>CM053580.1:112564676-112582456 GCA_028627135.1 Pseudochirops cupreus
TTGCTGACTCTCTTTTCATGATTTTCTTGCAACATTCTTATTTTTCTTCACAATTTTTCTTCCACTTCTCTCATTTGGTTTTCAAAATCCTTCTTCAGCTGATCTCTAGCTTTAAAGCAATCTTCATGTTTATTGGAAGCTTTTGGTGTGGGAGCTCCGGCTGTGCTGTCCTCTTCCCACTCCCTGCCTTGATCCTTCTTTTCCCCAAAGAAGGAATCTAGGGTTTGGTTGCTGTTCTTACTTTGCTTCTTATGCTTATTCTTACTCATGGTTGGTCAGTCCATGATTTTTTTTTATTATCTCTGCGGAACTCTGCTTCCAGAGGGGAAAGCTCTGTCCCAAATCGCTGGGGTTTTCCCAGCTGCTGGAGCTTTTAGGAGGCTGCTGGGTCCCTCCCACACTCTAGCTCACTGAAAAAAAAAAACCCCAGGACCAACGCCCAAGACCATGATTCAGATCAGGCCACTCAACGAGAGAGCATTTGGCCTCTGAATGATCACTTGGTCTCCCTGCAGTCTGCAGGCTGGGAGCTCTGAAGCGGTAGTGTGGAGGCAGGTGCCAAATCTTCCACTTCTGTGGCCTCATTGCCCTGGAGGTGTTTTTGCCAGACCCGCTTTTCTACCCCAATTTGGCCGAGCTCCACTAACCTAATTCTGGATGCTGCCACAGCTGCAGCAGATCTGCTCTCCCGAAGCTCCAGCCGGGGCTTGGCTCCTCTTGTCCAGCCGCCTCCGGGGAAGAGCCATAGTTTCAGGCTAGGCTTGTTTGGGCTCACAGGGCTGAGATGGTTCTTCATAGCCAAGCTGACTTTAGTGGAAAGTATATTTGTGTATGTTTTGGAGTTCTAGAATTTATTTAGATTTATATTTTACGGGTATTTTGGGGTGGCTATGTGAGAGCTGCGATATGTTGCTGCTCCTACACCACCATCTTGGCTCTGCCCCCAATAATGCAGTTTCGATTTAAAAGTGTTTTTTGAGTATATTTTTCCCCAGAGAGCAGATTGTTAAATATTTACCAGTATATTCCCACAGAGAGTCCAGAACCAGGGATATGATAGTAGGGCAAGTGGGGCCCAAACCTTCTGACTATATGAAATAGAAGAAAAAATCAGCAGTAGCTACTTTTTAGGGAGGTTGATGAAGTGTGGTTCTCATATCTTTTCACCTGGGTTATCACCCTTGAAACCACACCTTCCCAGCCTCTCATCTCTCAGTCCCTGACTTTCAGGTCCTACTAGGCTTCCAGGTCCTACCTACGGGACATACTAATGTCATGCTACTCCCAGTGACCCTGGGGCATTTTTCCAACCAGAATTCTACTTTCTATCCTGGGGCCATGCTAATCAGTGGAAGCTCATTATGTCTACTTGGCCTAGTTCCCCCCACACCTTACCCTTACCCTCCCCACCACCACCATCTTCCTGCCACACCATTGATGATATACCACACCTCCTATCCCCTCCCACTTTACAGCTCTTGCTTTGATTGCAATCAAAACCAGCAATCAAACCCAGACTATCACTACTTCTGCAAAGGGTACCTCAATAAACGACTGTCATATGTCTCCCCTCACCAACTTGTAACTTCACCCTTCTGTAGGTGCCATTCTCCTATATGTGTTATCTTCCTTTATTAGAATGTAAGCTTTTGAGGTGGCACAGACTGTCTCTCTGTCTCTCTTTAATCACCAACAACTTAGCACAATGCCTGATACATGGGTAAGTGCTAAAAAAGAAATCATGCTTTTTAAATTCATTCATATTGTAATAGTAATCAGTTTAGCAGATACTTAGCACTTAGTACCTTGGGGCAAAGTGTGGAATGTGCAAACTCTGTCCCACTGTTGAGAAGGCATGAACTCCCCTGTTGATGTGGAAGAAGGGGATTGGCTGAGCTCCTGTTGATGTGGAAGAAGAGGATTGGCTGAGGTGTGTATATAAGCAAGAATTCCAGAGACAGAGAGACAGAATTGGAATTTTGCTCCTGGTGAAAGAAGAATCATGGAGACTGAAGCCAGCTGAGAGAGAGAGAGAGAGAAAGAGAAAGAGAAAGAGAAAGAGTTTCTCTCCCAGCATCTGGAAGCTGAGAACTGACTGAGAACTGAGATGGAGTTTTCCTGAGACCAGAATCTGGTGAAGGCCGCCTAGAAGCCTGAGGAGGGATTGCCTGGAAGGCTACCTGGAAGGTTGATATTCCTTCTGGATCCTAGGGCTAGCTAAAGTGCTGGAGGACTGAAGAAACATGACGAGGATAAGACTCTGTTTGTGGCCTGGCTGATCCTTGAGTTCCAGGCAAGAGAAGTGGTGAAGAGTTTGAGATGTGCTGGACCCTGTGAACTTCAGTGTGTGCCAGGGACTGTCCTGAGGACTGGACAAAGGCCTGAGAGCTGTCTATTTCTGAGGATTGGACAAGAACCTTGGAGCTGTCTGCTTCTGAATCCAGGTGACTGTTTGGTGGATTCAGGAGGGAGCTGGGACCTTGGAAGGGGATCCAGGGAATCAGAGAGACCACCCAGAGTCAAGATGAAGAAAAGGCCTCCCCTTGGATGAAATTGAGGTTTTCTGGACACCAAGGGGTGGAGGGTTTATGTGGTTTTCAAATGACTGTATTTGTGATTAATGATATTTAGTAATTGTGAAACTAGATTAGTGACTGAGTAAGTTAATGGTCGCCCCATGTGTGGAAGTTTGATTATTCTATTGTTTCTTGTTAATGATTGAGTTGCCCTATGAGTGGAAGTTTTGAGTATTCTATTTTGAATTGATTGAATGATTAAGTATTCAGTTGCCCCATGAGTGGAAGTTTGATTCTATTGTTCCTTGTTCTGAATATTGTGGCCACTGTAGTGAAAACTGTGTGGCCATTTTCTGTGATAAGATATAATGTGAAAATTACATTGCGATATATTGTGAATGTTTGTCTTGATTTGTAATGGAATAAACAGAGTGTTCACTATGTTTTGTAATCCGAACTCTAAAAGCTCTTCACAGTAGCATTCTTTTGGGAATCTGCTGGTGCATGGCATTACACATATATACTCTTCCCTGGAGTATTGTATTCACTTCCAGGAACAACATGTCAAGAAGGACATTGACAAGTTGAAACACTCAGCAGAAGATAATGATGATGGTAAATGGCCTTGAGACTAAGCAATCTTAGAATCAGTTGAAGGACTTGGGATATTTAGTCTAAAGAAGTGAACACTTAGTGAAGCATGAGCTCTGTTTTCAAATATCTGAAGAGATGTCAAGAGAAGAGGAACTAGGCTGGTTCTGATTAGCCCAATAGATGAGAACTGTCAAAAGGAATATGCCAGGAAAAGCTTTGTACACAATTAGCTTCATCTGAAAGCAGAATGGGCTGCCTATGGAAGTAGTGAATTCTCCCACATTGGAAGTGCTCAACACCAGATGACTCCTTATTTCAGATGAGGTAGAGGGGCTTTTTGGTCCTGTGTAAGTAGAACTAGGTGACCTCCAAGATCATTTCCAATTCTGAAATTCTACTATAATAAAAATTTCATAGGAATGCAACAAATGTACTTGTCCTTCAACCTCACACAAACTGCAGTAATCAGGGAGGAACCCCACACTCTATACTGGGGTTGATATCGGAAGTTTGATAATTCCAAAGTAGTCCATTCCCTTCCCCCAACCCCCTAAAAGGCAGTCTAACCAGACTGTTATTGGTTTTATAAAAAGTCCAGCTTTAAATCAGTTACACTTCCCCTATGTGAGTATTTTCTCATTTTAACATTTAAACCTATCTTTGTGGTAAAGCCAGAAGTCATTATGAGCCTAATTCACAACAATCCCAGGTTTGACATTGGCTTTTATCCTAGGCCTAAAACTTAGGGTTGAGCATAGATCAGTGAGTGCATTTTGCCATATACACCTCCAGACCCTAGTCTTATTATAGAATGAGCCTGCCACACTCCCCTCCCTTTCAACACAACTTTCAGTCATTTCCCTTAACCTTCCCAAGGGTAACATTTAATCTGGTGGCCTGCCAGACAGTTTATATGACTTTGTATTTTTCTCTTTTTAAAATTTGGAACTGGTGAGACAAGGGAAGTATGTATTCATATACTGGGCAAGGCTGGCTCTATAGATTGCAAAGCAGCCAAGTGAGAATCCAAAGACCTGTGTTAGAAGTGATAGGATACATGGCTGAATGGACATTTGAGGAATAAAGATTTAGGATTTGAAGGAGAGATAGGGGAGGATTCTCTCTCTCCATGCCTAGACTTGTCATTGATTATACTCCATTGTTCTACTAGGACTGAACAAGCTAATGAACCAGCCATTCCGGGAAGACCTTGAAGATTGGAGTCACAGGTCCCAACTATGGAAAGAATTATCAAGCAGGAAAAATGGTTGGAGGAAGAATTTATACTCCAGGTTTTGAGTTCCTTTATTGAATTATAGATATTGACCTTTTGGGATGACATTAGTACATAGCTTTGGGGAGGACTGCTACCTCCAGCACTGGCTATGCTTTCTAGTTCCTGGTAGTAGCAATTAATGGGGAAATCTGAGTTCACGTATATGAACTGTGCCCCTGTAATTTCTGGGTTGGGGGATGTGCTAATGGACTAGTTAAGGGCTGCCTAGGATTGGGAGGAGCCTGGTGAGTACAGCCCAAATGGTAGTTGTTTATTTGATTATACTATTTTAATTTTTTTGGGGGGGGTTATAATGAAGAACTGTGAGTCTCAAATCAGATAATAAATTTAAAGTATTTTGATAACTTTAAAGCACTACATCAAAGTCAGTTGGTAGTATTATTATGGCACTATCATTCTCCCAGTCACACAGGTCCTGAGCTGCTTAACTAAACCCTCTCCATCACACTCCTCTGTCTAGTAAATGCCAAATCTTGTCAAAAATATTTTTTCATATTTGTCCTTTCCTTTCTACTCTATTTAGGACCTCATCACCTCTTAGCTGGGCTATTGTAATAGCCATCTGTCAGGCTCTCCCCTGCCTCCTGGCTTCTACACTCTGTTTCCATAATCTATCACTCACATCAGTGTCATATGAATCTTCATAAGGAATGGATATGTCCCTATTACTCTCTTATGGACAATCTTCAGTGGCTCTCCTTTACTTGTCAAATAAAATCATAATAATATTAATCATATTAATAGTACTAATCACCAGCCTTTATCTAGTACCTTAAAGTTTGCAAAGAGCTTTACATGTGTTATCTTATTTGATCTTCTTAACAACCCTGTGAAGTAGGTGCTGTTATTATTTCCTTTAACAGATGAGGAAACTAAGTCTGAGATAAGTGACTTGCCAAAAGTCACATAGGAACTACTCTATTTACTATGCTACCTATTACCCAGCAATCATCCTCCAATCCCTTAGGTTATCTCTACCCTGAGAAGGAAAAGCGGACAATCTTGCACTGAGCACTTGACTTGATAATTTGGTGCGATTTGGGAAAGTGAGCCCAGGGTCTGTTCTATATATGAGCTTCATCTGGGATAAATATTGGTTCCTTTGCATTGGCCAAGGCTCACTGGAAGAACTCTCCACCAGGGACATTTGTCATTAGATGTCCTACTTTTCAAGATTAAAATAAAAATTTACATTTTTTTTTCCTTTTATTGTTTTAGACCGTAATTGTATGGTCTATTTTTCATGTTTCCTAACAAATCTGGACGGTTATTTTCTGATAACTTTTGCAGATAGTATTATGTATCAAAGCCTTTTATGTTATTGTACTCATATAAGTATTGAGGCTAATAGCTATGTGGACTTTTGCATCCCTTAAAGCAGAGCTTAGCAGTTCCCTACAGCAGTGGTATCAAACTCAAAAAGAAATGGGGGCCATTAAACTGTACAAAAGGATCCCTGTAGGTATTATCTGTGTTCTATTGTATTTTTTTATTTTGTTAAGTATTTCTCAATAACATTTTAATCTTGTTCAGGCTGCACTCAGGAGTGCTGTGAGCCACAGAAGGCCTGCAGGATCTGTGTTTGATGCACTCTCTGTCTGAAAGCATTTTTTTCTTCTCCTTCATCTACTTTTCAAAACCCTAAATAATCTTGTTTTAATTTACCTTGTCAGCATTAGTTAACTGTACCCCTCCTTCATGTACACTGTGCTCTAGTCAAACTGAACAACTTTCTTGTCCTCTGATAACCTCCTTACCTCTCTTGCCTTCAAACACTCAAACATACCGTCTCCCACACTTGGAACCTCTCTCTCATGGCTGCTGCTGACATCCTTCTTTTTTCTTAAAGGTCCATCTCATTCCTTCCTTGATTTCCTTTTCCAGCAAAGGTTGTTCCCTCTTTGACTCTTTCAGGTCAGCCTTTTTCATTTCTCCCATGTACTTAATCATTTTCTAATGTAGGATATGAGCTATATATGTTGCTCTGCCAACTCAATTATAAGCTTCCTCATGGCGGAAAGTGTTTGTTTCTCTTCTTCCCCACCCCAGTGGTATATCCCCAGCTACCAGAGAAATTAAAACAGAACCAATAATGAATAAAAAATTGAATTTTCAAATTGCTAAATTGAGGATTCTTGTTGAAGTGAAAAGCTATGTTTTAAGTTATCAGATACCTTCATAGCAACAGAAATATTCAAGAGACATACATTTGAAGGGAAACCATTAAATGTCCTTGGGCCTGTATGTCTGGGAATTTTTATCTTAAACTTCATAATTCCATCCATTAGGATCAAATATTGCAGACTTTGAAGAAGGGTTCTTGGCATTGTGCCATGACAAATCTATTCCACAAAAATGTGGACAAAATCATGGACAGCAAATATTGATGAGGAATATGCATTAACATGGACCTGTGAATTCAATATAAAACTTCAGCAGCAAAAATGATCATTTTCCCAAGATGAATCTTGTCTTAACAGATTTATAATAATTCAAGCATTAAGCATACTAACTATAATTGTCTACTGTTGGAATAAAAAGCTTCTAGCTATTAAGCATGATACAAAACCATGACCTTTTAAAGGAACAACATATAATAAAGAGTCCCTAGATCTTTCAGATGTTTAAATGTCCCAGAAATCAACCTGGTAGCTGAGATTATGATGGCGATGACAATAATTATGATTTGTTGTTCTTTTTAAAATACATACCTCATAATGTAGTCCTTTCAGTCTGAGTCATGTCATAAATTATTGCATTTTAATAGAAACTGAAAATTAAACTCAAAGCAGGGGTGATGTGCCTCTTTAAATTTCTGGTACCCATTCATGATATTCAAATGTGTCCAGTAGTCACACCACATTTGGAAATGAACTCGGAGCAAATGTTTATAGCAGCTTAATTTAAGTCTGAGCCTACTTTTCTTAAGAGGGGGAGTATGCCTCTGGTGCTGACCAAAATGCTTTATAACTTCTGCTTTTACTGACTCTTTTTAGTAAATATCCCTAGTTTAAAGTTAATTGATGTTAATTGCTTTTATCAAGAGTTAGCAAACTGTGACCCTCCACCTGTTTTTTTTTTAAACAGCCAGTGAACTAAGAATAGCTTTTTGCATTGTAAAATCTGCATTTTAACGTGTAAAAAGTCATTCTTAGCTCCCTGGCTATATAAAAACAGGCCAGATAGTTTGCCAATGCCTTAAAAACGATACAGGGGCATTAATCACTGGTGGTTAATTTCAGTGAGAACACATTGGAATAGAGGCACAAATTGATAACTTTAGAGACATACTTTTCTCTTAGGGTACCCTGAGAACTCTGAGGGAGCGATATAGCCAGCTTCACCCTATAGGGAACTGACTTAAGTGGGATAAGACCCCCCTGAGTTACAGAACAGTCTATTTTAGCCTTAAAACCACAAACAAGGAACATGAGGGTGAAGGTCTGGACTTGTCGATTGGGTAATTGGGAAAGGGTATTTCCAAGCAGGGTCACAATAATAAGAAAACAGAACCTTGTATTTGGGGGCTTTCAAGAGTACAAAATAGGAGTCAAAGACAATATGGAATCAACTTATTCACCCTCTTTAATACCAGCCAACTTGGCCTTCTTGCAGTTTCTCACATTTATCTCTACCTGTTGGAACCACTTATTTCCTTCAAACAAAACCTCCTACATGGAGCTTTCCCTGTTCCCCCCAGCTGCTAAAGCTACCTCCCCAAAATTACCCTATATTTATTTTTCATATCCTTATGTAACAAGAGAGATAACAGGGGCATGGAGAAATACATGGCAAGAGTTGGAATCTCCATGGGTCAGAACAGAATCACTGAGACTGAGATCAAGACAGATGGAGGAGAAGATGAGGTAGTTAAGAGTGAGATTTGTTTTTGCAGTATAGGAGAGGAAGAGTCAATGTGTTTGATGCCTGACAACTCCAGGAGAAATGCCAGGAGCAGAGCAGAGGTTTATACACAATGTTTGTAGATCTGACCAAGGCCTTTGATACTATTATTTGTGAGGGCTTATGGAAAATTATGTCAAAATTTGGTTGCCCAGGGAAGTTCATCAGCATTGTACAAAAATTTCATGAAGGCATGAATGGATAATGGACAATGCTTTTGTGCCTTCCCAGTTACCAATGGAGTGAAACAAGCTTGCTCCCATGCTTTTTAGCATGTTTTCATCCATGTCAAATACTTTCATTGAAGATGAACGTGGCATCTAGGTCAACTACCACACTAATGGCAAATTCTTCAATTTGAAAAGGTTACAAGCCAGGACCAAAGTAGAGGAAGTGTTGGTACATGATTTTTTTTGTTTGTTTGCTGATGATTGTGCACTCAATGCAGCCTCTGAAGCTGAGATGAAGCAAATTATGGATCAATTCTCTGCTGCTTGTGCTAATTTTGGCCTAACAATTAACACCAAGAAAATACAGGTGCTCCATCAACTACCACCACACCATCCATACACGGAACCATCAATTACAGCAAATGGAGAAGTTTTGAACACTGTGGATAAATTCACTTACCTTGGTAGCATACTTTCCAGGAATGTACACATTGATAATGAAGTTGACACACACACTGCCAGAGCTAGCTCAGTATTTGGGAGGCTTTGAAGGAAAATATGGGAGAGAAGAGGTATTAAGACTGACTGCTAAACTTAAGGTCTACAGAGACATTGTGCTGACCTCATTGTTGCATGCCTGAGAAACCTGGACAGTCTACCAGTGCCATGCCAGGAAACTGAATCCCTTCCATTTGAAGTGTCTTAGGAAGATTCTGAAGATCACCTGGCAGGATAAGGTACCAGACACTGAGGTCCTTACTCGAACTAAACCGCCAAGCATTCAAACTCTGCTTCAGAGTTTATAACTCTGATGGGCTGGCCACATTGTTGGAATGCAAAACATATGCTTGCCAAAAAGACTATTTTATGGAAAACTCACATGGGGCAAGCATTCACATGGTGGTCAGAAGAAGTGATAAAAGGACACTCTCAAGGTCTCTCTCAAGAACTTTGGAATTGATTGTGTGACAAGGAAGACACTGGCACAGGGCCACTCAGCGTGGCATGCCCAGATCAGAGAAGGTGCTGTGCTCTACTAGCGAAGCAGAATTGAAACAGCTCAAAGGAAATTAAGGATGTGCAAATTTAGAGTATCCACCCCAAATGTTCACATGGATTATTTGTTCCTGCTCTGTGGCAGAGCATTCCTAGCTCATGTTGCTCTGATCAGCCATAGTCAGACACATTGAGACGACTTTAGCATAGTGATGTCATTTTGGTCCTCTTCAAGAATGAATGACAACAACCAATAGGAGAAGACAGCAAGCTCAGTCACAGTGGGGCAGTAGTGGATAGAAAGAGAGAGTGGGGGACCTTATATTCTCTCGTGATGAGAATTCAAAGACACAAGATGAGTGTTGCAGGTGTGGTTCCAGGTATCCCAGCTTCTGCTTATTAAGGAGCCCTGACGGGCATGGCTGAAACCTTGTAAAGTTTGCTAAACTATTGTTCTTTGTTGTTCCTTGCTAGCTTCACTCTCTTCCTCCTTCTTTGCCTGAAGGTGGCAGAGATTTACTTTCAAATTTTTCTTTTTCTTTAAGTTATTTTTAGTTCCTGATTTTTTTTTTCACGTAACTTTGATTAGCCATACGTACTCAGTGATTCAGGTCTATTATTGCACAGAGCGAGAGTGTAGTACAGGGAGTTAGTGAAAAACTCGTAGTATACAGAACTAAGCCAGGACAGAGGTTTGAACATTGGTGAAAAATAATGTGTTTTTTTTCCTTTATCCTGCTTGGGGGTTCTGTTCTATAATCCTGAGAAATTCTTGTGGTTTTGATTATTAATAACTTTTCAATAAACTTTTCCAAAGAATAATTTAAATTGGATCTGGGTCTTCTGTCCCATATAGGAAAACAGTGAGCCAGGTATACGAGGTAGTCTGGTGAGAGGAAGTATCGCCTACTCATATTCCTTCATCTACATACTCCATTGCTGGAGAAACAGTCGAGACTATTTTATTTCATCCATGTATCTGATTTGCCAGCTACATATAGGTACATAATAAATGCTTATTGTATTCCTTCTTTTCATGGCCCTCCATGACTTCGTATTTCATAAACCTCGCCCATAAAAAAAAACCAAAACTATATGCTTAGAGTAGACGTTCAACAAACATTTATCAGTTACCTACTGTAAACAGAAGTTGGTGCGTGGAAAGAAGGCCTGAGGCCTTGCCCTGAAGAGTACAGGTCAGAAGAATAAGGCACATAGATGTATTAATATATCTCTCAATTTTGCATAGCACAGTTCTTAGCTCTCAATAAATGCTGATTGCTTGCTTGATTAAAAATATGTGAGCCACCAAAAAATGCTAGGTACAACAAAAAGGAATTGCAGGTATAACTTTGATGAAAGGATTAAACTATCACATTGTACATTTTCAGAGTTCTTCATGAGTTATTTACAGCATTCCAGGTGCAATTGAAGTTATAGTTTCAAACATATATTTTCCTATGTATGAACATTTAATGACTTTTGAAACTTTAAAATGATTTATTATAAACCATGTTGAAAATAAAATCCAGCTGGAGTTTGAATTATTTACATTTAAATAAAATGGATTTATTTAACTGATAAAACATCATAAGTCTTTTGTCACTCCCTCTAAATCTCATCAGGATTTTTTTGTCTCAACATTTTTCTTTTTATGTGGTCACAATAATTTTACTTTTTTCTACTGGTTCTGATTTCTTTATATTCCTCAGAATTGTCAATATTAGTAGAATTACAATATTTTACCATATTGATATACCACATATTTAACCATTCCCCTGTCAGTAGGTAGTTAAGTTGCTTCCAGCTTTTAAAAATTACAAATAATACATTTTTAAACATTTTCAGAGTATATTCCTGATAATGAAAATAGAAGACATGGTTATCTTTGTATCTTTTGCTTCGTTCTTCCAGACTGTGTATATTGTACATATCTAAAAAGATTCAACAAGTTTGCAATTCCACTTGAACTGAGTATGCCTGTTTTTCTACAATCCTGCCTTTAATTTCATTGCTTTTAATTATTTTTTGGACAATTTTATGAGAATGGGGTAGGACATCAAAGATTTTTTCTTTGAATCTCTTTTAACCATAGTTAGATAGTATTTGTTCAAGAGACTACTAACAATCTGTTTCCTTTTTCAAAAATTATTTACATCCTTTATTGATTTATATATTATCTTTGTAAAGATGTTAGCTTTAGACACATTTCAGATGTTAATTTTTATGTCATACTTAGCACACGTTTTTCTAAACTGTTCATTTTCTTTGGATAATATATTTTATTGTACAAGAACTTTATTTCTGTAATTTGCATTAATGCATTTAAGCATATCTATCTTCTTCCTAATAATTCCTTTTATTTGTTGAATAAAAAAAGTCATCATATAATTGATACGAGTTCATTATTCTGTTTTCCATTTTTTAATAGTTCTCTGTGTGCATATATATATATATATGTATGCATGAGTATGTATATGCTTTCAGAGCATTTATCTTCTAGCCTCTTTTTTTCATGCCTCCTCAAAAAAAGGAGAAAATACACAATTTCTAAAAGTTATGTATTTGCTATTCTCCTACTGATAGGGAGGTGATATGAGACAAACAGATAGATAGAGAGATAGATAGAGAGATAGATATTGCTGGACACTGCCAATTTGGGAATTTCTTTTGCTTGATTCTACATATTTGTTATAACGGTTTTGTTTTTCTTTTTCAATTGTAGAGAGTTTGGGGAAAAGAAGGCAGATTTTAGTCAAAACTTAAAATACCAAATTTAACTTTTGAAGTTTTATATATATATATGTATATATATATATATATGTATATATATGTGTGTATGTGTGTGTGTGTATACACATACATACATACATGTAAAGCAGTGAGAAGGCCAAAGGGAAAGAAAGAGCAAATCTAAGAATTTTAAACATTGTGAGGGCAACAAGAAAAATGTGCTTTAAACAAAATTCCCTTTTAGTTTATAGTGCTAACAGCATGTGTGACCCAGGTTGGAAAGGAAAGCATTTAGATTATGATTATATGCATGACCTGTTTTATCAATTTGACTAATGATTGAAACCATTATTATACAATTAGCAATCAGTCAAAATATTTAAATTGTGTGTGTTTATTATGACTAGCAACAGAATAAAAAGGTCTAAATAAGGAAAAGCAGCTGTCAGATTCATTAACTGTGGTCCTTTTTATAGTTCTGTTTTGTACTGTTATATTATCAACTACTTGAAGGCACCTCCTCACCTTTGCTTATGTTCTTTTCATTTCATGGAAATCTGCTCCCTTCCTTTTCCCCCATTTGTACCTATTTAAATTCTACCTATACTTCAAGGTCCAGCAAAAATGAAACCTCTTCCAAGTAGTCTTCCCTGATTATATCAGTTGAAAATACCCTCCTCCCCTGAAGTCTTTGTAACACTTATTTGATGATGTTCCTATACTATTACTGGTATTATAATTATTTATGCATTTATTTTATTATCTGAAAAGGATTATAAACTCCGGAATGGCAAGAACTTTTTTTCCCCACTCATCATCTCAAAAGTTCTCTGTAAATGCTTCTTGAATTTAATTTGTTAGTGAAGGTCATTTATTTTGTAGGTAAAAGAAAACAGAATACTTTGAGGTCAACTTTCCTCAAGAGAAAGTGCTGGAGAAGACCAGGCACTAAAATAATGCAAGATGTTTAAGAATACGGTATACTTGTGAAATTCAAGTATATTTTTTTCTTACTGATAGATGCCACTATTCATTTTAAGGGGAAAAATTTAATTTCAACAACAACAAAATTATTGTTCAAAATAACAGAGCAAAGAGGACCCTAATTAGTTGATTTCTTACTTGTCTTTCCATATGCAGAAAAGATTAGCCAAGGATTAACCAAGGATTAACAGCAGTCATTTCTCAAGGAAAACATATTTAGTTGATCATATTGAAATCCACAGAGGCTGGGAAAATACATTATTTTGTAGTTAACATAGGCATAGCATGAGAAATATTTCTGTAGATAACTGAAATAATAGTTGTTATTCGATTGCATGTAAATTGGGAAATATTAAAATGAAGCAAGATGATTCTTGTTCAGATACTTAGCATCATTCTTTTCTTAAATAATATAACAAAGCAATAGTATTAGCACTGAATTTTTGCCTGGCTATACTTAGAATGTTTTGAAATAATTTGAAAAAAGACAAAACCATCCAATTTACTCAAGCAATCTGTTGCCTGGTTATCAAGTAGCAGTTTTAAAAATAACTAGTTGTTTGCCTAAATTCAGCAAAATTTTAAAGTAGTTTAAATGTTTAGTTTTAGCCTCATTTGATTTTTTATATAAATGAACAATTCTGAAACAGCATTGTAGGGAAATTCAATATGATGTGAGACAACAAACATTCTGTTGGACTCTCCTTACATAGTGTAGAACTAGCCATTTAAGTTCTTCATTTGTTGACAATTTTTTAATCATCATTTTGGTGATTATAATTCAGGATTGAAATACTCCCATAAATGCTTATTTGAAATGTGGTCTATTCCCACTGAAATTAGTGTTGTTGTTTTTTTACAAAAAGGTAAATAATTTGATTCTAAATAATATAACATTCTCCATAATAGTAAATAATATTTTTCATAAAATAATTTTATTTCATAATTAAGTTGACTCCTTTATCCATCCCTATACCCCATAAATATAACTTTGCATCACAGGTATTTTAGAAAAGCACATTTATTCATGAAAACTATTTTAGTAAGGAAAGAAGCATTTTCTTATATTCAAAATTGTCAAGTAATAAATCTTTCCAGTTAATAAATTGCAAAGAAGGAAACTAAATGTGCTATATCATGTCAGAAATCAAATTCTGGAAGAGCACTATTATAAATAGCTACTTTTTAAATGAGAAAAATCTTAATCAATCCAAATATCGTTTTAAAATTATTAATGATTAAGAATTAAACCAGGAATTTACACGGAAGTCTGAGACCCTCAGATTTGTCACTTTTAGAGGTGAACAGTAATACTAATACTATAAAATTAAGGATAATTCAAAAATAACATAAATTGAGCGAGAAATCATTTCTTATTTCATCTTTGTATTCCCGGTGCCTAACACAGTTTTTGTTTATTTGAATTGAATTTAGTTTTGTACATTAAGAGCAAAATAAGAACAAATATCCATGATCTAGAGAAATAGGTAGAAGTGACATAGAGAGATTTCAGGACCATATAAGGAAACTATTTCTAAAAATTAGAAATATTCCATGGTAGAATGAGCTTTAAAAAAGGCAGAAAGGCCAGAATATGTCCCTGAACTATAGAGGTATTTTGTTATTGGGTGGGAACATATGTTAGACAACTGCTATTATGAATCCATGATCTTTTGAATATGGTGTACACACCTAATGGTCTGGAGAGTCACAGTACTTCTAACCAAACAACAAAATCCCATGGGAAAGACTCCCAATTTAGATGATGAAAAACTTCCTAGTTTGTCCTTCTAGTTCCACTGTTCCATTTCTCCTCATTTCTTTGCTTGTAGGAGTCAGGAAGAGCTCAGTTCAAATCCTGCCTCAGATTCTTAACTAGTTGTGTGACTCTGAACTTAACTTCCCTTAGTCTCAGTTTCCTTATTTACAAATTGGGAATAATAATAGCACTTACCTCCCAGGATTGCTGGGAGATTAAAATGAAATAATATCTGTAAATTCCTTTGCAGACCTTAAAGAACCATATAAATGCTTATTGTTGTTGTTATCATTATTATTATTATTATTGCTCTACTTTCTTACTCATTCTCTAAGCTGACATCACTTGGCTCTTATTTACCTGTGGGGTGAGGATTAATCATTATTCAATAAAAAAAAAAAACCACTTTCCTTTCAGATTCTAGCTGGGTGGCAATTCTACATTAACCACAAACTCTGTGTGTGCGTGTGTGTGTGCATGTGTGTGTGTGTGTGTGTGTGTGTGTGTGTGTGATTAAAATTCAATTTAGTCAAGAGATCTGATTAGTAATAAATTAGAAAGTAGCTAGCTAGACTGAATTCAGCATAACTTCCTCCAACTCTACCTATTCCCTTCCCCCACAAAACAACACTGATTTGTGGGAATAGCTAGAGACGAAATTGGTGAAAGATAATATAGAGAAATTAGAAAAATAACGGGAAATAGCTACAAAGCAATTATCAGTGAAGGACAACAATTTAAACCGAAGAGGTAACAATGGCACAATACTGTGGTTTAGAACACAGTACTAAATAATTGAAATTTTAAAATATATCTTCAAATAAGTGTTAAGACGTTTGATTTTCTTACTAATAGAAAACAAAAAAAAATGAACATTTTAAAATAAAAGTACCAATGTATTTGGTTCCTCCCAATGTGTTGCAATACATTCCCTGCGCATTTTGAAGATAGAAATTTCCTATGTGGCAGTTTCTTCTACTATACGCCCACCCTCAACCTCCCACTCCAGAGCAAGGTTAGGCTCACTCTGGGGACTGAATTTCTGTGTTCAAACCCAGTATTTCTAACCACTTTAGTAGAACCAAAAGCCCATAGTCTATCTATTCCACCATTCAATTACAACTACAAAACAAATAAACCACATAATTAAGTTGGGAAGGTAATGCTCTTTTGGTGGGACACCAGAAAATGATTCATATTATATAGCAAATTATTGTTCATAACTAACAAATAGACATTGTCACATCTGAGACTTTAAGATTATAAGACAACCACTACCAACCATGCAGTGGTCCTCAACCTTCCTAATGTCACGACCCTTTAATACAGTTCTTCATGTTGTGGTGACGACCCCCAACCACAAAATTATTTTCATTGCTACTTCTTAACTGTAATTTTGCTACTGTTATGAATCATAATGTAAATATCTGATATGCAGGATGTATTTTCATTGTTACAAATAGAATATAACCCATAGGTTGAGAACCGCTGATCTAGAGGATCCTCAAAAACCGTTACTATTGAAGAATCATTTCTATAGCCAAAATCTTCTTATGACCACCAACTCTAACAATTCTCTGTAAAAAAAAAATTGTGATACCAAAGAAAGGCATAGATGTGTGACACTGAGGATTGTTATAGACCACTGTTGCACAATTAAATGAATAACAAGGGAAATAGGGTGAAGAACGTGACCTGAAAACAAGGAGTGGTGTACTGATGATAGCAGCCTTATCTAACTTAAGATACTTGAAATTGTAGTGTGCTAGATTCAGTAATTTTTTAAAAAATCCTTTCTTGTGGAATTATTTCCCTTGAAACTTGGGGTGGTACAGTACAAAAGAATCATGGAAATGAGAGCAAGGAGACATAGTTGAGTAACTTAGGTGGTCTCTTCTAGGTGTCAGTTTTTTTCATATGTAAAATGATATTGGAAAAGGTGGCCTCTTAGGTCTTTTCTAGATCAAACATTCTATTAGTCAATCAAAAACGCCAGTTATGGGGAGCCAAGATGGCGGCATAGGAGCAGCAAAAAAATCGCAGCTCCGACACAGCCACATCAAATACCCAAAAAATATGACTCTAAACAAATTCTAGGGCTCTAAAACGCACACAGATGTATTTCCTGCTAAAGGCAGCTCTGCTCAAAGCGACCATTTCAACTCTGAGAACAGAAACCAGCCCAGCCTGAAAGGGAGGTTTTTGCCCTGGGGGCAGCTGGACAAGCTGAGCCCCACCTCGGCTGAAGCTTCAGGAGAGCGGATCTGGGACAGCTTTGGCAGGATCGAGAATTATCCAGCCATAAGAAAAAAGGACTCAGGTTCGTGGAACTTGGCTAAAAACCGGGGAAGAAAAGCGGGTCCGGCCAAGCCACCTCCAGAGCAAAGAAGCAGAAAGTGGAGGTTCTGCACCCGCCTCCACATTGCCCCTTCAGAGCTCCTGGCCTGCAGACAGCAGGGGGTCAAGCAATTGTTCAGAGGCCAAGTGCTCTCTCATTGAGTGGCCTCGATCCGGATCGCGGTCTTGGGTGGTGGTCCAGAGGTTTTTTTTTTCAGTGAGCCGGAGCTGGGGAGAGACCCAGCAGCCTCCTAAAAGCCCCGGCAGCTGGGAAAACCCCAGTGATTTGGGACAGAGCTGTTCCCTCTGGAAGCAGAGTCCCACAGAACTAAAAAAAAAAAGATAAAAAAACATTGAATGGCGACCATGAATAAGCATAGGAAGCAAAGTAAGAACAGCAACCAAACCCTAGATTCCTTCTTTGGGGAAAAGAAGGAACAATGCAGGGAAAGGCAGGAAGACAGCACAGTCAGAACTCCCACCCCAAAACC
>CM053580.1:112582556-112598048 GCA_028627135.1 Pseudochirops cupreus
AACTGAAGAAAGATTTTGAAAACCAAATGAGAGAAGTGGAAGAAAAATTGGGAAGAGAAATAAGAATGATGCAATAAAATCATGAAAAGAGAGTCGACAACCTGAATGAAGAAATTAACACCTTAAAAAATAGATTAACTCAAATGACAAAAGAGGCCCAAAAAGCCAATGAGGAGAAGAATGCCTTAAAAAGTTGACTTTGCCAGATAGAAAAAGAATCTCAACAGCGTTCTGAAGAGAATAATTCCTTCAAAATTAGAGAGGAGCAAATGGAAGCAAATGACTTTATTAGAAATCAAGATACTATCAAACAGATCCAAACAAATGAAAAAATAGAAGACAATGTAAAATATCTCCTTGAAAAAACTACGGACCTGGAAAACAGATCCAGGAGAGACAATCTAAAAATTATTGGACTACCTGAAAGCCATGATCAAAAACAGAACTTAGAAAGCATCCTTCAAGAAATTCTCAAGAAAAATTGCCCGGATATTTTAGAATCAGAGGGCAAAATAGAACTTGAAAGAATCCATCGATCATCTCTTGAAAAAGATCCCCAAAAGAAAACTCCTAGAAATATTATAGCTAGGTTCCCAAATCCTCAGACCAAGGAGAAGGTATTGCAAGCTGCCAGGAAGAAACAATTTGAATATTGTGGAAACACAATTAGGATAACCCAGGATCTAGCAGCTTCTACACTAAGGGATCGAAGGGCCTGGAATATGATATTCCAGAGATCAAGGGAGCTAGGATTAAAACCAAGAATCACCTACCCAACAAAATTGAGTATAGTATTCCAGGGGAAAATACGGTCATTCAGTGAGGTGGAGGACTTTCAAATATTCTTGCTGGAAAAACCAGAACTGAAAAGAAAGTTTGACACTCCAACACAAGAAGCATGAGAAGATAAAACATGGAAAAGAAATCATAAGGAACTTATCAAAGTTGAACTATTTACAAGCCAACATGGAAAAGTGACAATTGTAACTGATGAAACTTTTCTCAGTATGAGGATAGGTGAAGAGAATACAAATGTATATATACATATACATACACATATATTTATATAAGAGGGTTTATATATGCATATAAGCACATATACGAGTATGTATATATATGAACACATAGAAGGCATAAGATCAATTGAATAGGAAAGGACAATATACTAAAAGGTGAAATACTGAGGTGAGAGAGGATTAGATTGAGAGGAAACAGGGAGAGACAGAATGGGGTTGAGCATCTTATGGAAGATACAAAGGATAATTGTTACAATAGAGGGAGAGAACAGGAAGGCATAAGGGAAAGAGTCAACCTTACTTTCACTGAACTTGGCTTAGGGAAGGAATGACATAAATTCTAACTGGGCATCTTGCCATACAGGAAAATAAGGGGAATGGGGATGAGAGGTAGGATGATGGAGGGGAGGGCAGAGTAGGGGGGAGGGTTGATGGAAGTGCACACTTCTGTAGAGGGACAGGGACAGGGTAGAGGGTGGAATGGGGGAGAGGGCTGGATAGGAAGGAGGGACATGTAATCAGTCTCTCACAATGTGCCCACTGTGGAGAGGTTCTGTGTAATTACACATGTACAGCCTGTATTTGATGACTTGTTCTTCCAGTGGGGGTGGCTGACGAGGGAAGAAGAGAAAGATCTAGAATTTAAAGCTCTATAATCAAATGTTAAAAATATATATGTATATATATACATATATGTATAATTATTATTACTATTATTATTAACTACATCCAACTGGAAGTTAAGATTCATAGGCACTGTGGAAGGAAGATTCATCCTGCCCTATTGGAAAGTTAGAGGAGCGATGGGAGAAGACATAGGAGAGATTAGATTGGGGGAGGAGTCATACAAGGGGATAGCTGTTTTGAGGGGGCGGGTAGGGGAAAGATTGGGAGAAAATTTGTAACTCAAAATCTCATGGAAATGAATGATGTAAACTAAAATAAATAAAATAAAAATAAAACAAGGGTAAGGAGACCAAAAAAAAAATGCCAGTTATGTTCTAGGCACTATGTAAAGGGCTGAGGATACAAAGAAAACACAAAAACTAGTCCCTGCCCTCAAGGCATTTTTTAAAAATTGTTTTCTATTTGGGGGGGCACAGAGGGAACTGCCTTTGTGATTGCTTGTGTACAGGAAACATCCCATAAGGAACTTGCTCTATTATCCATGAAGATCAGCATTCATCCGGCTAATTATAATCCTATGGGCTAGCTTGGTTCATTGAGAATATATGTGCTTTGTTTCAGGGTCACATAGACATTTTGTGCTATTTGTGGGACTTGAACTCAAGATTTATTGACTCCAAGGAAAGCTTTTTATCCATTACAATATGCCACCTCTAGGAGCTTACCTTCCCACTCTATATCCATACATTCAAGTCTTCCCAAGTTATTCTGAATTTTTCTTCAGTCATCATTTCTTATGGTGCTGTAATATCCCATTACATAATCCACATACCACAGTTTGTTTAGCTATTCCCCAACTGACAGGCCACTTACATTGTTTCCATTTTTCTGCTATCACAGAAAATTTGGCAATAATAATTCTGGACACTGAGAACCCAAAGACCTTTCTATCTGTCTTTGACATCATTGGAGTATATGTCTAGCAGTGGGATCACTGAGTCAGAGGAGACCCATTAGTTCCACCTGCTATGATCATGATTCTGTGTAGATAGATTATAATTGAATAGTTTAGCTCATAGTTAAGGTAACCTCTCTGTAATAATGCCTCTAAATGTGTACCTTGTAACAGTCTTGTTTGCTTTGGGAACACTCCTTTCCTCAATTTCTTGTCATGGATCAATTAAAATTAATTCACCTTACAAAAATTATACTTGTTAGGATGACTAAAGATACTCTGGGCTATTAAACCTAAGTTTGGAATTACTGGAATACATATAGCCTAAATTACTTTGATTCCTACAGCTGAAAAAAAGGCAATGAAGAAATCTTAATATTAAACATATTTGCATTATTTTAACTATTTCTGTGTAAAATCTACAAGTGAATCAGATCAGTCATTCCAGAAAAATCATAGTAACCAGCCCTGGTACCAAAAAAAATCTCCCTTCTTTTCTTTCGTTATTTTCCCTTCTACCACTGCACCATTAACTAATCAACACTATGCTCTAGCTGTGCATTAGCTTAATATGGTTACCCATACCACTTTTCTGTGTCCATGATTCAGGGGTTCTTCAAACTAAAAAGAAAGGCTGACAGGAGTCATAAGTGTTGAAGGCATAACTGCTGCAAAAAGTTTCCCACGTGGCTCCTTTCTGGCTTGGGGTGGAGGGGCGTGATATACGTTATCTGACTAAATAAAGGGAGTGGAAAAGTGCACTCCCTTCTTCATGCCTCCCATGGTCTGTAATTGACCACATATGGGGTCGTGACCCACAGTTTAAGAAGTGCTGGAGGGGTCGCAAGTAGAAAAAGTTTAAGAAGTGCTGGTAGCCTATAGTGAGTTGTGGAGATAATTGTTCTAAAGATAACTGCATATTGTTTCTCAAAAATGGTGATGCATAGAGACCTATCCTTAAAGATATTCTGATGATTTCAGAATTCTTGGTGAATACTGATTGCATAAATGGAATTTTCATCTGCTTTTTGTAATAATAATCATAGTGCTTAGAACTTTAAAATACTGGGTAATTTTTTTCAAAGCAATCCACACAGTGTGAACTTGATGGATTAGACCTTGTGCTAATAACAGTTATCTAGTCACCCAGGAAAAAAAATAAACAAATAGAAAACAAAAAACAGAAATCTAGGGTCACCAGGAAGAGGAGACAATCATCCTTCCTATTAGTCCATCATAACCTGCCATTTTTCCTGGCCAGGTTGAGTAGATTCATTTATTTACTAGAGACCTTTGCATTCTCCTGATCTAATCTAAAGAGGCTTCTTCCTGTCTTTCCTTTATCTGCCCTTTTTTAAATTTATTACCTGCTTATGACCTTTATCTGACAATTTGACTTTGATCTCTTATGCTCCCAACCTGATGTTTGGAATCATAGATAATCACATTCATAAGGGATCTCAGGTAATCTACTCCTGTTTTCTTTGTTTTTATGTTAGTAACATTTGCTCAGATGGTTAAATAGGTAGGCAGAGTTGTCAGTCATTTTACTTCCCCGCACATTTATGTGGGCTACCTTGGAGTTGGATAGGACCTTAGAAATCAAAAAAAGCCAATATGAACAGACAGTAAAAAGGACTGAAGCTTGGGATAAAGAAACAAAGGGTGCTGGAGAGGGAGGAGATATAGATAGTTGGAAAACACCCAAGACAAATGTCTCCTTCTTGGGGTATAACATTCTCTTTAACCACTTCTTAGCAGTTTCCCTCCTGGGGGAAGTGATTTCCTTCAAATGGACCACATGGCAAAGATCTAATGGCAATACCCAACTCAGCCAACTATCATTTCCACAGTGTTACTTTACTTATTTTATGGCCCAAAGAAACTCCAGTAAATGCATTCTCTCTACTAAGGGAATTTGTTAAAATAAATCAATAATTTCTTTTTCCTTTGAATATATGTTTCAGCCAGAAAACTTGCTTTAGAATCTACAGCTGCCTTAAATCTCTTTGCCTTCCAGTTTATTCCCACTTGTCCCCTCAGTGCTGACTCCAAAGCACTCATGACCACTTTCATGCCCTGGCACTGTCCTAACAGTTATGCACCACCAGCTTCTGCTCCCTACTCTCTTCTTCCAGAAAGTCAGAAAAAGATTAATGCTGTTCTTTTATTATGTATGTGGTTCTGACTTCTACTGCCAGTCTCTCTCTCTCTCTCTGTTGCCCTTTTTTCAGTAGGACTGTGCTCCCAAAGTAGTCTCCCCAGAAAATGAGTGATTCATCTTCACCTCCCTTCAGCCTTAGTCCACCATAGTTGCCATTTTCCTTGTACAGATATTCTAGCCCCATCATAATCCCAATTCGTCTAACAGTGTTATGTTCCCAAAATCAAATTCCTCCTTCCCCATCATCTTCCTGAAAACCACCATGAGACAGAAATGAAGGCAGGATGAAAGTGCCTGTGCCTTGTCCATGACCTTCTCCTTCCCCTACCCCCAGCCTCTGGGTAAAGGTGACTACATATTGGCTAGACCCCTGCTGCACATACAAACTTATATTGCTAGTAGCTGGAACTAGAATCTAGGAATCCCTAGTCTCAGTCCAATCAATCCAATGCTTTTCTATGCTGCCCTCCAAATGAATTTTTTGTTATCCCCCCCTCTCCCAAATCTGATATTTCTGATCACAACTTAGTAACCCCACTATTATTCATACCATTTAGAAAAGCCGAGAGTCATCAATTAAAATCCTTCTGGTAATATGGTAGATAACCAGACCTTACTGTTTAGCTTATCATAGTAGCCTAAGATACTCCAGTCTTACCACATTTTCTGTTGCTATACCCTCCAGTTGTCCTGGTACTGCCATCTGACCTGCTTTTGTATCCTAAGAACCCTTGGGTGTTTTGACCTGTCCTACAGCTAAATCCTTTTATATTTGCAGGGCTTAACAAGTCAGCATTTAAATACCTATTCATTCATTCATTCATTCATTCATTCATTCATTCAGTATTGTTAAAGCCCATTGCCTGAACTAATATTTCAAGTAACTATTTTCTTGATGGTTTGGCTTTGCTATTTGGACTCTGAACTGTGTGTAACGTGAATCTAGTGAACCCTTTCTTCAATGGGAGGCAAGAGCTTTAGAGCTCTTCCCCTTACCTTTTCTGTACTTCCTCCCTTTGCCAGCACCCTTTGTTGCTTTCTACCAAGGCCCCTAGGGCCTTTATCCTGCATCTTAGCTGTAGAGATTTCTCAGAATCTAAAGAGCTGGTGAATCTAAGTACCCTCCCAGATAGTCTCTGTTTGAATCTATTTTTCTACTTTTATTTCCGTAACGAAAAGAAGTCTACAGATTAATTTATACTATAGTATTATTGACTGAAAAATGGACAAATTATGTTACCCTTTACTAGGTATATCTGCATTTCAACAGGAGACACAGAGTTCATTCAAAGGAATTAAATAACCCTAATGAGCCTGGGTAACTTACGTTTAGACATGTGAGGGTATTATGGAGGAATCTTCTTATCAGCACTCAAATTATAGTAGGTTGACTGCTACCTACAAAAGTTTTGCATTGGCTATACGCCCTCAGAAAGATCAGAGCAAAGTACTAAATCTGTTGTATATAAAGACAATTTCCCTGCTAGTGATCTGCCTCTTTTGTCCAATCATGTCAGAGTCCATGAGCCTGAACTGCAGTGTTTTTCTACCCCCTCTTGACTTTGAAGAATGCCTTTATAAAAATGATCTACTATACTATACCCATAATTGATTTTGATGGTTTGTCTGTTTCAATTTGGTGCTGTTTTTATTTAAACTCGCTCATACTAGCAAAATGTTACACTGATGAAAATAGTTCTGTGCCTTTGCCTTCTTATACATACATTTCTTCCACATGGCATTAAGCTGGGATATTTTTATAGGCAGTCAAATGAAGACTTCAATTCCCATCCCCCCCATGTTAAAATTCTACATGTTGCCAATAACATGATTTTAAAATGAATTTACAATTATAATTGAAATGAAAATAACCTATATAAAATTGTTAGTTCTGGGCTCTACCATACACTTGAAAAGCAAAGTGAATTCCAAATAATCCATAGCAACTTATTATTTTTGTAATTGTTATTACCACTCTTCAGTAGACACCCTATTTTTCACCATGGTGTAGATGAGCCCAGGCTAAGTTCTCAAGGTAGAAATACAGACTCTGGCAGGTCTAACCAATTAAGAAAGAATTCAAAGTTAGGTTCAGTGATTATATGCCTGTTATCAGAAAACTATCCTAACTAAGGTCACAGAAACTCATCACCAAAGGTTAGTCTTGAGTGGATTTTTTTTTCTTTTTTTGGCAATAGCAACTCATTAAGATGATTTTCTAAAGAATGGAAAAGTTACGATTGGCATCGATGAAAGCAGTATCTACATAGTTGAAACCATAGATACGAAAAGCACTGAAATGAATTTCACTGTAATCATCATCCTTTTTATCATTACTATTATTTCTACATTATACTTCTAAACCTATTCCATAATCTTACTTATCTCTGTTTTTCTTTAGCCTTTCTTTTGTCTCTTTATACTCTAATTCCATTTTAAGTGATTCTGATACAAATAAAATCTTTTTTTAGCTATAGTTTTGTCTAGTATATCTGGAATGCAAATTCCTAGAAGTCATGTACATGCCATACCTAGATTCTATAAAGTTCTAGAAGCTTCCTAGCACAGTATGATGCATTTTGCTAAGTGCTAAGTGAGTATAATGTTTTAACAATGCATTTTAATCTTATTTTTAACTTCTCCTTTCACTCCCACCTCTCTAATTCAAATGTTTTTTCTAAAGACTTTTAAAAACTGAGATGGAAATTTTAAAGCATTTATGACTTCCAATTGCCTCTAAGATCAAATATAAAATCTTATTTGGCTTTTAAAACCCTCCATAACCTGTCCTCTTCCTGTTTTTCTATCTTCTTACACCTTATCCCCCTCTACTCACTCTTCAGTTCAGGAACACAACATTCCAAATTCTTACTGGGCATTTTCACTGGCTGTTGTCCCTGTCTAGTTTCTACTGGGTCTTTAGTGCTTCTGTTGGCATCCATGAGATTCTAATCAGGCAAATTTAAAGGCATGCTATGCCCCTGGGCATTTATTTCACTGATGATTATGACACTCAGTTGCTAGCAAGATTAATATAATACTCCACTAGATCTGTGAACTCACTTATTTGGATTTTTCCATTCAGTGACAGAAATCACAACCCATTTGTGCCCATCCATCACAAATGTGTAGCTCTTCTCTATATCCTCCTATAAACTATACAAGAATTCTCCCCACTAGGCTGGGAACCTTCTTCATTTTCTCTTGAAATTAGGAAATTACCAATAGAGCACATGAATTGTCTGCCAAATAGCTATTGCCTTGTAATAATAAATCATATTAATATAGCACTTTAAGGTTTATAAGGCATTTTTCTTACAACTACCCTGTGAGGTAGAGAGTTTAAGTAATAATAACTTTTTAAAATAAAATAGTGTTTTAAAATATTTTTGTCCCTACCATATAGAGGAAAAACTGAGGTTTAGAGAGGTCAAGTGATTTGCTTACCCATGGTCAAAAATATAGTGACCACATATAGGAGACTATTACAACAGCATTCGAATTGGTTTCCCAACCTCAGGTCTCTCCCCAATCCCATCTATCTTCTACTCAGCTGCCAAAGTAGAGTAATATGCAACTTGGACCAGGTTATCTCCCTAGTGAATCAACCCCAATGGCTATTACCTATTACCTATCCCTATTACCTCGAGAATCAAATCTAAAGTCCTCTGTTTGCCATTTAAAGACCCTCTCAACCCGGCCCTTTTTGTCCCTTCCAGTGTTCTTATGCTTTGGTCTTTTCCATGAATTCTACAATTGAATCACACTTGCTATTGCTCACATACAACACCCCATCTCCTAATTTCATGCCTTTGCTCTGCATTTCTCCCATCCCTGGAATACTCCCTGTCCTTACTTCTGTCTCCTAGTTTCCTTAGAGCTCCATAAAACTTGGCTCAAATCCTGCCTTCTGTAGGACGATATTCCTGGTCACCTATCTACCTTCTCCTTTGTCTTTCCCCCTTTTTTCCCTCCATGCCTTCCCTCTGAGATTACCTTCCATTTATACTGCATCTTACATGTCCATAGTTATATGCATGTCATCTCCTTCATTAGATTCTGAGCCTCTTAAGGGCAGACACCATGGGGTTTTTTTGCCTTTCTTTGTATCCCCAGTGCTTATCGCATGATAAGAACTTAATAAATGTTTGCTGACTGACTGACTTCCCTGGGCTCAAGGTCTTATTTCTCAGAATATGCAATTATTCAATTTGATTCTCTTTTCTTCCATAAATTTATTGGGGATTGGAAGATAATAAAAGCATTTCTGGATGTTCACAGCAGATATCCTGGTCCTATAGCATAAGAATGATTATCTCCCTTCCTTTCTCAATTCAATTCTACAAACATTTATTGAGCATCTAATGTATATACATGGCACTAAGGAATATACAAAGAAAACTAAGATATGGTGCCTGCCCTCAAGTTGTTTGTAGTAAAATACAAAGATTTTTAGTAGATTAGTGTGTTCCTTGAGTACACAAAGCTATTAATTATCTTCATATCTATTTATAAATCACTCATTTATGCATGACCATAGAGTGTGTTCTCTCTACAATATAAACACATAGAGTCTTTGGTACAGATTTTCATTTTCATTCCTTCATCAAAACCTATTCCATATTGCATTTTATGATAATAAAATCTATCTGTGCAGAGACTTCATAGACCTTGACTGGCTTACACTCATACAGAACTCTGGAAAGGAAAAGTGAATACCTTTGCTGAATATTTTAATAATTGGTGGTATCTTCAAATACCTGGAATTAACTTAACTCACATATCCTGTATGCATGTGATTATATGTAAACTAATACAAAATGTTGACCATAATTTTATTGGTAGTTAAATTTAATAACTAAGCTCCTTTTATATAGTAAGCTAGGACACTTCAGAATTTCTTTGATCTGTGGTATCATTGGTCCATCTGAAGTGATCATAATCCACCCCCCTTGCCCTATTCAGTAGATAATTTTTATTAGGTGCTGTGGCCAAAACAGTTTTTCATCTGGTCTAATTCTAGTCTCAGAAGTATAGTGTCTTTTATTTAGCTAATTTAGCTAAATTAGCTAATACTTGACCACTTGACCACTACAGACAAATCTGTGGTTTCTTCACTGAGGATACATCCTCCATAGTGCAATCCATTCATACCTTATCCTATGTGATTCTCATAGATGCTTTGGCATCAATCCTGCAAAGAGGATCTATCTGGTAAACTAGAGGCATAGTTAGGGATATTTTAATATTTTGTGAGTCTGTGTAGCATGTGGGTCTACGGCTACCCTTTGCTCTTGCTATATGAGAATTCCTCCTGTTTTTCTAGTTATACACGTTCTTAGGGTTAACCTTTTATTGCCACTTTTTACGTGAATGTTGTTGTTCAGTCATTCAGTTGAGTCCAACTTTGTGACCCAATAGACCAGAGCACATCAATATTGTCCATGGGGTTTTCTTGGCAAGGATACTATGGTGGTTTGCTATTTCCTTCTCCAATGAATTAAGGCAAACAGCAGTTAAGTGACTTGCCCAGGTTCACAAAGCTAGTAAGTGTCTGAGGTTTTTGAATCTCACATGTCAAATGTCAAAATAAAGAAAAGAATCAGTTTGGAGAACATCTATAAATACTAACTTAATTGCTGTTATTATAAATGTGAGATCAAATTTTATATGTATATACATATATGCATATATATATACACACACACATATATATTGCTTTGGACAACTTAAAGTACTATATAAAGTTAGTTATTATTATTGTTTTTGTTATCTTTACTCAGTCACCATTGAGTTCATATAATATTGGATCTGAATTTGAATGGATCTTAATCCCTTCTTTGTCATTTACAACTTGTGTGGTCTTGGACCAGTCATTTAAGCTTCTGGGGCCATGGTTTCCTCATTTCTAAAATGAAAGGTCTGAATTAGAAGCTCTCTAAGGTTCCTTCCTATTGCACAACTATACACAAATGGATGTCCCCTAGACATGGAACTCAGCATTTGAATGCAGGTTTTCCTGCCTCCAGGCTCAGCACTCTATCCACTGAATCATCTAGTTGTCCCCACTACATGCTACAGCCTATTTTCCATCATTTTTTGGAATCCCTATGATTTTGATTCAATTCAACATTTATTGAATACCTATTACATGTAGTCACTGTGCTAAGTGGGAGGCAGCATGATATATTAAGCAATCAATCAAAAAGCATTTATTAAGTGTCAGGCATGGTATGAAGTGCTGAGAATACAAAAACAACTGCTCTCAAGAAGCTTACATTCCATGGTGAGGGCTGGAGGGGATAGCATACGTATGCATGTATATATATGTAAATATATATTTATATACATACATACACATCTGAGTAAATATAAATTAAAAGCAGAATAAAAATAGTATAGAAGAAAGGTACTAGCTTTGGGGTATCAGAAAAGGCTTCTTTTGGAAGGTGGTATCTGAGCTAAATCTTGATGGAAGTGAGTGAGGCTAAGGTGGAAATGAATGCATTCTAGATACGGCAGATGGTCAGTACAAAACTGTGGAGATGGGGGTTGGAGTGGCATGTGGAGGAAGAGAAAGAAGGAAAGCTGAAACAGACTGAAAAGTAAGAGGAGGGCAACATACAATGAGGCAGGAAAGGTAAGTTCAGGCCAGGTTATGAAGGGCTCTAAAATCCAAATAAAAGAGTTTATATATTTTACAGACAAGAGGGAGTCAATGGAGTTTCTTGAGTAGGACAATAAAACGATCAAACCTTTGCTTTAGGAAAACCACTGACAACTGGGTTGAAAATGGATGAGACTGGAGTAAAAACTTGTGGCAAGGAGAGTAACTGGAAAGTCTTTACAATAGTTCAGCTGAGAGATTATGAGGGTCTGAACTAACGTAACAGTTGTGTGATTAGAAAGAAATTGGATGTAAAAGATGTTATGAAAGTAGATGTGGCAAGTCTTAGTAAGTAATTGGATATGAAGAGTAAGGAAAAATAAAGTTGATAATGCTGAGGTTATAGGAGAGAGAAAGAATGATGGAATCCTCAACATAATGAAGTTCAGTAGTGGGTGGGTTTGGGGAGAAATAATGACTTTTGTTAAGAACATGCTGAGTTCCATGTCTAGGGGACATCCATTTGTGTATAGCTGTGCAATAGGAAGGAAACTTAGAGAGCTTCTAATTCAGACCTTTCATTTTAGAAATGAGGAAACCATGGCCCCAAAAGCTTAAATGACTGGTCCAAGACCACACAAGTTGTAAATAACAAAGAAAGGATTAAGATCCACTTAAATTCAGATCCTCTGATTTCAGATCCAATATGTGGTCTAGTTCTGGCAACAAACCTAGCTAAGTAAGGAGAAGCTCATTTTCTTAGGTGGGCCACGAGACAATGAATTCTCTTACCATAGCAGCCTATAAAACAAAAAAAAATTTAAAATGTCATTCAGTCTTTTGTGGCCCACTTCTGTTTTTACATGTCAGATATCAAAATAAAGAAAAGAATCAGTTTGGAGAACATCTATAAATACTAAACTGCTGTTACTATAAATGTGAGATCAAATTTTATACACACACACACACACACATGTTGCTTTGGACAACTTAAAGTACTATATAAAGTTAGTTATTATTATTGTTTTTGTTATCTTTACTCAGTCACCATTGAGTGGATATAATATTGGAAAAACTGAAGCATATTAATATTAACATTCTTTCTGTAAGTGAAACCAGAAAATATCAGGAAGTTACAGTTAAATGGAAGGATGACTCACAGGTTCTCCTTGGAGAAAACAAAGAAATTGAAGGAATTGGTTCATTTGCACACAAAGAAACCTCCTTTCATAGGACCCTTTATCATCTCATCTTTCAGGGCTTTGAAAGCAAAAAGACCCCCATCAAAGTAACTGCAGATTATACATCGACATCTGTAGCAGAGGACACAAAGATAGAGAAACTCTATAAGAAGTTAAATAAGGTCTAAACAAAGCCAACAAATACCTTAATACTTGGGAGACTTCAATGTAAAGATGGATATAGGGAAAGATGGTTGAAAAATATGTCAGGATTAATAAATGAAACAGGCCAAAGGCTTATTAGACTGTCACTCAGAAACCTCACACCTATATATTATAAATATTGTCTTCAAGGAGAGAGGCAAATATTTAAGGATATGATGAATACTGAGTATCAAAAAAATGAAACTGACTACATCTTTACAGACAGGAAATGGCTAGTTATTGACGTGGGGCATTTCTTTTTTAAAAAATAAAATTTTATTTATATCTTTTGTTTTTACATCACTTAAATTACCCCTCATATTTCTTCCTTTCTATGCTCCCAGAGAGCTATCACAAATAATAAGAATTTTTTAAACAAAAAAACCTAAAAATCAGTAAAATTAATCAATGTGTCCAAAAAATTGACAATAGATGCAATGTCCTATGTTTATAGACTCCCACCTCTGCAAAAGAGTTAAGGGAAGTGTCTTCGCATATCTTTTCTTTGGCAGGGAGCAATCTTGTTCTTTGTAATTTTGCATCATTAAATATTGATTATTTATACTGATTCATTTCTAAATCAGAAGTCATTGTCCATTCAGATAATTGACTTGTTAGAAGGGATATTTGAGATATACTAAACAATTCCAACAGCTTTAATCTGACCTTTCAAACAAGTTATTGATGCCAAAAGATGAAAAACAGAACAAGAACCAGCCATTGAGATGAACTATAATCATTTCCTAAAAAAAGTTCAACTAATATAAAAACAGTTGCTATAATGAGGAGGCCATGAAAACCTAGAGATGAGCACAGTCAGCAAACATTTGACTACTTTGCCAAGTAGAGAGACAAAGCGTTCAAGGGCAACACTATTTTAAAAAATATAAACTCTTTTACAAAACCTTTACAGAATAAAATGATAAAACATTACCCAAAAAATGTCTCATAAAAATTCAAGAAACAGAAAACACCAAACTTACTCAGAACTTAGTCTGACACCTAGTTAAGCCAGATCCTCTTCAAAGAGCAGAAAGTCTTTGACCCAGGGATGTTGCCACTAGGTATGTAACTCTAAAAAGGTCAAAGACAGAGGGAAAGGACCCATATTGTACAGAAACAGTTATAGCAGCATGTTTTGTTATAGCAAAGAACTGAAAATAAAATTAGTGCCCATCAACTGAAAGATGGTTGAACAAATTGTGTTTATAAATGTAATAGAATATTATTATGCCATGAGAAATGATGAATAGGATGGATTCAGAGGAACCTGAGAAGACTTGTATGAAGTGATGCAGAGAGAAGTAAGTAGAACCAAAAGAACTACTTGTACACTGATTAAAATGCTGTAAAAGAAAAAGAGTTTTATAAAACTTTAGAACTCTGATCAACACAGTGACCAATCATGACTCCAGGAAACTAATGATGAATCATGCCTCTCACATCTTGGAAGAATAGTGACAGACTAGAAATGCAGAATGAGGCATACATTTTTAAGATAAGCCTATGAACTGATTTATTTTTCTTGAATTTGTTATAGGAGAAAGATACTATTTAGAGGTAGGAGGGAGTTGGTTGATAGTCATAGAGAAGGAAATAAGACAATAAAGAAAAAAGTGCTAGTGAAACATTAAAACATATACAGAGAAGAACAAAAAGGAATATCAGAATGCAATAAAGTCAAGTACAAGTTTTGTTACTGCTGTGTTAAATTACATTTGCAATTTAAAAATGAAGCACTAAAAGTGTTTTACCTATATTATCTCATTGGAGTCTCAGAACAATCTTGTGAGGTAAGTACTATCATTATTATTATAACCATGTTACAGATAAAAAACTGAGGGTTGGAAAGGATAAATTACTTGTTCAAGGTCACATATCTAGAAAATAATCAGAGATATTTAAATCCAGATCTCCCTGACTCTACATCTAGTATCCTAACCACTGCCTTTCCCCAAAAAATAATTTATGAGAGGAAGTAAAAGAGTCACACAAAACAAGAAGTGGATGGGTTTCAAACTACACTGTTGGAAGAAATACCCACAGATCCATTAAAAGTTGAAAGCAAAAAGGAAACAATATAAAGTAATAATTGAAGAGTTTTGCCTTCTCTGTCTACATCATCTATTATTGTTATATCCACTCTAAGCAGTAGTTTTATCCTTTGCCTGATATTCTTGTTCCCACCATAGTTTTAAAAGGTCCCTCTCTATTTTTTTTCTTGTTTTGTTTTTAGTATTCATGACAAGCCTCAGCTTGTTCTGTGCTTTTACATTCCTGACATTATCATTACAGGACTTGTCAACTCATATTCATTTTTGGGTATCTACCCCACCTCTATCTTTTGTATATAATTTTTAAATATCTTAATTATCTTTGAGTTTCCTTTGCAGTCCCATCAATTTCTTTAACTATTTCCCTTATCAAGATCATAGGATCATAGGATCATAGGATTTAGAACTAGAAAGCACCTTAGAAAACGCCTGCTCCAATTTCTTCATTTACTGAAGCCCAGAGAGGTGAATTGATTTGCCTAAGGTAACACAGGTAGTAATCAGACACCACATTAAAACCCAGGCCCTCAAATTTTTTTTTAAAGCAAAACCAAACATGAAAAAGAACGATAGCATGTTATGCTTCAGTCTCCATTTAAACTATAGTCTTTCTATATCTTTCTCTGAGTTTAGATTTCTCCTTCCATCCTGAGGCTTGTAGAGTTGTCTTTTAGCTGTGCGTTG
>CM053580.1:112598548-112638363 GCA_028627135.1 Pseudochirops cupreus
AGCCAATCTGACTGGTGAGATGTGGTACCTCAAAGTTGTTTTGATTTGCATTTCTCAAATCAATAGTGATTTAGAGCATTTTTCCATATGCTTAAAGATAACTTTAATTTCTGCCTCAGAAAATTGCCAAGCCCTCAAATTTCAAATCTAGTGTTCTATCTCACATTATCCATTCACTTGGGGCTTGATTTAATCTACTCCAATTTATCCATGAACTAGAGCACTGGCCTTTTATCAGTCTGATGTACAAATATGATCGGAAGGGTAATCCTAGTAACATCAGTATATAATAAGAGAGTCCCCACCCTCTTTTACTTGTTGCTTTCTGGGGTGAGAGATTTGGTTGACTGAGAGGTTTTCACTGTGTTGTGCTGCTAAGCCGTAGTAGTTCAATTGGGTTTGTTATTTATAGAGTAGAATGATGCTAACTAGAAATACATACTGCCAAAATATAACTGATCTGTGAGAGACTGAGGGTATGAGGTCAGTCTGGGTTGTTTAGGGAAATGTGAAGGCTGGGATGTTGATCAAGCCTTGGAAAACAGTGGGTTAGGCACAAGGGCCTCATGGGAGAAAATTAAAAGTTGTACCCATTATCTATTTCCAATTTATCCTGAATATAGCTTTTACATCCATAGTTATTTGCATGTTGTCTCCCTCATTAGATTATGAGCTCCTCCAGGAAAAGAATGGTCTTTATCCTTTTTTTGTAACCCTCACACTTAACACAGTACTTGGCATACAGTTGGCACTTAATCAACATTTATTGACTGACTGTGTTGGCAGAATTACATTCATGAGACTGTCCCAGTTTTGTGTACACAGTTGGTTTTAATTTATTTTGGTTTTTAATTTTTAAGAATTTTGTGAAGATAGTACCTAGACAAAGAGAAGTAACAAATTAGAGGGATTTTGTGCATAGTGGATTTTATTTTTGAGCAAGTAAATCTGAAACGAAACTATTTCGGTACTGTCTCTTACTAGTTAAGCAAAGGTTTATTTCTTACGTCCTTTACCTAATATGTACTAGAAAACCACTCTTTCAATGGGAATGAATTCATAAGAAGTGTATTAACTCAATTCTGACTAGAAATTGTCCTAGATTCTAACTAGAAATTTTTTTTCATTGTAGCTTGACCCAGAAATGGTATATAACTGTATGTGTCTTGGGCATCCTCATTAAATAAGTTTCTAAAGGGAACAAAACGTCTTTTACATAATTTGTAACGAAGCACTGATCTCATTTTAGCTTCTACATGAGGTTATTATTAATGTTAGAAGTAAAGTAATGCAACCATAACACTAAAGCAACTGGCATAGGTATAAATTGGGGGGATCCTATGCCCAGAAATCCTAAAGTTCTTCACTCAGAAGATTCCTATTTTAGAATCTTACCAACCAACAAACCATTAAAAAAAATCCTTAAAGAGAATATATATGCTAATTAAGCCAGTCCCTGACTATAGACATTGCAGATGCTCTAACATCAACAATAACAGCTCCTATTTTTAAGTGCAGGTAATGTTTGCCAAGACATATTTCTACACCGTCTCAGGCTATATGTACAACAACCCTGACACAAAGTTAACACGTGAAGAAATTGTAACAGAGAGGTTAAATGACTTGTCCCTAGTCACTCAACTAATATGTATGAGAGATGGGATTTGAACCTAGATCTCCCCTGAATCTCAGTTTAGAACTCATTATTTATAATATCAAGAATACTGGTTAAAGATGAGAATTATACACACTTCTTAGTGAAAATTTCTAAGGGATTTCTGGAGCTACCTTTAGCTTTCAATCTATATTACATTTGGTTTGACAGAAATAATTGATTTGTCCCCAACTCCAAATAAATTCTGTATAGACATTCAGAGGTAGTCACATTTACATTATCAGTACTATCTCTTTAAACCTGATTACTTAACACATGCTGTTCAGTTTCTCCATTCAGGACTACTTTTTACTTTTTAGAACTTATCTTTAATATAGAATTCTTAAAGTTTTTGTTTTCTAACTGTATGAAACTTTGGGTAAACATCTTACTTTTTCTACGTTAATTCTGTTTAGCTAAATTCATGTAACAGGAGTTTGACTTTATTTACAAGTCATCTTTAAAAGTGTATTGACACTGATTGATGATCTAATTAATTGAAACTTAAAGTAAGATTTGTTAGGAATAAACTCCATCTATCCTTGGATAGTTGATTATATGTACAATTTCTTTTAGGAAAGCCACAGAAATTATGTGATCTAAAATTACATTAAATAAGAGAGCAGCCTAAGTGATTTTACATACTTGATAAAGAATTTCAAAGATACAGGTACCTGCTTCTTACTACGTCAACTATGTTCAGTTATGCTGTTGTTGTTACTGTTTTTAAAAGGAAAACAGAAGGAGTTTTTAGGCGGGTAGGGCTGGAGAGAAGGTTCTCCATTGTTTTGTTTCACCTTTTGAAGGAGTTAGGGGAAGGAGATTGGTTGTAGGCATTTGAATGGGGAGAAGTGGTAGGAAGGAATTAAAAAGACTCAAGAAATAACGGTATCTGACATTGGGAAGAGATTTTATAGCCTATTTTATCCAACATTCTGCCTAATATAAGAAGGAAGCTCTTTTACCCAATCTCTGACAGATGAACATTTTATTTGCACAAATATTTCCATAAATGTTGGAAGCTTACTCCTTCTTGAGGAAACTACTCCATTTTGAGGAGAGCTGTAATTATTTCAAAGTTATTTCTTAAATTGACCCCAAACTAGACCCTCTCTAAGATCCACTCATTAGTATTAAAGTTTTGCTCACTAGAGTAACACAGAATATAAACCTGCTGTATCTTTAATAGTTCCAATATTAGAAGGCAATGATTGTACTGGCTCTAAATCTTTCCTTTTCCACAATAAATAGCTCTGTTTCCCCTCACATTTGCTTTTGCATATTGATTATATGTACAATTCTTTAAAAAAAAAACAAACTATTACACTATTTAAACTACAAATTAGAAGTTAATTGTTAATCAGTGTGGGAAAAATGGATTTTATGAAAAGAATTTTAAAATATTGACCTTTGGTTTCACTACATGTCATTAGGTAAGCCACAGTCTTTTAATGAACCATTATAATACATATAAAAGCAATCATTTACTATAAGAATGAACCAAATCAAGATTAGTTCACATTTACAAAATAAGTTCTACCTCTTAGAGGAGTAGCTTTGGAAGTGAAAATAATAATAGCTAGGATTTATACACTGCTTTAAAGTTTGCAAAGCTATTTACCTGCATTGTCTGAATTGATCCTTACCACAACTGTCTGAAGTAGTTACCACCATTTTACGGATGAGGAAACTGAGACTGAGGGGTGTTAAGTAATTTACTCAGGGTTGCACAGCTAGTCAGAAGCTAAGACAGGATTTGAACTCAGGTCTTCTTAATTCCAAGTCCAGTATTTTAAGAATTAGAAGAGTATTTAGTAAAATTATAATAAGTTAAAATATTATGAACACAATATGAAAGGCAAAAGTATATTCAATTCAACAAGAACTTATTAATTATCTATTGCATGCTAGGAAATTGAGGAAGGTCTCCAATGAGTGAACTCATAATGAATTCGTGGAAGTAGTGGGACAAGATTTGTACAACACAGCTGGACTATGATGTACACTGTTGGAGGGAACCATACAAATAGATACGATCACAGTCAATTTGATAATGTCCCAGGAATTGTGTCAGACTCTGGAGATACAAATAGGAAAATGAAATAGCTTTTGCCACCAAGAAGCTTACTAAAAATTTACTAGAAAAAAGGAATTATAGAGGGAGGGAGTACTGTCATGTATAAGTAAATATGAAGTATTGTAAAGTAGTCTTAGGAGGGTTTAACAGCTTGGGAAGGGTAGAAATAGGAAAGACTTCCTATAGTAGGCAGCTTCTGAGGTGTATCTTGGGGAAAGCTAGGAATTCCAAGAGGTGGAAATGAGGAGGGAGAGCATTCAAGGCACAGAGGTCAGTACTAAGGAACAGAGCAAGAAGATTTAACACCTAGTTTGGGGAACAGTAAGCAGGCCAATTTGGCTGGAAAGTTTAGCACATAAAGGAAATGATGTGCAATACTGTAAAAGTAAACTGGACTCAGATTGCGAAGGGTTTCAAATGCCAAGATGAGTTTGCACATTATTCTAGAACCCAGTGAAGCTTCTTGAGAAGGGGTGTGTCACGGTTGGACTTCAGGAACAACACTATTTTGGCAGCTGCATAGGGGTTATATGACAGGTCTTGAAATGCTATATAAATGCCCGCTATTAATATTGTCATTGCTGTTACACTTGCTGGTGCTATTACTACACTTGCAGGGTTGGATTGGATTTTTTAAAAATGGGATCCTTACCTTACACATGTGCTTTAACTTGTATATGTATAACCTATTTTAAAGGGATTTTGTTTTTTCTTTTGCAATAGGGTTTCAACAGGTAGCTTCAGAATAAAGGTCCTTGGGTTTTCTGGGCAACAGCTCTCCTTCAGTTTTCACATATGTTGCTTGAATATTCTATATTCCTAATATTAAATATTAGGCTTTGAAGGGCAACTGTGGAATTATCTGATACTCTTACCTACCCCCAAAGGAAACCCTCCTAGACTGTACAATTAAATCAGTCTTACACCCTGTTTCAGTGTTTAGCATTAGTGGCATTATGGCTGTTACTCTATGACCAGCACACCTGCCCATAGCCCTACCCTCTTACCCTACTCTGAGATATTCTTAGATATGACTGCATTCCCTAGGCAATGCACAAGTGTTTTTATCACATCTAATATGACTCCATTTGTGGAAAGATGGGATACAGTTTCTCTCCACACACTCCTTCCGCTCCTCCCCTGCAATTGTATAACAGACTTTTAGACCTATATCTTTACCTTGGATGTCCCACTGGTTTTTCAAACTCAACACTTCCAAAATATTGCTTTTCCTCTTTCCTCTTAAAATTGCTCTTCTTGCTTCAACACTCTATCCTCTATCCCCCAACCTTCCCAGAGGAATCACTATTTACCCAGAGTACCAAATCCAAACTTTGTCAATTTTGACTCTCTCCTTTGCTACCCAGTTACACTAAATCTTGTTGATTCAACCTCTGTCTCTTGTATTCCTTTGTTCCTTTCCAGTCTCATTACTATGACACAAAAATAGGGCCTTACTGGCATGTATAATAGCTTATTGTAACAGGTCTTATTTATTTCCACTATTTCATCCTTCCAATCTTGTCATGGCCCTCCATTGCTTACAAATCACCACTGGCTCCCTATTACTGCTTCCTAAGCAAAATTGCAACTCCTGCATTCAAGGCCCTCCATTCTCTAGGGCCACCTTACCTTTCCAGTCTCATGCTACATTAAGTCCTTTCTAGAGGGTCTATGCTCCAATATAAAATGTCCCTCAAAAATGTCCTGTGCTTTGCTGCTTCCATATCTTTGCTCATGTTTCTTACAAACTAATCATTATTCTTCTCCTTCTTTATCTGTTGAAAACCCACTCATGTTTTAGCCACCTTTTAAATGAAGCCTTCACTAATCCCCATAGATAGAGATGATCTCTCCCTTGCCCTTAGAACTCATACAGTATGTGGTTTATACTTTTTTAGTACCTTTTTCATGTATTATTTTATAATAATCATGTTTAATATTTATCTTCCTTTAATATAGTTTCTTGGAACACAGCCTATGTATTTTTTATCTCTTCTAACATCCAGGATACTGTTCTGCACATAGTAGGTATTCAGTCAACCAAGAAGTACCTACTATATACTAGGCAGTGTGTTATAAGATACAAAGCCAACATATTTGCTTAATGTTTGTTTAACTGAATTTAACATAACAGTTGCTCAATAAATGTTGAGTTAGTGGTTAAATGGATGAATGGCATAGTTTTATACATATACATGCATGCACTGTTTGAAGTTTCCTTACTGGTAGTTCCTTACACATGGGCAGCTAGGTGGTGAAGTGGATAGTGTGTCCCTGGCCTGGAGTCAACAAGACATCTTCCTGGGTTCAAATCTGGTCTTATATACTTACCAAATGTGAACCTGAGCAAATCACTTAAACCTGTTCAGTTTAATTCATCCGTAAAATGAGATGGAGAAGGAAAGGGCACATCATTCTAGCATTTTTGCCAAGAAAACTCCAAAAGGCATCACAAAGACTTGGACAGACTGAAAAATGACTAACCACCAACAACAGAGATATCCCAAATGGTACTATTAATTCAAAATATGCTTTGAATACACATAAAATATATCATTGCCACAACAAATAAGAATGTTATACATAAAATAAAAAGGTAGCAACATATCAATTTTTAAGATTACCTGAGAAATTGTTTCCCTTAACTCAGGTTTTTGGAAGGAGATGAAAAAGCAGGATGGGGAAACAGGACCTTTGAAGGTGAGCCTAACTTCATAAAGTTCCATCCTTAAACTCAACATATTCCATTCTCCTATTTCCCTCTCCTTCCTTCTAGCCATGGGGGAAAGTTTCAGAAAAAAATTAGAAACTGTGGCTATGTTCAATTAGAAGTTGAATCAAAAATTATGAGTTTCATAAGTAATTAAATGTATGGGAAAAGCATAATTTCAGGGAAATGAAACGTTATAATTGTTGGTAGTTTGTTTTGGATGTTATTTTGCCATGCCATATGATGAAAATTGTTCTCTTTCATATCTTATTTTACCATTTGTTTCATTTATTATATCCCTCTCTCACCAAAATTTCACTTAACCAAACCCTATCTCTGTGTTTATTTTTATTCTTCCATTTTGTTGAGCACCCTTAATCATGTTTACTATTTTTAGCTGAAATGGTCAATATTAGCACAATATGGTATCAATAAATGACATCTAACTAGTGGTTAAAATTCTAGACTTGGGGTCAGGAAAACCTGAGTTCAAATCATGCATGTGACACTCTGTGTCACCAAATGTTTCTGGGTCTCAATATCCTTAACTGTAAAATAAGGGAGGGTAAGGTTAGACTGGATGGTCACAAATGGTCTTTTCAAGTCTAATTCTATGCTTTTGTGATAAATATGCTTCTATTATATAGCACAGGTTTTATTCTTAATTCATGGAATTTACATGGTAAAGGAAATCAAACAGAAGTAAATCTGTTAACCCTCACATATGTATATACAGTCAGAATAATAATTTTGGAAATGTTGGAGAAATGCAAACATTTGATTTTTTTAAAAAGCTGTAAAAGTTTTCCTAGAGTATCTCTGTCCTTTAATTTTTCTTTAGGACCAATAAAATACAGAAATGTGCCGTTAATCTCTGATAACCAGCTTAGATTGGTGAGTTAAGATGGTACAAGATGGACAGCTGTTTCTCAAAAGTATTGGAAAGCATATCTGTGAAATGAAGAAATCTGTGCAGCACAGATTAAGTACTAACGGGAACTTTGATATGTAGCCATCTGTTATAATGTTGGACAAACATCACTTCACCAAGAAGGCAAAAATAATAGACACAGGAGGTGTTTTATAAAGATCAAGGGGAGAAAAAGCATTGACTTCAATTTTCTGGAAGGAACCAGCTAGTACAGAGGTGTATTGGGAAACTTTTTGTGCATCCACGCCCCCTTAAGTAGAGGAGATGGAAAATTAAGACTTTCTCCACCTCTCATGTTACTGTGCACCATGATCTAGAGCACCCATTCCTTACACTACTCCTGGATTCCATCAATGTTAACCTCATTCAGGGCCAGACAGTCTCTGCTCTTATGATTCTGCAATTCTTCCTGTGCGTATGTGTCTTCTCCCGAACTAGACTGTAATCTCCTTGAGAGAAGGTACAATGAGTTTTCTACTTGCATGGTTCCCCATAGCCCATGAAATAGTAGAACATAACATAGTACCTTCCATGGGCTAAACACCAGATTACAACTTGAATAAATATTTATTAAGCCTCAAAACTGACTTAGTCATTCACAAAACTAGTTTTTCTCTTGTTCTGGAGAACACCTGGGTTCAAATCCTAGGACTGTCACTTAATACTTACTACCTTTGTCATCTCTCTGAGCATCAGTTTCCTTATATGTAAAAGGAGAGTACACTAGTGATCTCTCAGGTTCGTGTCAGCTCTAACTCATGGTCCTAAGACACTTGTCAAGTTTATTGTAATGCACTGGCTGCTATAGGACAGGAGAGTGGTTTTTATAACCCATTTTTAATAGCCCCTTAGCCTAATCTTTCGAATAAGTCAGGAAGAAAATAAGAGGCAAAATTTCTTTTTTGCCTTTTTGCCTAATGAAGTTGACCTGCTAAGATCTTCCTAGACTCAAAGAAAAGATAGTAAAATAGTCATGCTTTCTCAGTTTAACTATTTGTTTCTGATGTAGAAAGCAATGAATAGACAGACCACTGAATCCCAAAACATTTATAAGGGCTCAAAGGAGAAATATATGGATACTGATATAGATGTATGCCCATGTATAATACGTGTGTATATGTGTATAAAATAAATGTGTATGTTTGTGACTTACGTGTAATTGATAGCCATCAATATTAAAAGAATGAGCTTATATTAAATTAGAATCTTCCCCAGATGGTATTAAAAGCTTGGTACCACTACAGTCACGGATATATAAATATAGCAATACCTGCCACGTAGTATACTCATGTGTGGACTATTCATTTTTCTCTTTTCCTGGCAAATTCTCAGCTGAGGATTTTTGTATGCCATGCCAGACTCGAGTTAAGCGAGGCAGCATGAAAAGGGGCAATAGAAAATAATCTAGATTTAAAGTCCAAAGAGTCTGAGTTTGAATGCTGGTTATGTCACGTATTATTATCTGTGTGACCTTGGGCAAGAGACTTATACACTATGGGCCTCACTTTCTTTATCTCTAACATTAGGGGGTTGGACTAAATGATCTCTCAAGTCCCTTTTAGCTCTAAATCTATAATCCCAGGAGTAAATCTATAATTCACCTGTGTCTGGAAATGGTACATTCAATGTAGACTTGTGACCTCCAGCTGAACAATCTTTCTGGGTTGTCGAGTAGCTGGGTCCTTAAAATTATCTTAGTGGCCCTGGAAACACACAATTGCTACTTTAAAAAACTGTGCTAAAAAGCACAATACAGTTCATGCCATGGTTGTGAAATTTCCTTATTTGAGTAACAGTAAGTCAGTCAGCTAAATGAACTGGTGAGAGTCCATGAAAGGATGGAGGGTGGGTAGATCAGAAAATGTCTAAGTGGCATTCTCCCATTGGTCAAATTGAATATTTGGATGTTATAACCACAACAGGATATATGATCAACATCTGCCATTTTGAAAATTCCTGGTATTTACCATCCTAATATAACACATATGCATGTCTAGCATCTGTCTTTACTATCTCAGGCCTTTAATATATTATTTTGATTTCTATTGCAGCATACTTAAACACAAATTCTTAGGGTAACTTAAGTGGGCCTGGTGTAGTCAGAGAAGCTTACAGAGAAAATTTGGTTTCCTACGTCTATTGATTTTGCCTTCATAATATCTCTCACATTCACCACCCTGTAATTCAGGCCTACTGGTTACCACACAAGCTTTTTAACTTTTTTTTGAGACTCAATTTACTCATCTTTAAAAATGGAGATAGTAACACAATTTTTTTGACATAAGAAACAATGCAAACAATGATTCCTATTACTACTGATATTTTCACAATATATTTGGACTTTTATTTGAACTGTGTGAAATAATCTTATATTTTTGAGATGGAAGAAATTTAAGGATGAATCCTTTAGTTTATATTATACATTCAACTCTAGTTTCCTAAACTTGTTAAGTAAAAAAATAATTTGCCATTTGTGTCCTAGAAGGGCATTGTTTTATAGTGAAAGGAACACCAAACTTGAAATCAAAAGAACTGCGATGATGTTCTGCCCTGCCCCTGTTCTGCTGTACTCAGTTTACTCATCTGTAAAGTGGATATAACCGCCCAATTCATATTGTTAACTCACATAGAGTAACTCTCAACTCTAACTCTATGATATTATGAAATGATGATGAAATAAAATAATTCAATTTTAAAAAGCCATCAAGTTTCTCCTATAACATAGGGCCCTAAACTAGAGTGGTTGCAGCAGCTATGGGGAAGATGGGGTAGATATGAGAGATAATGTGGAAGCAAAAAAAAGGAGACCTTGGGAACTAACCAAATATGGATAGTGAGGGAACAACGGCATTGGGAATATGGTCTAGTGAAGAGTTAGAATTACAAGTAGAGCCAGAGTCTAAAAATGGTGATCCCTGTGTATAATGGATATCATACTGCTTGCCTAACCCCATCAAGCGGTTAGGGAGGCAGAGGAGGAAGAGAATTTGAAACACAAAATTTTTTAAAGTTAAATGTTTTAAAAAGTTTTTAAATGTAATTGGGAAATATTTAATGAAATAAAAATATATTAAGAAATAAATAGAAATGGTGATCATACATGTAACCAAAAGACTATCTTAGATTCTAATTCTACCCAGCCACTTCCCTCTTACAGTCAAGTGCAATGCTTTACCTGTATTCACTTGTAGGTTCGTGGTTATTCATGTCCGTTATTAATTTCTGCCTTATGAGAAATTCTTAGATGGCCAGAATATCAGTATTAGATTTTCTGATCCAGAATCTTTTGCCTATGACTGATTCTAGTTCCTTCCTCTTTAGCCATTTGCACCCAGGCAACCCCTCTACTGCTTTCCACTGGACAAATGAAAATAGTATAGAAATTGTATGCTGGCAGCATAGGAAGGATTTTTGAACAGATTTAAGTATTTTTAATCACATGTATGTAACTATCACCATTAGAAGCAGCATTTTTAAATGAAAGAAAGGCAGGTTTCAATTAATATTTGACAGTCGATACTATAGATATCACCTAGATCCAACTGTATAATTTTACAGAAGAGAAGACTAAGGCCCGAAGGACTTAAGAGATCAGCCTATGATCATACAGGTACTAAGTATAGAGACAGAATTCAAACACAGGTTCCTTGGCTATACATTGAGCTTTCTTTCCCTGTACCACCTTAATGTACTGGGTTCACTAATGGTTATTTTATCTTAAGTCAAAACACAAGAAAATCTTCCCACCTAGTGTGACCAGCATCAGTAATAAATGAATCATTTAAAATATGGTCACAAAGTGTAGGATACCTTAATGCTTCTGGCATTTTCTGATATGTGAACTTATGTAAGACATTGAAATAGTCATCCTCCCAGGTTAATGTTATACCTTAGCAGTTCATACTAGAATATTACTAATTACAGAATACATGGGTAGACATTGTTGCAGAAAAGCTAAAACCTTACACAACTAGATATGCCCAGAAAAATCATGTCTCATATGTTTCTGAACGAGTACCTAAATTTTTCCACTTAAGTCATAGGAGAATTATAGTGCAGATTTAGAGAATTCCAAAACTAAATGATTGAATAGTAGTTAGTCTTTTTATCTTACAGAGTACATTACATGCTTATAAGATTATAGAATCATAAACCCAGAGCTGGAAGGGACCTCAGAGGTCATTTTATGTTACCTCCTTGTTTTAAACATAAGAAAAAAGGGGCCCAGAGAAGATAAAGTGATTTGCCCATGGCCACACAGGTGTTTTCCAGTTTGCCCTGTATAAATTAAGATAATAATAAAAGTAATGATAATTATAGCTAGAATATATGTATACATACACACACACACAGCCCTTTATATAATTTTACTTAATACAATAGCATTGTGAGGTATGTGCTATTATTATCCCCATTTTGCAGAGGAGGTACCTGAAGTTCAGAAAAGCATGGAAGATGACAGAGTTTGCCAATATTTGCTCAAATCCAGTTTTGGTTTCTTCAGTTTCTTCGGAAAACTAGTATGTGCACAAAATTAGCAAACACAAGAGAATTTAACTGCTACATATGTAAATAGTCCAGGTAACTGATATGGTTGAGGCACAGGGTGCTCTAATGAAATGAATTTATGCCCCTCAGACATCTTACTTTAAAAAATTTATTTTGAATGTACACAACTACTTCAGCTGATCTATTAATTATGTATTTTTAAAAGAGCATCAGTTTACCCAACCAGATATCTTCAAATATTTTGAAGAGATAAAGATATGAAATGTTTTCATACTTTGAAAAGGGCCTCCTGGAAATTAAAAGTTAAAGTTTTTTTTATTTTTAAATAACTTTATCTAAGCAAAATAAACCTAAAAAGAAAATTGAAACTTTCCTCTCAAATCTTTACATAGATTTTAGATTACATGCCAAATGACAAATTTTTAAAAAATTATAACAATGTTAAAATCTAGAGGTTTTAAAAAACCAAAGAACAGTAAACTGGAAAGTATTTTTTTTAATCGTGAGTAGGGTTATTTATGGAGACAATAATACCAATACAGATTTGACACTGGATTTCTAGCTCTTAACTAGATGAATAAATCTAAGACTAAAGCTGAATCAATTTTTTACCTTAGATGAAAATGTAGTTGAAGCAGTGTAGTTGAAGTATAGATGAAGTACAAGTGAAAAGAAATCTTTGGAGGATTTACTAATGAGACCTAGATTTGGGAAACAGACAAATAAGTGACAGATAAATCAGATAAAAGTCCTAGTATTTGGTACTTTATCTTCCTTGGTCCATTTTAGGTTTTGTCATCATTTTTAATTATCAAAAATTTACTTCATCCAATCACATACATATTTCTATCGAGAATTTAAGAGCAATCTTATTTCAGATAAATACAGAATATTTTTATTCCATATATCATCTTGAGACACATTGAACTTTTTCTATATCCATGTACCTCAGAGCCTAAAGATATGACAAACTTTATATATATGTTACTACAAAGGACTTTTACCACTGAGGCTGAATATGTATGGAATCCTCATAGTTTCTTTTATACAGATGTGTTGGTGTGTATGTATATACGTATATATTTGAATGTTTCTTAAATAGATATGTTTACATTTACTTCTGTTATTAATCTTTCACATAAAACACACATATTTATCAAAATCTATTTCAATATATATTCTCATAGACACAAATCCCAATTAAGTTTTAAAAATTATGTAAATGATTACTCTTTGCAGTATCATCTAAAAAGTTTTCAGAATCTTTATTTTTAAGCAGTTAATATTCTAAACCTAAATGATGCTTAAAATTTATCCCACTTATCTATATACATTTTTAAAATACTATGAATAACTAATTATTGGCACCTATGCTAAAAATATGAAATTAGAAAATTATGAAACATAACTAATTACTCCAGTAGATTAATGGAGTAACTATGCATAGCCATTAAAATGACATATTTGCTTATAATATGACACGGAGATGTTTTAATCATCTCAGATATTGCCATCACTACCAGGTTTTTACACCTATAATATGGATGTGGTTGCTGCTTCATTAATTTTTCAGAGTCTTATAATCAAGCCATAAAATAAAAGCATTTAGGGTTCCCCCCCCCCCATCTTTCAGGAATTCAACTCAGTTAAATCAGTAGAAGTCATCCATAAACAATATATGAAATAACAGTAAGAATGTTACTCAGGACTTCTTTAGTTCTCAGTACACAAAGTGTGCATCTCCAGTGTCCCCACACATTCATGTGAAACATGAAAAAAATTTTTTAGCTAATCAAGCAATCGATCTCAAAAATCCAGATATTTATAAGTATTTAGATGATGGACCAAAAAGTCTTACCTTTCACATGGATACTTGGAATTGTGTAGACAAAGCTGCAGAAAATAATGAACACTACATTGTTTTTGATATGGAGCTAAAACCACCTAGGGAAACATATTTGATGACATTTTTGTTTATCAGACAACTGTATCTTCAGATTCTCTGGTTATAATCTATGACTTGTTAGCGGATCAACATAATTTGCTGAATACCAGAATCTGAACCACAAAGTCTTTACCAATATGACTTATAAAATAGACCGTGCTGTTGTCCTAGAAAGTGAGGGGGATGAGTTTCTAGTCAATGGTGACTTCAGGGAAAAAGAGAAAAAAATAATTGCTAAGTCTTAAACTTAGTGGAATAAAAATTAACCCTTTGGCAACCTGGCAGCTCTGTGCTGTTCTTATTCATCTTAATAGTAATGTTTATAAATTCTTACTGAGAAATATGTTTGAGGGGAAGTATGCGCAAAAACCATAAAATAAAATTCAAAATATTCATTTTGAAACTTTCTGGAATTTCCCACTGAGCAGTTGTGTAAGAAATACAAAAGGCATTCTCTCCCAGGCTTGAATTACAGTAAAAATTGTGAGATGGTACAGTTTTTTAAATCTATTAAATTTTCATCAGATAATATGGTTGTTTCATAAATAGAATTCTGACCCAGATATCCTTAGATTGCTAAAAATAGCCTACTGAAATTATAAGTTTTGTAGAAAGGTGCCCATCTTCACTGGTTAGAATACTATTAAATAAATGACAGTAATGAGAAATACATTTTACTTTAAAAGTATATTTTTATAATTCTAGATCTAAAAGATGTTTTTAATACCTAATTTGATCTAAAAGTAAGAATAATGCTCTCGAAAATTAAAAACTCTAATGTTTCTTTTTGAAGTCACAAAAGTAACTGCCAATGTTCTGTCATATGTAAAAGTAGAAAAGGAAATTAAAAGACAGCAAATAATGATTAACACTACCAGTAATGGAAATCATTATTGTATACTGATATATTAAATATGTTTACATACCTAGATGAAATCTATAAAATATGTATAGGAAGTCATAAGAATCAGATCACAACTGTTTAACTTCTATTACACAAATTCTTACTGTTTTTTTCTTCTGAGAAACCTGTATGAACATGGGGATTTTCCCATGATTTGGAACCTATGATGCTCATTTTTACGCACAACCACAGAATTTCTAATTGAAAGTACAAAGTGGCCTGTTGAGGGGAAAAGGAAGCGTTGACAGATTGGGCTCCTGACCACCAAAAAATATTCTTTAAAATAAGTTTTTACTTTAGTTAATACCTTAGTTGCCTCTCTCAAGCTTCATGAGTAGGTATATCAAATCCAATCCCAGAGAATTTCAAAAGGCCTTTTATCTTGTTGCATATGGTAAGCTTGGTAAGCATTGGTTGGGAGATGACACAGGAGGTGAAGGTAGAACCAGTATTCTGTATTTCACAACTAATTTATTCCTCAGTGAAGTCAACAAAGGAGTGGGAGGGAGGTCAGAAGAATGTTAGAAAAGAATTAGTAGGTAATGGTGCTGTCAGGGTTTGAATTTCAAATTCTTGTACATGTAGACCACATTTTAGGGATCTTCCAGCAATAAGCTTTTACCACTGGCATTTGGTGTAGAAAATCAGGAATTGAGTGCTATACCCACAGAAGGTTCTAGACATATATTTAGGTTAAAACACTGTAAAATTATTTATAGCAAAAGTTATGAGCCCTGATTTAAAAAAAAAAGATAAATTATGCCTGGAAACAGCCATCAAAACAAGTGTTTCTGTGTGTAGGAAGAAGCACACTCTAGGTCCTCAGTTTGAGTTAGTTTTTAATGTTGTGTACAAAGTTCTTTGTTGACTTTCACAATTCCTAGTGGAGAGCCTAAAGTGTGGTACTGTTTTCAGGGCCGTTTACATTGGTCTTCAAAAAAAATGGAAGACACTGTGCTCTCGCCTTAAAATCTTAGTTCAGGTATGTGGTCAATAGAGGGATGAGTGAACTTGGTCAACGTTTCGCCTGTGAATGCAAAAGCCTCATTTTAAGTTTTCGGTCCGCAAGAAAAAAATCCTTGGCACTAAACAAACGTAGTAACTTTTAGGTATGTCATAACCATTCACTAAACTTTATCCTAAACCTTAGGATTGCTTGAATTAGCCCTCCCTGCCAAATGGTCCCGGAGACCACAGCCAAGATAGCTGAACTCGCGTGAGCGCTGAGCAGCAGTAACAATAAGCAGCTAAGAGCGCTACAGGGTCCCACTGTGATCAGGGCTGTGCGCTTCCCTACTCTGGACACGAGGTGCTTGCTGCCTGAGTGTGCGTGTGTGTATGTGTGTGAGTGCAAAGCGAAGAGCTTGCCTGTGGCACGTCCGGCGCCTGGTGTAACTCTGAGCAGAGACTTACTGTGGGGCGACAGGCTCAGGCTGGGGTTCGGGGGAGGGCTGAGCGCGTGGGGAGACAGGGAAGGAGTGCGTGTAGTGCAAAGAGGTTGCCGCGCGCCGCTGCCCAGGCTAGAAGGAGGACCCACCGGGTGGCGTGGGCGGAGGCGGACGTTAGCGCGAGGAGGGGCGGGGTGTGCCTCCAGTGCAGGGGAGTTGGGAGTTAGGAGGCGGAGGTTTGGGTGGGTGGCGAAGGTAGCAGCTTACTCGGGCTTTCCCCGGGTTGGCTACGGGGTGAGATGAATTGCAAAGGGGGCGGAGACAGCTCGTGATTGGCGGGCGTGCGGGCAGCTCGGAAGTACTTTGTTTTTTATGCTAATGAGGGAGTGGGGCTTGTCCATATTTACGTTGAGGCGGGAGCCGCCGCCCTTCATTCACCCACATGGTCCCCTCGAGCGCCAGGCGTCTCCATCGACTCTCCGGCCCGAGCTGAACCTTCGCGCCACTTCACGCTGCCCGAGCTGAGAGGAGGAGCACGAGCTGGAGGGAGCCCCACGGGGATGGGGTGGGGGGCGCGGGCGCTCGCCTGCCTTTGCAGTGCAGCGGCGACTCTGGCACCCCCCCCCCAAACTCCCCACCTCCGGGACTGGGGTGGCCGCTCGCTGCTGCCGCCCCTGGGCCCAGAGCCGCCGCTTGTAGTAAGGCGGAGGTGGGGGGGTGGGGAGGGAGGGAAGAAGGGGGGGGTGAGTGAGAGGCGGGGGCAAGGGAGAGCGTGGAGTGAAGATGGTGGCGGCAGCGGCTCCTCCTTACTGGTGAGTGTCTTTACTACGCGTTTCTTATTGACATGAAACCTGTTGTGTGAGGTTTTCCCTCCGTCCCGGCGGGAGGCGGTGCGGGGCGGGGAGAAAAGCGAAGGGAAGAAGAGGAGGGGGGTCCCGGGCCGTGCTGCGCCGCGCGGAGAGGAGGGAGGCGGGCTTCCCCGGAGGAACGGCGGCGGCGGCAGCAGCAGCATGGTGGCGGCGACGGGGCTGGGCGGGAGGGCGCAGCGTGGTGGGTTGGGGAAGGGGGTGCGTGCGGGGAGTAGTCGCGCGGACAGGAAGGTTTGCGTGAGAGAGGGATTCTCCAACCCGGCCGCACACGCGGTGCTTGCTTCAGAGCTGCAGTTGCTGCTTGGGTCTTGGCGCCGGGAGGTTTAGGGAAGCAGGCGCATGGCAGCCGGGACTCTTCCTTTCCTCCACTCACTCACTTGCACGCGGGTCGGGCGGGCAGACGGGAGGGAGGGAGGAGGGGATGAGGGAGATTTGAAAAAGCCTGTGCGCCGCTCGCTCTTTGGGTGCTATAGGGAGTCGTGCTTCGCCCCCTCCCTCCGTCCTCCCCCACCCCCAGCCTCTCCAGACCGGAGCCTCACCCCACCCCCTCCCCCGCATCCCCTCCCCCTTCCCCGGACACCGCCAGGGCGGGCGGGCGGGCAGGAGCGCGGCGCACACAATGGCCCCACTTTGAGGGAGGGGTGGGGGGGCAGATTCTCCTCCCTTTTTTGCCCTCTGCCTCCCCCTTCCCCCACAGCTTGCGGGGTGAGTGAATCAAGTGGGGGGGGGAGGTGCAGGGGGAAGGGGTCTTGGGCTGGGAAAGTTTTTTTCCTCTTCCAGGCCCGGGCCGCGAGGCGGGCGCGCGTGTGGGGGGTGGTGTAGTTAAAGCGCCTCCAGAACAAAGCAGCGGCGGCGGTAGCACATGGGGCAGCCCTCCAGGCCGCGGGAAGCGTCCGCGCGGTGGGGCCCGTCCCGAGCCGGTGAGGGCGTCGGGCCGGCCGTAGCGGGAGGGGGAGGCGCCAAGGCCCCCCAAACTTTGTGCGTGCCAGGGTGGGCGGGAGAGGCGCGCCGGGGCCAAGCGAGTAGAGCGTGGGGGTTGGGGGGCGGTGCATCCCGCAGGGGGCACCTCCGCCCGCCCCTTCCCGCCCTCCCGCCTTCCTGCTCCACACCTCCACATGCTTAGGCTTTTGTTAACGCCGCCGCGGCGGTGTTGGAGGCCATGGAGGGAGGGAGCCCACGCGCTGCCCTGCGAGCGGGAAGGAAGTCCTCTTCTTACCCCCTCCCCCCGTACGGGCGGGAGGGCGCTCGCGCCTGGCCGCCGCGGTGGTTTTGGTTTTCCCTGTTTAGTTATAAAGTGGGCAGCGCCGAAGGGACTGGGACGCGGCGACGACGGCGGCGGCGGCGGCGGCGGCGGTGGTGGTAGTAGTAGTGGTGGTGGTGGCCATGCCGCCATGTTAGTGCCGGGGCGGGCGGGCTGCGCGGGGGGTGGGGGACATGGCGGCGGCTGCGTGTTACTGCCGATTGTTCCTAGTTAGGCCTCGGGCCGCGTGTGAGCGGCACCAGCAGCCGCAGAGCCCCCGCCCCTCTCTAGGGTCGGGCTCTGGGGGAGGGGTGTGTCCACGAGGCCTGGGGATGGGGGGGGGAGATACACACAAAGGAGGGGGCGGGAGAGTAGAGGCAGCAGCGTGCGTTCCTTCCCTTTACTTCCCTCCCCGCCCTGCCCAGCTCCCGGGGCTTTGGGCCTCTGCCTTCCCCGGAGCAGCCGCGTTGCCTCCGCTGGGGAAGGGGGGGGGGCGTTTTAGGGGGGGAGGGCGGGGGAGTCACGCTGTAGCCTGGGTCTGACCTCCCCTCGCCCCCTGGTGGTGGTGAAAGGGAACCGCGCTTCCCTTGTGCGACATGTGCTGCTCCAGCTCCATGAGGGTAGGGAACTCTAGTCGAGCTTTGGGTGTTTCCGCCTTTTTAATTCTAAAGACCCCAAACCTGAATCCTGGGTCGGGGGGGGGCGGGGTTCGAGAAAAAGAGAAGATTTACTCCCGTTAGTAATTTACTTTATCGTTCTCCCCTTAATCCTCCCCCACACCAAAAAAAAAATACTGATATTCAGCAACTACCACTACTTCAGCCTTGGGAAGCATGGGCTAGAAGCCACGAGGTCTGGACTGGGGGAGGGGAGCGGAAGAGTGTCTCTACTTACCTGGGAAGGAAGAAAGTACTTTGCTTGTTCATTTAGTATCAATAATTAGGAATATGATTAATGTCATCTTATATTTTGTTTGTATTTTAGCCGCCCTTTCCCCTTACATTACTATAACTTTAGTCCAAGTTTTTACCATTCCAATAAGTTGGAGTATCAAGACTGATGGCTAAGTGTGGAATTGGGTTTTCTAAAAAGTATATTTTGGAAACAAATAAGTCTGCAAGTGATAATTTTCAAAGTCTTTTTTTCGTGGTTTTTTTCCCCCAGCAGCCACCCTTGGAAAAAGTTGTCAAAGAACATTTTGAAGTTGTGTGGAAAACTTGAAAGGCATTTTTTAAAAAAAGAACTTGTAAGTATGTTTTAATTTCATTTAAATTGTTTTGTATTTTACTATTTATATTTGTAGCTGAGTCTAAAATATAGAACAGAAATTAAAATCTTAATTTTGTGTCTTTGGTGGTATTTAATTTTGAGAATTTAGCTCTCTGATGTAAAATCCTAATAAGTAAAAATAAATGCCTAAAATCTTGGTTAACTAATATCAAGCTTAAATCAGTTCATGCAAAGCAGTTAATTGGCTTCATTGGTACAATTGATAAGCTTGGTACATAAGAGGATACAGTGCTTTCTTTAAGCTTTTGTGAAAGATGCTTTTTTATCCACTAACATTGAATACAAGTTGAAGACATCCATGCTTGTTTTAGCGATTAGGAATCTCAGAATTAAAAATTGTCAATAGATTAACTAGATTTCATTAAGTTAGAGCTCTAGTTATCTTTCAAAGCCATTTCTGTAATTTTTTTTGTGGGGGGGGCAGTTAATTGATATTTTTCTGGTCTTTAGATATACTACTGGAACTAATAATTGAGGCTATTTAATTTTCTGAAATTCTGTTAACTTCCTTGAATTTTTTTTACTCAGTGATGGTCTCTTGGTCTTAATTAAATGAATATGGTTTATTCTTTTATAAGGACTTGTACAGATTGTATAATTTTTTTAAAGACCGTAATTACCTTATTGTTACTGAGGTGACACAAAGTAATAACATTTCTCTATACGAGGAATTCATGTTTCACATGAAAACTTTTTATAATGGTGCATCATGGTTGAGGATTTTTCATGTGTGTTTTTTTTCCCCATCAAGCAGGTATGGAAAAAACTAAAACATGTTATAACTGAAGATAGTAACCGGTCAGAATAATGTCAAAGTGCTTACAGTGCAGGTAGTGATGTGTAGAATCTACTGCAGTGAAGGCACTTGTAGCATTATAGTGACAGCCGCCTCTGGAACAGTAGGTGGGATTTAATGTTAATATGTTATGCTGGTGTCAAGTGCTTTTTGTTCTAAGGTGCATCTAGTGCAGATAGTGAAGTAGATTAGCATCTACTGCCCTAAGTGCTCCTTCTGGCATAAGAAGTTATGTTTTCATCCAGTAATTCAAGCCAAGCAAGTATATAGGTGTTCTAATAGCTTATTGTTTGCAGTCCTCTGTTAGTTTTGCATAGTTGCACTACAAGAAGAATGTAGTTGTGCAAATCTATGCAAAACTGATGGTGGCCTGCTATTTCCTTCATCAAGAGGTTTTGAATAATTTTTATCCTTTTTATTGCTGCAATATAGAAGTCTGGCCAGTGTACTTGAAAGGACAGCTTTTGTAGCACTAAAGTGCTTATAGTGCAGGTAGTGTTTAGTTATCTACTGCATTATGAGCACTTGAAGTACTGCTAGCTGTAGAACTACAACTTCATCGCATCTACTCTTCAAACTTTTAATTGAGCACTGTTCTATGGTTAGTTTTGCAGGTTTGCATCCAGCTGTATGATATTCTGCTGTGCAAATCCATGCAAAACTGACTGTGGTGGTGGAAAGTCAGTAGAAAAAATGTGGAAAAGTCAAACCCCTTTCTACACAGGTTGGGATCAGTTGCAATGCTGTGTCTGTCTGTAGTATTGCACTTGTCCCGGCCTGTTGAGTTTGGTGGGGATTGTGGCCGAGCGATAATGAAATGAGTTGTTGAAGATAACATTTTCCACAATAAAATGATCTTAAAGTACTTGGAGCACAAACTACATTGAATATTCCTGTGGTGGTGTCTAATTGGTTTTATTATGTTAACGTACAACTTCAGTCTAGGTTGTATGCATGGCTCCAGAACTAAAGAAATCTATAGTAGTCTTAAAGTTGAAAATAAATTTATCTAGGTTAATTTGAGTTCTTGGGTGTTCATGTTTATGTGCTTAAATTGTTTACTTAGAATTAAATCCTCAAGACTTTGAAGAGAAGCACATAATACAAATTACAAATTTAAGGTAAGTCCCCGTCTTGGACAGTAATCATCTAAGAATCAATGTCTGATTGTTACTAGGTCAAATAAAAATTATTGAAATCATATTAGCAAAGAAATGGTTCTGAAAAGATCCTATTTGAGTAGTTACTAGATTAAAAAGTAAATGTCAAAAACTTTTCATTTAACTAATTATCTACTAACAGTTGCCAGAATTGTTTCAAAACATTATTCGTGTGGAGTTGCTATATACATGTTTATCCTAGGTTATAACTTTCTCACGATCTCTCAGCTTTTTAGATAGAGTAACCCTTGATGTTAAACACTGATAGCTTTTGATAGCTTTATATTTTGGTTTAGTGGCAAGAATCATTAAATTTGGCATCAAGTACTGAGTTGAAATCTCTATTCTATGTGCTGGGGGGAGGTAGAAAAGCTTAAGGTTTATCAAGTCCTCGTGACTGACTAGTTTTTTTAATTTATACTTTTTCCAAAAGTTATCACCTTAAATTTTATCTGTAAAGTACTGAAAAAATTAAGTGCTGTGATACCTTTTTCAGGAATGGTAATTTCGTTTAAAGGCAAAGTTGGTGCTGAGTATGTAGAAAGAAAAAAGGGAAATAGTTAAAGTTCAGTTAACATGTGTAGCTGGGTAATGTGTTGTCTGAGTACTTTTCAGTATGGAGCAAGGGTTTGCATGTACAGCACCTAATTTGTGATTGGCTTACTAAAATTTTCTATAAAAAGGCAATTAATAAAGTGTTTTAAGATGTGGTTACAGGGGTGGGTCAGTTGCTACTCTGCTTATGGCTTTGTTTCACAAATTGTACCTGTTTTTTATGTTGGTTTCAGATGAAATATCTGAGATACTGACTATACCCTTAAAACAGCCCTAATTTGGGAATTGAAGGGGATATAATAGGTAAGTGTACTTATGAAACTCACTAAGGTAAGTTTGTGGGACAATTAATTGATGGCTGATAACCAAGTAGCTTTTTTACCCTAGTTTTAGCATTGAAAAATGAAAAAAATACTGATGTTGAAATTCAAAGCTGAGAACACGAAACTTAAACTTTTCTCCCTTTAAATCTAAAATCTATTGAAATTTTTTTTCCCGAGGCTTTGTTAGAATGTTTAAAAGCAAATACTTACTACATTAACCAGTGATCAAAATTAATATAGGATTAGTTTAGACTAGTAGTACACAGGAAGAAAATTAAATGTTGGTGGGTTTGCCCACCTGCAAATACTAGTTTGTATTTTTCCTCCTTCCCTTTTAGTATCCAAAAGAATTCTGGCCTAGTGGTATAAAGGTGAACTGAAGTGTTAACCCTTCCTAATATTGTCTTACTGTAGGGCTTACCATGTATACTTAAAAGTGAAGGCAGTATAGGAGGTTTATTCCCATCTATTGATCATCAATTAATCCCATATCAATAGTGACCTGCATGGTAAGTAAATCAATAAAAGGAATAGGCATAATTTCAAATAATTAAATATTTGTGTTTCTTGTGTAAGTCAGTCTTTAGTATATAGTTTGTGTAAATAAAAAAGCAGGACTTGAAGTTAGTAAGAGCTGACTCTCTAGTACCTAATACATGATAATTTCAAAAGAAATCTCTTGGTTTTTGAGGGAAATTGGTGTTTCAAATGGTAAAGAACAGCTAAATTCTTGGAAGACAGGTCAGATTTTAAAAGTTCTTCACAACCTAGAAAGCCATCTCATTTCACAGGGACGCATTGGGTAGGGTGTGTCAGAAATAAACCCAAAGAAGGGAGTGAAGGATGTGGATAAGCTTGGTCATAATTACATAGTAAATTTTTTCTGGTGTTTTCTGTAGTGCTTTAAACTTCCATCAATACACACACATACCACGTATATACATTGCTTTGTCTGAAATTGTTTTCAGTCATTTCTTTTTGACTATTAACCTGCGGTCTTAAAAAACAGATTTTAAGTTCAGTATTTAAACTAAAAACATAAAATGTGCTTTTCCATTTCGAAGTTTGAATTGTATGGTCTAAAAGATAATTTTAACCTCAAGTTGTAAGGTATTTTATAGCCCAGTTTAAAAATGGAAGCCTTAAAAAAATTGTTGGGGTGATGAAAGTGGGAGAGGAAAGATTGGAGCAACTAGTTTAGTCAGGCCAAACTACCAATGCTTAAATAAGTGAGTACATGTTGAACAATTGTGGGTCAAGAAATCTTCATTCTATAAACAATGAGATTAAAAGGACAGATTAACCCAGTTTTTGGTGTTTGTTGAATTTTAAGGTGATAATGTAAGACTCTAAAATGGTTGAAATGACGGAGGGTTTCATGAATATAGAACCAAAGGAGAAACTCAAATGGTGCTCCCTTAATTGGAGAATTTGAAAACAAATAGTTATATCATTGATTTATCAATCAACTTGAAAAATTCTTAACTCCTTCCAAGAATTTTTTTTTTTTTTAGTAATGTTGGGAGTGAGCAATCACAGTAAGATCATGATGAGGGCAGGAGTATAAAAGCAGTAGGGTTGAAGATGAAATTTATTATTTTTATTTCAGGTTCAGTGTCTAATAGGCACAATGATCTCTTGAGGGGTAGAGGGAGGTTTTGCCTTTTTTTCTCTGTATTGACTACAAAAGTGCAAAAATTCGGTGAATCCACAAAATAAAAAAGTTATTCTTTTGCGTGGTATGATAGTGGGCTAGCTAGGTGGCACCATGGAAGAGAGTACCTGACTTGGAATTAGGAAGACTTTTCTTATAGACACTTAGTAGATATGTGACCCTGGGTAAGTCACTTGACCCTGTTTGCCTCAGTTCCTCCATCTGTAAAAATGTTCTGGAGAAGGAAATGGCAAAGCAATCTAAGCATCTTTGTCAAGAAAACACCAAATAGGATCATGAGTTACACATGACTAAAAGGACTGAGCAACAGTATTATAAAGAGTTGGACTAGGAATATACTTTACCAGGATTTTAGTCCTTGTGCTAATTGCTTATATGATCCTCAGCTATAAATAGGCTCTTGAGATTTGAATGATTTTTAAGATTCCAGGTCTAAAGCTTTTCATGCTGAAAAAAATCACCTACATTGGTTCTTGATTGGATGGATCAAATTGAATTAAAAAATTTTAATCTTTCTGGATTTTAAGTACTTTACACAGGTATTCATTCCGTCATGGCAGGTTGGGTAGCTGAATAGGAAATTGGGTCAAAGCATTGGAGCTTCATAACCAGACTGAAAGTTGCAGGGTTTTGTTTTGTTTTTTGTGTTGTTTTTTTTTTTTAAACCATCTTGGGTACTGTATTTGGTTGTAAATTGCTTGTGTGGGATTTTCATTGTTTGATACCTCAACCAAAAGCTTAGGTTAGCACATAACTTATTAGTACTTAATATTTTAGTAGTGTTTACATTATCAAATGTTAAAATTAATAGGAGTGATAGATGCTTGTAAGTCATTTTCTCTTAAATTCTGATGTGGATTAGGCTATACCAGGAATAGGAGAAGTTGGCATTTAAGTGCTTTAAAATTTGCAAAGGGCTTCACATGATCTCCCCAGCTGTAATTAACACATGCAGTGAATTTCCTGATGCAGCCTGAAAGCTACAACAGATCCCCAACATCTGCAATTGTATTTTAAAGAAGCCTTATTTTCCACCACCATCATTCCAGCAGTTTTTACTGTTACATTACTGTATAGTGTATTCTACCTACCCTAACCATTTTTATTCCTCTTCTTTTTCATGAACTTGTTACAACTGAAGAAATGACAATAGCTAAGACCCTTCAAGTTATCCAGATATCCAATTCATTTTATTCACCAATTTTTAAATATTTTTATCACTATGACTGCTGTTCCAGACTATTTTTAGTTCATTCACCTTTATTATTGTAACTGGTCTAACTCCTGGCTGTCTTGATCATTGTCTTTTGAATAAGCATATCTTCCTAAGATATATTGACTCCATAGTACTTGCAAAATAGGAATAAGAAAGTCAAAGCTTCATTGTAGTACTACTGACTTCTCCTGGCATTAAACAATTGAAATTCTCTAACTTTGAGACAATTAAAAATTACCTGATATTAAAGTGGTTTTAGGCATATTCATTGATAATCATTGCTTGAAACATGTTAATGCTAATCTCATATGTGAAGTTATGAAATTTTTTAATCATAGTTTTGTAACCACATCTGTAAATTATTCTAGTCCCCTAATCTTTGTTATTAACTACTTCAGTGAAGAGAAGGCAGTGCTTGTCGCATGGTATGATTCATGGTGACATGAGCTGTTGTTGCTGCATTGGTTTATAGGATTTTCTTGGTTTCCTCTGCCAAAGGATATTACATAGCAGAACATTTCAGTAGGAATGAAAAAAGGTGGCTTTGAGGCCTATATTTGTTTGCTGGTAACAGTGTAACCTTGTTCAAGTTGTTAAACTTTTTTGAACCTGTTCCTTTCTCAGCTAAAAAATTATTTTAGTACTGACTGGAAGTGAATGATGATTAACTTTATGAGGGATTAGTATTAACCCATTAAAAAATGTCTTTGAGCGTTAACGGCTGTTACATCAATTTTCATGATTCATTGGTTATCTATTGGACATTCGTATACTTTACTTCCTAGTTAATAGGCGCTATGGATTGTTTAGAAAGTAAAAAGATAAGGACATCTAGGAGAGTTGGCAGAGTTTTGGCAATTGAATAAAAAATGCCCCTCAAAAATGTCCTTGGTATGAGTCAGACAATCTTAGAAACTTTTGGGTGTTTGATGATCTGATCATCAGGTCTTGGAAACTTAACATAAAAATAGGCTTTTCCAGGTGAAGGCAACATAGTCTTAGGTTTTGATTATCATTTGAAATGCCCAAATTTGATTTATAAATGTCCTAAACTTTGTTGAGTTAGGACTAAATTGGGATAAAGACAGTGGTTCTTACCCCTCCCACACAACACAGCATGACTGATAACTGATGATAGACTTAACTCTTAGAGTTAGGAGAAACTGGATTCAAATTATCTATTTACCTGGAAAATTATAATGCCAAAATGAGGTCGTAAATGTTATAAGCATGGCTTTTGTTTTCCAGGACTCTGTCTGACCCCTCTTCTATCTTTTGAATTTTATAATGAAGATTAAATTTAGATTGCTTTCAGTGATTTGCAATCAACTACTCAGGTACTCCAATTTTACCACATGCATTCTAATTGTTTAAATTGCATATAGTGTACTACCATTCATAAAATCAAATGTTGAAAAATGTACCTTTTACCTTATAGGATGTTTGCCTCTTACAGCCTTGAATCAGTAAGGTAACTTCTGTTGGAACTGTCTGATAACTAAATAATTTGTTACTAAATATTTTGAATGTTACGGTAATGTAACCCTAAGAAATCAATTTGGAACCCAAATCGATTTGGAAAGCAATTTGTCTTTTTAAGTGAAAGTTTTATAGAGGCCCTTTTCTCATAACTATATATATGACAGCCCAAAAAATACACAATTCATAGTTTTTCTTCAAACTAAAAGTAAGACTCAGTATCTGCCAATCTGAATGTTTTAACTTGATAGGTGTTGTTAACTGTTACAAAAATTTTAAATTATTTTTTCTAGCCTTCAGTATTCTGCAAAAGTACTAGGCTTGAATACAAGAAGTTGAAGTCTTGATTACCAATTTGTGACTGTGTAGTTTCTGGGAAGTAACTTGACCTAGGATCCTCTGTTTGCTTATATAAAATTTCTTGAATCTAAATGACAAGGTTTCTATTAGCTGTATCATTGTCATTTCCTGTTACCCCTTTCTACTCCCTTTGTTGCCATTTAGAATCTTCACAAATCTAGTCATTTTGTCTTTTTTATTATACATAAAAGTTGAAATGTCTTCAAATCCTTGTCTTTATAACCAACCTCTCAAATGTCTTATGCGAAGAATATTACATTAGGGTGATTTGGATGAAATAAAGGTGTTAGCTGTCCATCTGACGTTGTTATGTGGAAGATGAGGGAGGGACAAGTTTGAAGGCAGGGAGAGTCATCCAACAGGAGTCTACTGCAGTGATCAGGTGAGGTGTGAGGGGAGAAGTAATTTGGAGGTAGAATTGACAAAATTGAGCAGATTGTCATATTCTAATCCTGGGTGAGCAAAAGAATAGTGATTGTCAGCCTTGTGTCGGTGCTTCATTTCCGCTCCTGTAACAAAAGAAGTAATTAGGTCCCATGAACAACAAAGTACAGCAGCATTTCTTGGTGGAAAATGGCTAAAGTGGTGCATGAAGGTAAAGAGCCATTGTGCTATGGTTATTACAGAGAAACTGCAACAGCAAAACTAAAAGATAATGAAGAAACTAGGTAGTTGGCTAAACTTTGACCACACGAGGGAGAGGATATACTGAGATGTGATTTTTCAAAATACTTAAACTTATTTTTAAAATGTCTTGCCCTTTTTTTTTAAACTCTGGACCTATCTGGTACTTTTTAATAGCCATTTTTTCTGGTTTAGCTAATTCTTAGCTACACCAAATGAATCAGACTTCATCTGTGATAGCACAAGTAAATGTAAATGATTTTATTGGTGATTTACTCTCCAGAATATAAATGACCAAAAACTTTTCTATGGACCGAAACTCGCCTTAGTTCGGGGCAAAATCTTTGGTTGTTTTTTTGTTTTTGGTGGGGGTATGGTAGGGAATTGGGAGTAAGTGACTTGCCCAAGGTCACACAGCTAGTTTTGTGTTAAGTGTCTTGAGTCTGAATTTGAATTCAGGTCCTCCTGACTCCAGGGCCAGTGCTCTATTCACTGCATCACCTACCCGCCCCTTAAAAATCTTGTTAATATACCAAGGGAAGGGAGCATACATCATTTCTGTAGACGACTATATAGTAACTATTATAAGGTGTTTTTTTTTTCCGTCGAGTATACTAGTTAAATAGACTAAGTCAATGTATTGACTAACTCTTTTGGTATTTGAGTTATAATGTAGTTCATTGGTTTTGAGTTCATAAAACAAAATCTTAGATGAGCAAAATTCTTGTCTAAACTCCTTGAGGGAATGGGGCTGTAATTTCTGTCTAGTATCTAACCTAGTGACTTGCAAGGATTTAATTAAGGTGTATAAGAATTAACAGGAGATCAGAAAAAGCATTAATGTAAGTAGTACCCTTGTAATTCCTAGAGGAATGCCACCAGTAAATCGGGTGGACCCAAGAATAGATTTTAAGCAAGAGTTGCATGTAAGATATTGTTAAGTTGTGACTTTATTATGTTGTTTCATTAAGATTCCCACTCTGATCTTACTCGTCTAATTCTGAAGAAAGTAGTCTTAGGGACCGTTTACCCTCCTTGGACGTTTTCATATACTTCAACTTCTGTAACTCAATTATATGTCTTACTTCCAGCCACCACTACCTCCCTCTAATGTGGCCTTCCCCACTGTTTATTTTCCTTACTTTATCTTCAAAGATAAATTGTCTGCATCTGACCTTGGGATATTAAGGTGCTAAAAATTTTCCTTTCCTTCCTCTGCCCCATTAGAGTATAAACAAGTTTATTCTTTAAAAAGCACCTTCTGATTGTTGAGCTGAAACCTTCCAACAAGTTGGGTGGACCACCTAAGTAGAATTGGAAGAATATGCAAAAAAGGTACATATCTTAAGTTATTATAAAGTCTTCATTATTAAAATAATTTATTGTGAGATCAGTCTTGGGGAGCAAATTAGGTATACAGCATATAGAAGCTCACAGTTCTAAAACCAAGTATTAAAGAAACGTGAAGACTAGCTATTGTAATAAAGACTATTTGATAGAAAGTTACTAAGAAAAAACTATCTAGATGGATATATAACTTACATATTAAGCATCACAAATTAGGGAAATGTGGGGCAAATGAATCCAATCTAGCAAAAGTTCGTAACTGAGGAATAGAGAAGATCCTGGAAGATACTTAAAATTTTGTACAGTTAAAATTTTGTTAAATATGGCCAAGATTAAAAGGCAATTGAGTTAAATTTTTGTAGTGATTGTCACAATAAGGGTCTCAATTCTTATCTGTCTATATATAAGTACATGTATGTACATATATCTGGTTCAAATTTGTAAGAAAAAAACTTCCCTTAATTGATTAAAATGGAAGTATATGAATGAGTTCTCAGTGGAAGAAACTTCAGATGTAGCCATATTAAAAATTAGCCAAATTGCCACTAAGATGCAAGTTTATAATTTCATCTTTCATCTGTCAGTGGCAGAGATGACGCGTGCTGGAGAGGCTGTGAGAAGGAGGCATTACAATAAGCCATTCCTGTGATGGTACTGAACGGGATGAGGAGTGGGAGGGAGGTGCTATGGACTCACAGAGCTTGATTTTGTTACAGAAGAATATTCTGTAAGTGGGAGTGTCAGTAACAATGAGTAAATACATAAACCCCCTAGACATTGTGAAGGTCACCAGTTAACCCTTCAATGTCAGTGGCTTTGTGATTCAGCATCATCATGGGCCTGTTACTTTGCTCTGTTCTTCAGTAGTGATCATTCAAAGCCTGTTGAAAGGTGTTGAATTCCCTATGCTTTGTTATTTTAAATTCTCTCCTTACACTGCTTTTAAAACTCAGTTGCTCTATTCTCAGTACTGAGAGTAAAGCACTGTAATAGGTACTAGTGATATGAAGATGAAAAATGGTGTCTGAATTGCTGAGCTACTGGTGACCTTGTCTTTAATGTAGAACTACAACTGAGATCTGTCTCCCTTTGCAATTCTCTTACCTCTGAATCTAGATCTGCTGAGATAGCACACGGGGCAGTAGGGCAGAGAAAACAATATGACTGCCCACACCACTTAGATAATCTAGAATTTGTCAGAACTCTTTGAGATGGAGGAGTAGTAGTCCTTACTCATCTTCTCCAGATTGCAGGCCTGCCTTTGTTGGTGTGCTTCAGATCAGGAGTGCGGAAGTTGCATCTTGGAGCCCACATGTAGAGAATTTTTCTTGGACTTTGTATTCAGTCAGAGGATTACACTTGAGGGGCACACGTGGCCTTAAGGGCCACAGGTTCTCCACCCCTGCCTTAGAGCCTTGGGCACTACCCTGCCTATGTATGTAAACTCCTGGGCCTTGTAATCCACCCCCTACCTGAAACCTATGACTTAACCTTTCCACTAGCCAAAAGCAGAACTTGGGTAAGTATTCTTTTTCCCAGCTGGAGGGTGAGCTCCTTGAGAGTGAACCTTCCCCTCCACCCCATCCAACTGTCTGCATTGCTTAGCAAAGTGGTTGGCATCTAGTAAGGATTCATTTGTACAAGGTAGAATATGATGAGGTTGTCCACTGTAAGAAGCGGGAAGAAAAATAGTTGTACGTATTCATTAAAAGTTCATAAAACAGTAACATTCTCATCAGCCTCCAAACAACCCTGTCAGGAAGATGCTATTCTCATTTTAAAGTTGTAGGAACAGGGTGTGAGAAGACCTTTCATCAGAGGGGTACCAGGGAAAACTTTATGGAAGAAGTAGCACCTGAGATGGATTTTGAATGAAGAGATTTCAGTTAGTGGTGGGGGTTTTATTCACCAGGTAATTGAAAGGGAGGTTTTCTGTTGGAAATTATATGGTCAGACTGGAATAGAAAAATTAATTTGGTCATACTGAAGAAAAGCTGAAGTCAAATCTTTACTTAGCCACCACCCTAGTTTCAAGCCAGCCCTCACAATTGCTGGGACTATCTGTGGCAACTAACCTTCTAATTAATTTGATAAAAAAGTGGTAGAATTGATCTGTCTTAACAACTGGCTGGATTTAGGGGGAATAGGTGTGAGTGGAAAAATAAGGGTGACAGATTTTGAAGCTTAGTGACAGGAAGTCTGGTGATGGGTTGTCAAGAGAATTAGCCAGATAAGCTCCGAGTATGTAGAATTTTGAGCTGCTAAAAAACTTCAAAAAAACAAGTAGTTGGAAATGTGGGCCCTGGAGAGATTAGAGCTGGAACTAGGGCTTTAGGGGTCACCTGTAAAGAAATTATAATTAAATCTTTATGGTTATTAGTCTAAGGAAAAAGATAAGGATAAATGCTTCAGAGGTATACCCACCTTTGGTTTAAGGCAGGAAGTGACAGCCAACCAGTGAAAACTAAAGTATTCAGCTAGGAGACACCAGTATTGCCAAAACCAAGGGAAGGAAAATATAAAAGCAAGTGTGCTCAACACTGACATTCTGCAGAAGTATCAAGGGTGAGGAGAGGAAAATACATTATGTCTAGCAATTAAGAGATGATTGGGATAGTAGAAACTGAAAGTTCTTTTAAGAGTTCTATTAAGCTCTATCCAGAGAAGTAGCAAAGATGACAACTCAATACTAGAAGAGTTAGTAGTGACTTAGGTTTTGGTGGAGCGCTGTAATTTACACTTTGGTAAAATATTGCGAATTATGTTAAATGATTCATGTCAATACCCTTCAATCCAGAGAGATTATTCCCGTCTGCCCTGCTTTTGGGAGGGGGGGAGGGGAGGGAAGTTGGAGTTAGTGACTTGCCCGAGGTTACATGGCTAGTGTATCAAGTGTCTGAGGCCACGTTTGAACTCAGGTCCTTCTGACTCCAGGGTGGGTGATCTATTTGCTGCACCACCTAGCCACCCCTGTCCAGAGAGATGCTACTATTGGGTATTTGTAGGCATATATGCCAAGGACAAAATTGATTTTGAGGGGGAAGGTCCATGTTGTGGTAGCAAAGAACTGGGAACAAAGTAGGTTTTCAGCAACTGTGAAATGTGTTAAGTTGCTTGAACTATGTTGTAAAAAATGACATGGATATAGAGAAGCATGGAAAGACTTAAATTTAAGGTCTGATATATAGTGAAGCTGAACCAAGAAAGCAAATTGATATGAAGAAAAAAACGTTGCAAAACAATTTGAAGCGGATACTACAAAATTAAGAGCAATCCAGGACCCAAAGAAGAGAGTTGAGAGGGCAACTCCTCCCACTCTTGTAAAGATGTTTAGGGCTGTAGTTGGGGAATATTGTATAGATTCTTATTTTTATTTTTTTCAATGTGTTGATGTTTTTGCTGATTTTTGTTGTTCCTTTTTATTTAAAAATACTGTTGAATGGGATGGCTTTTTGAAGGCTGGGAGGAGTAATGGGGGAAATTTAAGTCACATCTTTAACCCCATTTGGTTTTTATTTGGTAAAGATACTGCAGTACTTTGCCATTTCCTTCTCCAGCTCATTTTATACATAAAGGAACTGAGTCAAACAGGGTTAAGTGACTTACCCAGCATCACAAGACTAATAAATGTCTGAAGCTAGATTTGATGTCTTCCTGACTTTGGCCTGGCACTATGCCTGTCCATTGTACCATCTACCTTCTTCCCCATGTGGCAAGAGCAAGGGATTAATCAGCTAGTATCTCACTGGCATCCTTGTACTATCAGGAGAAATCAAGGAAGATCCCCAGCACACTAAGAGAATCCATGGAGTAGCATTGATGAGTCACACAGAATGGGCAATGATCTTCTGACTGAAGGGAATATCCATATCATTGCAATCACATTTGAGCATTTTTTGCCTTGTACATAACATATCTAATCACCTAAACTGTAAATTTCTATAGGAAATTAATCTGTCTTAATTTGTCTCCTCAATAGCAGCTATACAGTATGTGATGCTATAGCCCAGTGGTCCTCAACCTTCCTAATGCCATGACTCTGTAATACAGTTCATGTTTTTTTTGGTACTTCATAACTGTAATTTTGTTACTGTTGTGAATCATAATGTAAATATCTGATATGCAGGATGTATTTTCACTGTTACAAATTGAACATAACCCACAGATTGAGAACTGCTGCTATAGACAGTAGGTATTTTTAAGTGCTTCCTTATGTTGAATTAATGCTCCACATCCCAACAATGGCCAAGTTAGCAGGAAATGACCTACTGACAACTGAGAAATGAAAATGGCATACAGAAGTAGTGATAAACATACTTGGTACATTCTATCTCCTCACCCACTCATTCTTCCCTCACTCTCTTAGCTCATAATGAGCTTTCATCCCTGCCACTCTTTTTCCATAGTTTCAGTTATCTTTTTAAATTAAATTTTATTGACATCTTCTGGAGATACACACTAAGCCATCTAACCCGAAGTGGTTTAGAAATCCTTATTTTACCAAGTCAATTAAAACCCAAGTTATAATACAACAAAACTAATAGGATGTATGTTGAGGGCAAGGACTTTTTTTCTTTTTTCCTGTTTCATTAGTGTCTGCCACTGCATTGAAAATAGTAAGGTACCTAAAAATTGTTGGAAGTACTTAAGAAAGCTCAAGAGAGGGAGATACAAGGCGAGGGCTTGACTTTTCAAGTTATACACTCTTACACACTTCGTCACTGTGAAAAGTCACTCAACATTACAGTTCCTTTAAACAGTTCTAGCTCTATAATTTGCAGAATAGTGCCTACCAGCAACTCTAGCGCTAATTTATAGAAGAGTTGCCCATCTGTATTGTTGGAGGGAGTTTTCACACTGAGAGTTCCCTATAAAAGTAGTATCAAACTCAAATAGAAATGAGGGGCCGCTAAGTCATATATATGTAAGGATCCATGTATATTACATGTTGACTTTGAAATTTATGTATTAATGTTACTTGTGATGTATTGATTTTTATTTTGATAAATATTTCTCAATTCCCATTTTAACCTGGTTCCATGTTTGAAACCTGCCCTACAGCAAATGAAATCAATGATTTTTTGTTTTCCTCCCCCACAAAAAAGCCCTTGAAATAGAGGTCTTCAAGTAATGCTTTGCTGTATTTTGCTTTTTAACATATCGTTCTGAAAATTTGTATAAATTCAGTTAAATCTTAAAATCACAATGGAAACAATATTTTAAGTAGTTTGCCAAACTATGTATTCATAGATAGTTGAAGTCTCTACAAGCAAAGACAATAGAGACCATTTAAGTTGTGAAATACAGAAACAAAAATGAACAGATTTTTAAAAATCCACTATAAATTAATTGGGATTTATAAGTACTGTTTACATGTAAAGGCTGCTGTTTGCTTTGTAAGAATGTTTTAGCTTCAAAAAGAATGACTCCAAATATGTTGTAATTTTGTCTTTAACGTCTATATGCTGAATACTTTGGCAGGACAAAATAATTTTTTCCAGAGAAAATTAGTCTGTTTTCAGTAAGTAAAAATGTCTGACATTAAAGGAATTTCTTGCATTGTATAAGGTTACTAACAATAACAAGTATAAAAAGCCTCATTTAATAGAAGAAATGTTAGTACCATATACTGACTATTGAAATGGTGAAACTAGTGCTTGGTAAATGATGATTAAAAAACTTGGAATGGTTCCTCTTACAGATAATACAGTAGAAAAGAGAGTAACAGGTATGTTGTAGACAACTTGGGCTCAGTCAAGAAGAAACTCATTTCTGTTTATTGTGAGTAGGGATTGTTCCATTCTTTGTGCTTTGTATCCTTAGTACCTGACGGTGCTTGGCATGTAGTAGATGCTTAATAACTATTTTTTGACTGATTTTATTGCAAGTATTTGATGGAGCTTACGTAATTAATGATTAGTTGATTACAAGTGTATGGCTTTACATTGTTACTTTGTAAATTTAATGACAGTGGTACATCAGGAGAAATTTTTAATTTAAACTTTTGATGACAGTGATGTAATGTGGTGTAATCATTGAGCTCTGTTAAAATACAGATGTGTGAGCATTAGTTTGAGTTGAAGAAGAAACAGTATTTCTATCTGGAGAGGTGTAGAAGTCTTATGGACTTGTAGAGGTGAAGACTCAGGGACAGAATGGAGAAGACTTTTAGAAAGGCAAGATCAGGATTTAGGTAAGTGGGGGGGGGGAGGAGGATAAGGAAGGAACTCTGAGGGGTGGGTAGAATAAGGAATAGGAAGGAGAAGATGAGGTAAAAAGCCTGAGAAGGAAAATAAGTGAGTAAAAAAATAAGATGGTAGAAATTCACAAATGTTAATTTAACTTTGAATGTGAGAGGAATGAACTTACCCAAAAAATGGAAATGCATAGGAGAATGGATTAAAAAACAGACTCCCAACAATATGTTTACAAGAAACATTTAAGAATGAAAGATAGACACGGTAAAATGCAGTATCGGAGCAGAATTTATTATGCTTTAACTGGTGCAAAAAAGGCGGGGGTATCAATAATGGTCTCAGACAAAGGCATGGCTTAAAACACATTGAGATAAACGGGGTAACTACATTTTTATAAGTGGTGCCATAGACAACGAAGCAATATCAATATCTAACCTATATGCACCAAGTGGAGAAAAGTTAAATGAGTTACAGGTGGAGATGGACAGTAGTACTCTACTAGTAGGGGACTTCAATCTAGATTGAACTAGATAAATCTAACAAAAATAAGTGAGAAGGAAGTCATGGTACCTTTACAAAGATTGACTATGCCTTAGGACAAAAAAACTTTGCTATAAAAAAATTTTTTTTTGGCTTTTTGGAGAGGGGAAGGTAGGGCAGTTGCGGTTAAGTGACTTGCCCAAGCTCAGATGGCTAGTTTTGTGTTAAGTGTCCTTACTCCAGGGCTGGTGCTCTGTTCACTGCGCCACCTAGCCTCTCCAGGACATAAGAAATTTATTGTTAAAAACAGAAAAGTAAAAATACTAAAAGTATCATTAATAAGGGACCACGGAAACATATCAAAAACTAAATGGAGATTAAACAACCTGATCTTAGATCGAGTGGGTTAAAGAACAAATCATAGAATCAGTAATTTATTTAAAGAGCGATAATGAGACAATATATCAGAACCTATGGGTTGTGGCAAGAGCAGTGATCAGAGGAGGACAAAGAGTCCATCCTTAAGTGGGGTGAAGATTGGCTGGAGTTCTTAATAAAATTCTTATTTTTAATAAGGGAGTGTTCTAGGTCAGAGATTTCTAGGGTCACAGTGGGACAGATGAGCATTAGGAGAAGGGAGGGAGGAGGAGGAGGAGGAAAGAGTCCAAATACCTAGACTTTACCTCTGCTAAAAACTGGAAATACTGAAGTAATGTGTTTTTTTTAAATGATACCCTCTGCTCTTAAGGATCTTATATATGCTAATGGAGGAAATTAGTAAGATGCTTACATCAATAGAAAATAGAGAAAGAAAGAGCAAGCCAATGAATTGGGTATGTATTTTAGAAAAAAAAAACTAGAAAAAGAGCACACTAAAAATCTCTAAATACTAAATTGGAAATCCTAAAAATTAAAAGGTGAGATTGATTAAAAGCCCACTCAATAAATAAAACTAGGAGTTGATTTTCTGAAAACAACAAAACAAAAACACAAATAGACAAGCCATTGATTAAAAAAAATTATTAAAAATGAAAAGGATGACTATCCTACTAACAAAGATGAAATTAAAGCAATAGTAAGGAGTTATTTTGCCCAATTATATGCCAATAAAACAATTAAAACAATTTAAGTGAAATGGAGTGTATTGGAATGTATACAAAAATATAAATTGTCTTGTTTGGCAGAAGAGGAAATAAAATATCTACATAAATCTATTTTAGAAAAAGAAATCAAATAGGCCATAAATGAGCTTCATAAGAAAAAAGTGTCAGGACCAGACAAAAGTGAATTCTATCAAGTGTTTAAAGATCAATTAATTCCAATATTAAATCAGTTATTTGGAATAATAAGGAAGAAAGTCGAACTCCTTTTATGAAACAAATATTCTTAAATTGGAAAGAGTAAAAACAAAATCATACACCAATTTCATTAGTGAATGTGGATGCAAAAAGTTTAAAATATAACAAAAAGCAACGTAATTGACGGTATTTATAATAAATACATTTGGGGAATGACTGAACTAGTTGTGGTATATGACTGCTATAATAAATGATGATCTCAATTAGATATAAGAGAGATGGATAGACTTGCATGAAATAAGAGTAATATGAGCAGCACCAAGAGAACATTGTATATAGTAACAGCAATATCATTTTAAGAAAACTTTGGATGAATGTCATTTTGAATATTATAAGTACCCAAATTAAATACAAAGGACATATGAAGGAAGGAATATGCTACCCACATCTAGAGAAAAAATTGATAAATAGAAGTATGTATAGAATGATTTTACATATGTATGTGTTTGTATGTATAGACACTTGTGGATGTGTGTATATATACGCATGTGTGTATACACATGTCTAATGGTATCAATTTCAAGGGTGGGAGGGGAATGGGAGGAAAGAAAAAAATGTACACAATTATTATATTTAAAAGGAATAGCAAGTTTTACATAATAGACTTGCAGTTTCAAGTGTAATTATCTTTTATTATTATACTGTTATGGAAATTCTTGTTTTATTCTATAAATTTAAAAAATGTGACCCATCTTCCCCCATGCAATTTTCTACAAATTATTTTGTATCAAGAAATTGATAAGGAGCTATACTATGCTTTTTCTAGTTTTAGAATTCAAGTTGCTTAAAGAAACATTCTTTGTGACAATATGGAGTCAGACCAGATGACACTTCTTTCTACATTATGGTAAATTATGTTCATTTCTTGCAACAAAATACATAAAAGAACTTTTGAATTTAAAAGAAGAAAGCCATTTATCTAAGTGGTAGTAATGATGAAGCAGATTCATTAGGTAATATTTGTTATTGAAGATTATTTAGTAGATGCTTTAATACTCTAGATCAATGCAAGATTTCCATTTTAAACTCTGATCCAGAAAGAGGAATTAACTGCTTTTATGTTAAAAAAAAAACAAAAACAAAACTTGCAGCGATGCATAATAAACTTAGAAATGTCATATAGATATAGTTTCCCAACTTTTCCTGCCTATGAAATAGAAACTATATTTAAATAACTTGGCCAGTCTACAGATATTCTCCTTTTGCAGAAAAATGTTTCTAAATGTGAATAAATAAGAAAACTATTTTCAACGTACAAATGTGAAAAAGATTTGGTCTTAACCCATCTGAACAAAAACAGTACTAAACTTGCCTAGTGATAGAACATTGTAATTCCTTGTAGTACTAACTGGGAATTTTCTGTTTTGACAGAGGGCAAATAAAAAGTTAAAGTGTATTAAAAAATTTTTTAGAAACCGTACATGGTTTTCTGCTATAGCTGTTAGGAAAACAAAATAGCTATCGCAGTGGTTGATATTCTTTTTTAAAAATCATATTAAACAATGGCGTGATGTGTGTTTTTCATAAAACCAGTTAATTTTATTGCTCTCATCTTCAACTTTAGGATTTTGAATTTGGTGTTTAATTGGAGATTTTTAATTTGTTCCTTTTCTAGCTTTTTAATTGCATGCCCAATTAATCTGCTCTTTCTCTGTTTAGTTGATGTGAATACTTAGAGATATGTTTTCCTCAGATTACTGTTGCATTCCACAAGTTTGTATATGTTGTCTCATTATTACCATTCTTTCTAATGAAATTATTGTTTCTGACTTGTTCTTTAACTTATTCATTCTTTACAATTAAGTTGTTTTTGTCTCCCAATTAATTTATAATCTGTTTCCATGGTCTTTTATTGAATGTAATTTTTGTTACATTATGATCTGAAAAATATGCTTTTAATATTTGTTTTTCTGCTTTTAAATATAAATATAAATTTTTTATTGCTCAATATACAGTCAACTGTGGTAAAAATGTAATGCACCACTGAGACAAAAGTGTATTCCTTTTTATTCCCATTCAGTTCTCTCCAGGTGGCTAGCATATCTAGCTTATCTAAGGTTCTATTAATCACCTTGACTTACTTATTAAATTTTTTGGTTAGGGCGGAGCCAAGATGGCGTAACAGCAGCAACATATCGCAGCTCTCACATAGCCACCCCAAAATACCCATAAAATAGGACTCTAAACCAATCCTAGAACTCCAAAACGCACACAAAGATACTTCCCACTAAAGTCAGCTCGGCTACGAGGAACCATATCAGCACTGCAAACCCAAACCAGCCTGCCCTGAAGCCTCAGGGGCAGCTGGACGAGAGGAGCAGAGGAGCCTCTCTGGTTAGCGGATTAGCGGCAGCTGCGAGCAGCGTTCAGAACTAGGTCACTAGGGCTTGCGAATTTAGGAGAGTAAAGCAGTCAGGCCGAAAGGCCTCCAGAGTGGAAAAGTGAAAGGCACAGGTTTTACACCCGCCTCCACATTGCAGCTTCCTGCCCGCGGCCTGCAGACAGCAGGGGACTAAGCGATTGTTCTGAGGCCAGTGCTCTTGCGTTGAGTGGCCTGGATCCGGATCACCGTCTTGGGCCTCGGTCCTGGAGTCTTCATTATCCAGTCAGCCAGAAGTAAGTAGGAAGGGTCCCAGCATCTTCCTGAGAGCTACGGCAGCCAGGAGGAACCCAGCGATTTGGGACAGAGCTTTCCTTTCTGGAAGCAGAGCCTCACAGAGATTTT
>CM053580.1:112638863-112656633 GCA_028627135.1 Pseudochirops cupreus
CCCACTGCCCAATCACAAAGCTACAAGGCACGGGCATTCCTGGAAAACAAGCCTGGCGCCACAGGCTCCACATGACCACATTCAGCCTATTAGGGAACAGAGTATACTTTCAAATATCCAAGGGTCCTCAGGGTCACGTAGCCACTTTAACAAAGGGCCTAGGGGCAGGGAAGATCTTCAGATTCCCATAACACTAAGTCCCCCTGTTGTCTGCAGGCCACAGGCGGGAAGCTACAAAGCAGAGGAGGGTGCAAAACCTCTGCCTTCCGCTTTTCCACTCCGGAGGCCTTTCGCCTGACTGCTTATCTCCCCCTTTCACAAATCCCACTTGCAGCTGCTGCTAATCAGCTCATCTGAGAGGCTCCTCCACTCCTTCTGTCCAATTGCTCCTGGGGCACAGCCACAGCTTCAGGGCAGGCTGGTTTGGGTTTGCAGTGCTGATATGGTTCCGCGTAGCTGAGCTGACTTTAGTGGGAAGTATCTTTGTGTGCGTTTTGGAGTTCTAGGATTGGTTTAGAGTCCTGTTTTATGGGTATTTTGGGGTGGCTATGTGAGAGCTGCGATATGTTGCTGCTGCTACGCCACCATCTTGGCTCCGCCCCCCGGAAACCATTGATTTAAAGAGCCTGGTGGGAAGGTGAAGGATATTTACATAATAAAAATAGGCACACCTCAATTTATTTGTTTTATAAGATTTGGGCATTTTTACTTATCTAAAATGTAAATAAAATGTTTACAATTGGTATTTTAGAATTAATGATTGATAAAGAGCTGCTGATTTGAGTGACCCGCCTACTTTGGAAGCCACATATGTTCATTATCTTTTATCCTGCTTCTGGTTCATAAAGTATGTGATAAAAACTAATATTTCTAGCATTGAACGCTTTTATAATGCTTTAGATACATTATCTCACTTGATCCTCATTGTTCCTGCGAGGTAGGTACCAATAGGGGGCCATCTTCAGACATCCTTGTCTATATCTTGCCCCTGGACTCAGATGGCTACAGGGGAGAAAGTGAAGCGGTTGACCTTGCACAGCCCTCCTTCATTTCAATCAAATTCGATTGCAAGTCATGGCATCATCTTCCTGATGTCACAGTCTTTTTTGAGAAGAGACAACAAAGTACCTATAGGTGTTATCTTAATTTTATGATTTGGTTTTTTGGAGGTTGGGAAGACAAGGCAGTTGGGGTTAAGTGACTTGTCCAAGGTCACACAGCTAGTTAAGTGTCTGAGGCTGAATTTGAACTCCCATTATCCTGATTCCAGGGCTGGTGCTTTATTCATTGTGCCATCTAGCTGCCCCATTATCTTCATTTTAGAGATGAAAAATTGAGACTCAGAGGGGAGAAGTGACTTGTCTACAGAACTACTAGGTATCAAAGACAAGATTCCTTGTATGCCCTTGACTCTTAAATCAAGAACACTTAATTCTACGCTAAGTTTATGTGTTGTCCATGTATAATATCTCTTAAAGATGTGTACACATTTGAGACACAGAAGCATAATTTTGGTTCTTTACTCTCTTTCAGGGTGGTCAGAGCTAATGGGAAAGGGAAAGAGGGCTGGGAGAAACTACTGAAAAGAGTCATCAGTGGAGCTGTTTAATAATAATAGTAGAGGTCTGTGTCATTTCACTGGGCTGCGGTACATATGATTATAGAAGTGTGGTAGCTAGCAGTTCACATCTGAGTTCCATTTTTGCCAATTTCGATATGCATCCTTTAGCCTTGGAATAGAATAGGACGGACAGCTGCAGTTCACTATTCCCAGTAATCATTATTCCAACTTCCTTTTAGTTTTCAGACCCTTCAGTCATATTGCAAGGGAGCCATGCCTGAAGTTTCTGACAGCACCATAAGCAAAATGTATTACTTTTATCCCATGCATACTTAAAAGCTTAATGAGGGCCATGTATGTCTGATCATTAGTAATTTAAGAGTAAGGCATTTATTTCCCATTACTGGGATAATCCTGTTTGTGTTCAGAGGTACCTAATAGGGTAAGGAATAAAAATTATAAGGAGATTTTAAGTTAGTGATGAACTGGGGCCGTACCTTTTAATAGGTATCCCTATATCATGTTTCAGTAGATTGAACCTCCATATCTCTAAACATGAGAGTGTTGAATTTAGATTAGGAGTCAGGTTCAAATTCTGAAACTTCCACTTAGTAGCCGTGACCCCACATAAATTCTCTAAGCTTTTTGAGCTTCAGTTTACTTATTTATGAACCAAGGATAACATATCTAACATAGGATTATGAGGATCAAATGAGAGAACATGTCAAGTTTAAAGTGTTATAATAAAGTAAGCTGTTTTTAGGGAAATGGAAGTAGTATTTTGGACAAGGGGTTGTTAAACAGAACCAATTCTGTTTAAGGAAATGGCGCCATTAACTCTTGTCTTTCAAATAAATTGGCAATAACAGCTGCCTGATTGAAATTTTATAAGGGTTCACTAAAAGGGAAAGACTTACATGGGAGAAGATGGTGATGTTTTTCTCTCTTGATTTAAAAAAAAACTTTCCCCCCCCATAATACTTTTATTTTTTTATTTTTAAAATAAATTTAGTATTTTCTTTTTCCCCAGTTACATATGAAACAAGCATAACATTCATTTTTAAAACTTTAAGTTCCAAATACTCTCCCTTTCTCACTCCCCATCCCCTAAGAAGGTAAACAATTTGATATAGATTATACCTGTTTAGTTGTGCAAAACATTTCCATAATAGTCATGTTGTGAAAGAAAACAGACAAGAAAAAAGAAAGTGTAAAAAAAAAAGTATGCTTCAATCTGTATTTAAATACCAGTTCTTTTTCTGGGAATGGATAGTAGTTTTCATCGTAAGTATTTCAGAGGTGTCTTGGATTAATCTGTTGTTGAGAACAGCCATCGTTCACAGCTGATCATCTTATAATATTGCTTTTAGTTTGTATACATTACATTTCACTTTGCATCAGCTCATGTAACTTTCCAGGTTCCTTTGAGAGCATCCTGTTCATCATTTCTTCTTTTTTTGCTGTTAATTTTTTAAAAATTAATTTTTAGTTTTCAGCATTCATTTCCACAAGATTTTGAGTTCCAAATTTTCTCCCCATCTCTTCCCTCCCCACCTCCAGATGGCATGCATTCTGATTACCCCTTTCTCCCTTCTATCATGCCCGTTCTCTTATCCCTTTCCCCCTTACTCTCTTGTAGGGCAAGATAGATTTCTCTACCCCATTTTCTGTTTATCTTATTTCCCAGTTGCATGTAAAAATAATTTTAACGTGTGATTTTAAAACTTTTGAGTTACAAATTCTCTCCCTTCCCTCCCCACCTATCCTCATTGAGAAGGCAAGCAATTCAATATAGCTTATATATATGTAGTTATGCAAAGCACTTCCATAACAGTCATGTTGTGAAAGACTATTTCTCTCCATCCTATCCTGCCCCCCACTTATTCTATTTTCTCTTTTAACCCTGTCCCTTTTCAAAAATGTTTGCTTCTGACTATCCTCTCCCCAGTCTGCCCTCCCTTCTATCAAACCGACCTTCCCCTGTCCCTTTTCCCCTTACTTTCCTGTAGGGTAAGATACCCAATTGAATGTGTATGTTATGCTATCCTTAAGCCAGATCCAATGAGAGTAGGGTTCACTCATTCCCTCTCACCTCCACACTCTTCCCATCCATTGTGAAACCTTTTTCTTGCATCTTTGTGAGGTAATTTGCCTCATTCTCTCTCTCTCTTTCTCTTCCCAATATATTCCTCTCTCACCCCTTAAGTTTATTTTTTAGGTATCATCCCTTCATGTTCAATTTAACCTGTGCCATCTATCTTCCTATCTGTATCCATATGTATATATATATGTATGTGTGTTTGTGTGTGTTTGTGTACATTTCCTCCAACTACCCTAATACTGAGAAATGTCTCATGAGTTACAGATATAATCTTTCCATGTTGGAATGTAAACAGTTGAACTTTAATAAATCCTTTATGATTTCTCTTGCCTGTTTACCTTGTCATGCTTCTCTTGATCTCTGGTCTTTTAAGCAAGAATGCTTGAAAGTCCTCTATTTCACTGAATATCCATTTTTTCCCCCCGAAGTATTATACTCAGTTTTTCTGGGTAGGTGATTCTTGGTTTTCATCCTAGCTCCTTTGACCTCTGGAATATCATATTCCAAGTCCTCTGATCCCTAAGTGTAGAAGTTGCTAGATCTTGTGTTATCCTTATTGTATTTCAACAATACTTGAATTGTTTCTTTATTGCTGTTTGCGATATTTTCTCCTTGACCTGGGAACTCTGGATTTTGGCTACAACATTCCTAGGAGTTTTCCTTTTGGGATTTCTTTCAAGAGGTGATTGGTGGATTCTTTGCATTTCAATTTTGCTCTATGGTTCTAGAATATCAGGACAGTTTTCCTTGATAATTTCTTGACAGATGATGGCTCTAGGCTCTTTTTTTTGGTCATGGCTTTCAGGTGGTCCAGTAATTTTTAAATTATCTCTCCTGGATCTATTTTTCCAGGTCAGTGGTTTTTTTCCAATGAGCTATTTCACATTGTCTTCTTTTTTTTTCTTTCTTTTGGTTCTATTTTATAATTTCTTGATTTCTCATATAGTCATTAGTTTACATTTGTTCCATTCTGATTTTTAAGGTTTTATTTTCTTCAGTGAGCTTTTGCACCTCCATTTCCATTTGGCCAACTGCTTTTTAAGCCATTGTTTTCCTCTTTGGCTTTTTGGACCTCTTTTGTCATTTGGGTTAGTCTACTTTTTAAGATGTTATTTTCTTCAATATTTGTTTGAGTCTCCTTTAATAAGCTGTTGACTTATTTTTCATGATGTTCTTGCATCACTCTCATTTCTTTTCCCAATTTTTCCTCTACTTTTGATTTTCAAAATCCTTTTTGAGCCCTTCCATGGCCTGTGACCAATTTATATTTTTCTTGGAGGCTTTTGATGCAGGAGCTTTGACTTTGTTGTCTTCTTCTGGTTGTATGTTTTGATCTTCTTTATCACCAAAATAAGATTCCATAGTCTGATTTTTTTCCTCCACTGTTTGCTCATCTTCCCAGCCAAATACTTGATTTTCTAACTCTTTGTCAAGGTAGGACTCTAGTTCTAGTGGGAGTCAGGGTTGGTGATGGGTGTACTGTCACAGGCATCGGGGTTTTTTATCAGCTGATAGATCCTCCCACAGTCTACGGGCCCAGAGCTTTTGGAGCAGTTGCTGCTAGTGCCACCACCTTTGGTGCCCCTGGGCTAGGGCCAGAACCCAGCTGGACTGTACTCCTCTTTCACCCAGATGCCACAGAGTTTTTCCACTGATTTTCTATACTATCTTTAGTGTTTGTAGTTTGAGAGGCCTGGAAACTGCCACAGCTGCCAGTGATTCAGTCCCCTGAGACCTGCTGTGGCCTTGTCTCTGCTGCAGTGACCCACACTGGACTGTGCTCTGCTCCCAGCCTGGTGTGATATACCCTTCCTCTTTTTTGTCTTGGGCTGGAGATTTACTTCACTCTGTCATTTTGTGGGTTCTTTAGCCCTAGAATTTGTTTAGCATAATTTTTTACAGGTATTTGGTGGTTTGGGGGAGAGCTCAAGTAAATCCCTGCTCTTACTCTGTCATCTTGGCTCCACCCCCTCCCCCCAAGGCTGGCAAAGCTGTTGCATGGAAAGAAATGATTTGTTGTTAATGTGTCATTATGAGGAATATTAAATGAGGGAAAATTCGGTTTTGGAAATTGGTATAAAATATTTTTAATTCCTGAAAAATTCTTAAATATAGTGTATTTCAGAAAGCTATTAAAACACATAGGTATTTAATATAGCCACACTTAAATGGATCTGTGATTTTATTGATATGTGCACTTCTTCCAGATACCATAACCCATTCATGCTGTTGCATCCATAGCAACTCTTGTCTATATCCTGGAAATCTGGCATGATGGGGTTCACCCAGTACTCTGAAAGTTTTTCTCTTTTTCTTTTAATATTACATAGATATCTACATAGCACATTGATTGTCCATCTGTTATCCCTCCTCAATACGCTACTGGCATAGTTTATTTTCTGCTCATACATCATCTCTTTGATCATATCTTTTATATCATTTCCTGTATTCGTCTTTCTATTGCCCTTTGATACTGTCCCATTTTTTTTTCATATAACCCATAGGCTCATCAAAGAATTTGAGCTTGAAGGAACTTTAGAGAAAATCTAGTATCATCCTCTCCTTTAACAGATGAAGACATCAAGGCCCAGAAAGGTCAAGTGACTTTCCCAGGGGCATACAGCTTGTAAATGGTAGAACTAGGATTCCAAATCAGGTACTCTCCATCAAAATTCAATGTATTCTTCATGCTACCTCCAAGGAAATATAGGCTTAGTCTCCACTGGCAGATAATTGTATGCGTGGTGACTAAAAAACAGACAGATTGTGGTGTTCCATGATGACAGTCATATAACATCACTGTTAGAATCAGTGTAGCATATTATTATGGCCACTATGAAAAAATGAATAGCCTGTTATTTTCACAGCATAATCCTTAAAGCAAAACTTGGGAACCAATGAAACTATTATTTGGAAGATTTTTTTTTTTTGGAAAATTGGTATTTTGGGGCTATAACTATTAGCTGTTAGGCTTTAAGAGATTAAAATAAAAATACGTTAAAATTCAAAATTCACCAAATAGGTGAGGAGGGCTACATCCAGGCACTAACAACTGGAGGGTGAAGGTGGGGGGAAGGAAGGAAAACTCACATAGAAGGTGGTACTTGAGCTTTGTATTGAAGGGAGCCATGGATTCCAAAAAAAGTATACATTACGAAGGGTAGTATTCCAGGTAAAGAGAAAAACTTTGGTCAAAGGCACCAAGACAGAAAATGGAATGGCATGTGTGACAATAGTTTGGCAGGAATAAACTATATGTGAGGTGGAATAAGTTGAAATCAAATTATAAAGAACTTGGAATCAAATTACAAAGGGCTATAAATATTAAACAAAAATGCTTGCATTCTAGAAGCAGAAGCTACTGAAACTTTTAAGCAGTGGAGTGACACGGTCAATTCTGTACTCAAGGAATAAAAAGCCCTGGTTAAATTTATTCAGGTATTCATCTTAAAACATGAGTTCAGATTCTCTATTGTAATGATCAAGGAAATCAGCCTATCATTTTCAAAGCAAGAGAGGCATGATGAAATTTTGTTAATGAAATTACACTGATAAAATTACCTTTGTGCGGATGAAATTTTACGTCTTCTAATTCTACTGACTTGCTTTTCCTCACACCCTGTTTTTTCAAAGGACATTTTGTCATTGAAGCCAAGACACAGTCCTGTCATTCTGGAAATGCTGTCTTGTTAACAGATTCAACAAACTTCACTCTAGAGAATAGTCTCATTGTCATTAACCAAGGGTCTGACAGATTATATAATATCCAGAGACATTTCATTCCTTCAATATTCTATTCCTTCAGATCTCTACAACAAAGTATTGGTTACTATTTTCAGTTTGTGAATCCAGTTTTCAGTCTTATATAGTGATATGTTCTCAGAAACTTAAATTTAAATTTGTTTCAACATGCTTAATTGTTCACATAAAATTTCTTTGTAGATTCAATTAATATACTAGACACGTGCTGTTTGCCCAAGCTAGCCAAACTTGTAAAATCAAATTGTATAGGTAACATTATCTACACATACACTTCTGTCCTCACTTATGTCCTCTAAAGAATTCACTTTATATGTAATCATGCTTATTCCAAGTGTTTATATAGGAAAATAAGTTTGTTAATTCTTGAACCATGCCTACATTCATAAATCAAGTTGACAAAATTCAGGAGAAGCAAATGCTGAATTTGTTAACTTCAGATTCATCTACACTTGGACTTGCATTTGATTATCTTTTCTACTTTTCAAGCATTAGTTTTTAATGTATAGACCCAGCCACAGGTACTAATACAGACCTGAATAACAAAGGGAAGAAAAATATAGAGAGAAACGTACATACGATTTTCAAAACAAGATCATATTTGAGCAAACATCTGGTAAACACACTAAAACTTTAGGAAGTTTTCAAAGTAGATATAAACTCAATAAATTGTTTCATCTGTCTTAAAAGAAAGTGAATTATCATCTGAAAAACTAAACTAAAAGTAGTCCAGGTGAAAAATAAACACATTTTGATTAAGTATTTCTAATAAGGCGCTTAAGGCAACTTAATAAAGTTTTAAAAAGTAAACACATTCTTGTTTTGTTGACAGGAAGAACAAAAAGAAAATATATTACATCTAACTTTTAAGCTTCTTAATCCAAGGAGATAAACACTACAATTAAAACACACACACGCACGCACACACACATATATAGTATATGCTAAGATATTACAACATTGAAGAGTGCAACAAATAAAACTATTGAAAGAGTTTTTCCAACAAAAAGGATGTTTAATGAAATGTTTACAACAAAGCCTACAGTGTAGGATTTAATCAAACTGAATAGAGTACTGTATAAAATCTCAGTACACAACTGTTTTGTATAAAGTCGTCCTATGTCCCTAATCCATGCGGTGAAGAGAGGAGGCAGGGAAAAATAGAATAAATGATTTGTTGTGGTCCTGTAAAACAGGCTAAAAGGGGGAAAAAGCAGTACACATTTTATTCAGACTTACTGGTTAAAAACCACCCATTAAGAACATGGCTGGTGATGAGAATTACCTACTGGGAAAATTATAAATTTTTTTGCATTCTATGTGAAAGAGTGTTTGAAGGCACACAGTAAAAGTAATGAAAGAAAATTAGTAAATTTATGCTTATACTTTAATCGAAGAGGATGATGGTTATTGTTAAGTAAATTCCTATCACTTGGTTAGTCTGTTACTATTTAAAAATGATTTGAGCTGGGTTCCCTGATGTGAAATACAAGAGTTGAGAAATTAAAACACTGTTTTTTCAACGGGCAATTTAACCAGCCGGTAATATGAGAACGTTTGAGCCAAACAAACAGGTGTTAGTACTTATTAAAGCAGAATGTAGCCACATGGTATGCATGGTATAATAGAAAAGAGCCCAGACTTTGGAGTCAGAAAATTTGAGTTAAAATCCCAGATCTGCTCCTTAGTATCAGATCTTAGGGAGTACCTATGTGACAGAGGGCAGATTACCTCTCTGGGCCTCAGTTTTTTTATCTGTAAAATGAGGGGATACAATTACATCTCCAAGATGCTCTTTAGCTCTAGTTCCTATAATCCTCATATATGAATTGCTGATTGTTCACATCTGATTCAAACACCCTAATTTCAGTCAACCTTCTAGCTCTTTGGTATATAAACAAATAAAAATATTTTAGAACTAAGAGGTTAATGACTGATTTTAGCAAACCTAGCTTCAATTATAGAGTTAAGGTAAGTTATTTATAATCATGGGATTTAGAGACTGTTTAATACAATTTAATTTACAGATGAGAAAACTGAAGATTGCAGGGGTTAAATTAGTTTCTTAAGATTGTAAAGCTAGTGTAAACCTTAGCTGTTACTGCTTCTTTGTCCTCCTTGCAATGTGTTGGATTTTTTGAATGCTGAAAAGAAAACAATCCCATATTAGTAGTGTTGAGATGATCTTTCAGTATTAACATAACCAAGAAGGGAAGTTTGTATGTGGTTCTATGGGGTGATAGGGGTAGGGGGGAACATACACACACATATATACCAGTCCATGAAGGTATCTGACTACATGTACTTCTGTTCAGCAGGTGGAAATCAGTTCCAAGATAGGAGAGGCACAAAGGAAGGTTAGAACTTGATGAGACAATGTTTTTCTTTCCCTGTAGACAATAGGATAAATTGTTATGGCCCCTCTGGGCTACCTTACTCACTTGGCATACATAACTTTGCAGTTTAGTTCCCCCGGAAGATCTCAGGGTCTAAGGTACTCTGTGGTTCTGCATTTCTAAAACTATAATGCCCAAGACTTAGAGTACTTAGAGTACAACCAGAGTACTTAGCTTAGTAGTTTAGCTAGTAGATATAATTAGCTCAAAACAAAGGGATGATTTGAACAATAGCTATATAACATTCAAGTCTAGGTCATAAGCTTGAGGTACACTCTCCCGCAAATATACAGAGCCAAATGTGCTTAGTTATGGTGCCCAGCATATAGTAGGTTAATAAATATTTACTTGCTGAGAGAGAATAGTGGGCACGGGGTAAACTAGTAGTGAGATGGCCTTTGGGAATATATGGCCAAGGCAACTCTTGCATACTACAGTGCCTGAATGTCCTTTTCTCTTTGTGTGACATTCTCAATATATACCATTCTCTGCCCCACCCCGGGCCCAGAATCTCAAAGTGGGAACTGGGCTCCCTGGGTCTTTAACTTTCTAGCACTTGACTCCTGACTCTTAGGGCTAATTCTCTTCTTCCGTGGCTCTCTTCTCTTCTACTCCTTTGAGCACTCCATGACACAACAGTCTCCCTCCATTCCCTCTTCCTGCTTGATGCAGTTTCTTCTAAGTAACTGCAATAACGTATGGTGGCTTAAGGATGTAGGCAAGAAGGAAGAAGAGAAAAATCTTTTTCAGTTGCTACTCTGACAGAATATAGGAGTCATACTCTATAAACCTGCTCCCACCCTTGACTGTACCTGGAAGCTTAACTTTTTAAAGACTACTAAGGGATGTTGTTAATATTTTTACAGCCAATGGCAAGCTGTCTCCAATTCCATCAGAAAAACTTCTTCACAGTTTGAAAAGAGCCAAACGGGGTATAACCAGTGAATATCTCATTACTTCTGTTATCTGACCTCTTTAGGATTAGATCAGTTGGGATGCTGCAGGTACAGTGGATCTGGAACCATAAAGGCTTGAGTTCACATCCCATCTCAGACAATTATTAGATGTGTTATCCTAGGCAAGTAAATCACTTAACCTCATCTGAAAAATGGGGATAATAGCACTTACCTCAAAGGGTTGTCATGAGGATCAAATGGCAATAATATTTGTAAAGTGCCTGAAGCAGTTCCTGGTACATAGTAGGTCCTAGAAAAATGCATATTCCCTTCTTCTAGTACACAAGCAAGTTTGGCAAAAGGCCTTTGAGTGCTATTCTTTGTGATAGCAGTCAAATTCAGAGTGCAGAAGAATCAAAGTGGCAGGAGTTGAAATTTCAAGTCTTGCCTAGAAGCTGGTCCAAGAATGTATAGGAATATATACCTTTTACTTTCTATTCCACTTCAGTGAATGTACTTTAACATATATAAGGAAGCTGGAGTCATACTGAAGATAGGGAAAAGAGTAGCATCTTAGTGAGATGGGGCAAATATGAGACATGCTATCTAATAAATTATGGTTGAAGTTATACCCTTAGAGGGAAACCACTAAAAGGGAAGGGCTGGAGGTAAGGAGTAGGGTGAGTCTTGGGAGTCCTGTAGTGACATCTACAACAAATATGTAGAGACTAAAAAAGGGCTCGAGACTGACTACTGCTAGTCTTTGCCTACATGTGTGCTGAGAGATCAGGATTTATTTTCCATCTCAGCTGATGACATGCCGAGTAGAAATACTAACTATAACCCTTAGAGTAACCAGAAAGCACTGTCCATGTGTTTGTGGAAAAGGTGAATCTAGAACCTTGTTTATCTTGACTCCCAGTCTTCATTCATTATGGTGCAGTGGGAAGATCACTGAATTTAAAATCATTGGACCTGAGTTTGAATCCAAGCTCTGCCATTTAGTATGTTTGAACTTGGGACAGTCACTAACATAAGTTAAAATGACTTTCCCAAGGTCATTCAGATCAGTGTTGGAATTACGATATTAAACATGAAATATATATGTATATATATAATTCCAGCAAAACAGAAGTTTACAGTTTCTCATAGTCTTGTTCTTTGTATATTGAAATGTTTGTGTTTGTTAGGATTGTAAAGGTTATAATTTTTTTTAATAAAATGTCTAAGTGTTTAGAAAAAAAAGAATCAAAAACTAATGATCATATTATTTATGAAAGGTTTAAAAGAATTTCAGGATATAAAAATATGAGCTGAAGTACCTGAGGAATGATAGTGGTTATATACAAATTAAACAATGGAATAAATGTGTAATAAAAATTGAGAATTAAATATTTTAAAGACAATGAGGAATGTGTAAGATACAAATTGATATTGTGCCTACCATTCCTAATCTAAGGCAGCTAATATACACACACGGTAGATAGAGTACTGGACTTAGAGTCTGAAAGACCTGAGCTCAAATGTGGCCTCACATACTTGCTACCTATGTGACCCTGGTCAAGTCACTTAATCTCACTGTCTGACTTACTTTCCTCATGTGTCAGATGGGGCTAATGAAAGTATACAGCTACCAGGGTTGTAAGGATAAAATGAGATAATATTTATAAAGTGCTTTGCAAACTCTAGAGCAATATATACATGCTACCTATATGTAATCAATAATTTTTGATAGTTAAAATTTCTAGCTCATCCTTAAAAAAGATAAAATGTAATTAAACCTAAATTTAATATAAATAGCATGTTTGCATAATTATTATGTGGACCAGCAATATACTGTTTAGTTTTTATGTCTTAAAAATATTAAAATGGAATTAACATTTAAAATGAGAATTTTACTTTTTACAAAAAAAGCTTTGTTTAATGAGTGTTGTTACATATAGGAGGTAATCAGTATGGGAATGAAATTGCCCTTGTGTTTTGATCTTAGCCCGGGTTATCAAATATATTTCTCTTCTTTAAGCATCATAACTTCAGTCACCTTACTTGTCTGTTATGATAAAGTTCTTCACATACTTGTTTCAAACGTTTTATTTTTAACAATATGAATTTTTGGAATGTCACGGATTTCATCACCTAGTACATAACCTGCTAGTGATGCATATCTGCTTCCTTGGTGGGCTCCCCATGGTTTTTTCCCCATTTTCCCACAGCTACACTGCTTTTGGATTTTTCTGGAACTCTCCAGCTCACTTTCCTTCCCCAGACCCATCTTTTGGAAATCTCATTGTGCTGCAGGATTGAATCTGTCTGATACTCACGTTTCATCAGTAGCTTCTGCCCCTCTTTTTGGATTCTATGATTGGCAGGCTATGGACTCTAGGGTCTCTATTTAAACAGGAGGCTCAACACAATTTTCTCCCCATTTCTCACCAGCTACACTGCTTTTGGACTTCTCTGGAACTCTCCACCATGTCCTTATGCAGTCTACCTTCTTACCTTGTATCTCATTCCCTTTCCCATGCTTTTTAGCTTGCTTTTGAGTGTAGTCTTCCCTTATTAGATTGTAAGCTCTTTGAGGGCAGGTATTGTCTTTGTTTTTATTTGTATTTGTATCCCCAGCTCTTATAGCACAGTGCCTGACACATAATAGGCATTTAAATATTTTTCCTAACTGGCTAACTAGACTGGTCTTGAGATAACAAGTATAGTCTGTTCCTGAGAATTTCATAAAGATTTTCTGGTTTATCAAAACCTGTTGGAATTTTTGGTTCACTGACATACCTTCAAAAACATAGGGTTATCACCAAACCCTGCATAAGGCATCAAAATAAGATATGAATTACTTGGCCATAATAACTCAAGAAACAAAGAAAAATATACCTTGTTTCTTAATTCTGTGCAGTTCCACTTCTCCACATTAGACTGTGAACTCCTAGAGGGCAGAAGACCGTCTTTTCCCTCTTTTTGTATCCCCAGTGCTTAACACAGTGCTTAGCGCATAGTAGGTACTTAATACATGTTTATGGACTGACTGACTTCTGTAGTAATGGTGGAATGGCAGAAAAGGTCAATGAAAGTGTTATAAATTCGAGTTTTTAACCTGACTCAAAGTATAGATTTAATTTAATTAATTAGGGCAGAAAGTTGGCACACTGAATAGAGTGTCAGGTCTGGAGTCAGGAAAACTCATCTTCTGAATTCAAATCTGACTTTAGGTAGTTACTAATTGTGTGACCCTGAGCAAGTTACTTAGCCCCATTTGCCTCAGCTTCTTCTTCTGGAAAATGAGCTAGCAAAGGAAATGGTAAACCACTCCAGTATCTTTGCCAGGAAAAACCCAAATGGGATCAAGAAGAGTTGGACACAACTGAAAATGACTGAACAACAACAAAAGTATTAATTTCACTTTTGATACTTTACATGTGAGATCTTTTTCCAGTGACCCATTCCTATGATTAAGGGAATTAGGCCACCTTAGTACTGATCTTTGTATTTGAATGAAACCAATAGATATAAGAAGATGCAACTAAATGAAGGATATTACAGATTCTACTTGATGAGGCAAATGAAGGAGTTGGTTTCAGTATGTACTAAAAACAAGAAACATTTCATAGGATTCTTGGTCTCTTCCTATGCTAAGCTCATGATGAACAAAAGACCATCAGTAATAGTTGCAGCTCATGATCCATTGTCTCAGAGATATGAGAGCTTTTATGAACAATATGATAAGATCCTCCAAATAAAATCAACATACATACATACATACACACACATACATATATGTATATATACCCTCTGAATTAAATATAAAAGCAGGAATAAGAAAGGATGATAAGAAATGTTGGAAAATACAGTTCAGGATCAAGAAATGAAAGCATAAAAGACTAGAAGACTACTAAGAAGTCTTGTTCCTGTATAGCAGGGCTGTACAACCTGTGTCCCATAGGCCACTTGCAGCACCCCAAAGGATTTCGAAAAATGTAGAAGAAAACATCCTATGTATGTAGAAGAAATCCTTTGGCATGCCACAAGTGGTTCTTGGGCTGTAAGTAGCCCATGGGTCACAGGTTATGCAGACCTGTTGAATAGCATGAATACTTTCTTCAGGAACAAAGTTGGTTTTCCAATTGATAAATCATCAAAGGATGTGAACACAAAGTTTTCATATGAAGGAATCAAAACTATCTATAGCCATATGAAGAAGTATTCTAGGGGCAGCTAAGGTGGTGCAGTGAATAGAGTACCGGCCCTGGAGTCAGGAGGACCTGAGTTCAAATTCAGCCTCAGACATTTAACGCAAAAAACTAGTCGTGTGGCCTTGGGCAGGTTACTTAACCCTGACTGCCCTCCAAAAAGCAAAGAAAAAAAAAGTACTCTACATTGGAGTCATGCATATTAAAACAACTCTGAGGTACCGCCTCACTCCTATCAGATTGGCTAATATGACAAAAAAGGAAAATGATAAATGTTGGAGAGTATGTGGGAAAATTGGGGCCCTGATACACTGTTGGTGGAATTGTGAAACTGATCCACCTGTTCTGGAAAACAATTTGGAACTATGCCCAAAGAACAATCAAACTGTGCATACCCTTTGATCCAGCAATACCCCTACTAGGTCTGTATCCCAAAGAGAACATAAAAAAGAGAAAAGGACCTACATGTGCAAAAATATTGATAGCTGCTCTTATTGTGGCAAAATCTTTGAAGTTGAGGGGATGTCTCTCAATTGGGGAATGGCGAAATAAGCTGTGGTAAATGAATGTAGTGAAATACTGTTGTGCAATAAGAAATAATAAGCAGGCAGATTTCAGAAAAACCTGGAAAGACTTGTATGAATTGCTGCACAGTGAAATGAGCAGAACTGGTAAAACATTATACACAGTATCAGCAACACTGTATGATGATCAACTATGAATAACTCGACTCTTCACAGTAACACAACGATCCAAGATAAGAACTGAGGACCCATTGATGGAAAATGCTATCCACATCAGGATAAAGAAATAATGGACTTGGAATGCAGATCAAAAATACTTTTTTTCACTTCATTCTTTTTTGTGTGTTTTTTCCCCTTTGATCTATTTTTTCTTTCACAACTGTGATTAATATGGAAATATGTTTTACATTATAGTACATGTATAACCTATGTCAAATTGCCTACCATTTTAGGAAGAGGAGCATAAGGGGGAAGGGAGAAAAATTAGGAACTTAAAATCTTGTAAAAATTAATACTAAAAATGTAATTGGGGGAAAAATAAAATGCTATAAAAATAATAAAGTTGGAAGATGCTGTTGAATATAAAAGAAATTGAAAGTAGTTGGTTAATGATGTAGGGGTCATTTCAGAATAAACTGGTGGACCATCAATTAGTTAAAACAAAGATGAAAACTTAAAGCACAACAGAAGAAAGAATAAAGATAAGAAGGTAATGAGAACAATTATGGCATCTCCAGCCTAATCTATTTAAACAGATTATTGAAGCAGATTAAAGGAAAATGGATAAAAGAAAAGATGAACTTACTTGCTATGTCTTAGGTAAATTTAACCAAAATATGAGTCATCACAATGAGAAACTCCTTGCCTCTGAAACCACTCCATTCAGCAAACGACTTTTCCTGGCTAAGTAGAGAGACATGGCAACAAAAGTAACATGAGTTTAAAATACAAGCACTTTAGCAAAATATTATGAGGACAATTGAGATGTAATTAACAATGTCTGCACCTGTGGTGACTGGAGGTGGTTCTGGCTTACCCAGAATGAAGTTATTGGAGAAAGGAGGGAAGTACCTATATGAGACACCATCAAGTTTCTTTGCTGCTAAAATATTGGCTGCCACTGGGGAGAGAAGAGGCAATGCTGCAGCAGAGGAACTATTCCCTAGGATACTAGAAGTTTTCTGTGCTTTTGAAAGATGGAGGTACTTTTGGGGACATGAAGAATAGAGGAAAGTATGCCTGTGCTACCTATTGCTGTCGAGGATACCTGGGGTACTGAGAGATTTCTATGATGTTAAATGCCAGGCCTCCACTAAGTAGTGGAGGGAAGAGCAGCATGAGCACAAATTCCTAACTCAGGAATTAAAATGTGCAATCAATAAACATTTATTAAGCATCTCCTATATGCCTGGGCAATGAGGTGGCATAGTGGATAGAACACTGGGCCTGGAGTCAGAAAGTCCTGAGTTCAAATCCAGCCTTAGACACTTACTAGCTGACCCTCAGCAAGTCACTTAACCCTGTTTGCCTCAGTTTTCTCATGTGAAAAATGAGCTACAAAAGGAAGTAGCCAACCATTCTAGTATCTTTGCCAAGAAAACCCCAAATGGGGTCATGAAGAGTTGGACATGACTGAAATGACTCACCGCCACCAATATCTGGGGAACTTGTGCTAAGTGCTAGGAATACAAAAAAAAAGGTTAAGAGACAATCCTTGTTCTCAAGAAGTTCACAGTCTTAAAGTTGCAGATGACAAGCAAACTGTGTACAAGCTATAGATAGGTATAAAGCCATGCACAAGCAGCTTTCCAGAAGAATGCTGCCGTGAACAACTTTCAAGGTTCTGATTGCGTAGTATAGGTAACACTCTATTTATTCAATGACAAATCAAAGCAAAACATTCACAGAAAATCAAGGTACAGCATTCACAATGTTATAGCTTATCACAGAAAATCAAAATACAACATTCACAACAACTAGCCATTCCAAGGAAACATTTCACTACGGTGGTCACATAGTTTTGAACAAAATATAATTATTTAGTCAATCAATCGCTTGGTAACTCAATCATTCAATCAACTCAATAATTCAATCATCCTTAAGGAGGCTGCCCTCCTTAAGGGTCACAAAACTCATGGGGCACACTTAGTTACAAATCAGTCTCTATTCAGTCATCATGCACTATTCAATCATGAGAAAATACACAGGCCATCTACCCCTCGGTCATAAGTAAGTCACAATCTTCACAGTCAGTACACAGTATCTAAGTAAAGTCTTCTTTCATCTTGATTCAGGGTAGGCTCTCAGATTCCCTGGATCCCCTTCCATGGTCTGAAG
>CM053580.1:112657133-112676624 GCA_028627135.1 Pseudochirops cupreus
TAACTGTAGACCTTAAACAAAAGAGATTTCTGACTTAAACCTCACAACTAAATAGCAGACATGCATCCTTGTTTCACAAAGCTTGTCTATCCTCTAATTATATTCCCTTTTGAAGAAAGAGATACCTCAGAAATTGAATCTTTTACATATACACTCAGTTACAAATGTTAACTTTTCCTTAGTTCATGGAAAAACTACAAATTCATATTGGAACAGCAAGAACTGTTCTGCTTTACAACTTATTACATCAATTTAGCAATAATCAATTGAAAACTTTGTAAAACCTCCAGAAATTGTCACATAAGAGCTTTCTCAAGAAACATCTTTTCTAACAGTAAGGGGGATCAAAGTAACACAATGAAAATAAAAAGCAATAAGCTAGAGTTATAGCAGTTCCTGTGCAAGGAGAAGCTGTCTGCATCTGATGTCGTCTTTTCCAGGTCCCTTGGCTCAGGTGTTCACTCAGGGGCAAGGGTATAGTCAGACCTGACAGGGCTCACAGAGACATGATGTAATACCAAAGGCGCATAGAAATGGTTCAGTTTCCTAGCCATGCAGGGCTAGGTTTACACAGAGTCACAAGAAGTTCAGTTTTCTTAGCCACACAGGGCTAGGCACAAACATCACAATAAAGTTTCACAAATAGTTACAACATTGCATCAAAAATCCAAACTTCTGATCTTATTACCAAACATGCTCAAGTTTTGAGTTTCCATGATAGAGAAATCTTTGAAAGCCATTCTTATACATCTATATATAGTTCTTTGAAGAATCAGTCTGATCCTGTTGCTTTCCTCAAAATTTTATAATCAAGTTACAAATCTTTCTCCTTTCTAAAAATACTTCCTCACACACTCTCAACATACTTAAACCTTTCTGAAACTGATATCAATTATCCAGAGACAGGAGGGGCTTAGATAAACCCTCATTTGTCCCCAAACCTTCTTATCTGTCTTTCCAAATCCCTAAAAACCATTGTTCAGTTTATTCAGCTTTCCTTTACATTTGTTAACCACAAAACAAGATGGTTCATATCTTTTACTGACTACTTGCTCTGATCATAGAAACTTGCTATAGAAGGGAGAAGCAGGGACATATGACATTCCAAATATGACAGGATAAAACATCCTTGGCTCTGTTTAAATTCAGATAAAGTCACAGATATCCATCCATGCAGTATAGGTACTACCTCACTGCTAGACTCAGGAATAGGTGGGGAAACATTCCTTCAAAGGAATTTCATGGGTAAGCTGAGCCAGAAGGTGTCCCATCCTAGCTGAGGCTAAGATTGCCCCTTTGGCCTTTACCAGATGTATACTTCCACCTGTTAACAGTATAGGATTACACTCCCTCTGAGTAGCTCGTGGCATTTGATGCAGACACTGACTTATGCAGGCAACCATACCCAAATTCAAACTCCAAACAAAATTTAGTTATGGTCCCAAATGCCTTTTACCTCAAACAGCAAGTCTCATTAATCACAGCTTAGAGCCAGTTCTCTTATTTATTTATTTTCCTTATGGCACTGAGGCCAAAGGCTCTATATGCTTTAGCAAATGAGAGACCATACTTCATCCTACAGACCTGGAAGGCTGAGAAGGCTTGCCTGGAAGGCTGAGAGGGCTTGCCTGGGCTTGCCTGGAAGGCTGCCAGGAAGGCTGAGAGGGCTTGCCTGGAAGGCTGATATTCCTTCTGGGTCCTAGGGCCAGCTGAAGTGCTGGAGGACTGAAGAAACATGACAGGATAAGACTTTCTTCATGGCCTGGCTGATCCTTGAGTTCCAAGCAAGAGAATGGTGAAGAGTTTGAGATGTGCTGGACCCTGTGAACTTCAGTGTGTGCCAGGGACTGCCCTGAGGACTGGACAAAGACCTGGGAGCTGTCTACCTCTGAGGATTGGACAAGGACTTTGGAGCTGTCTGCTTCTGAATCCAGGTGACTGGTGGATTCAGGAGGGAGCTGGGACCATGGAAGGGGATCTAGGGGATCAGAGAGATCACCCAGAGTCAAGATGAAGAAAAGGCCTCCCCTTGGATGAAATTGAGGTTTGCTGGACACTGAGGGGTGGAGAATTTGTGTGGTTTTCTAATGACTGTATTTGTGATCAATGATATTTAGTAATTGTGAACCTAGAGTAGTGACTGATTAAGTTAAGGGTTGCCCCATGAGTGGAAGTTTGATTATTCTGTTGTGAATTGATTGAATGATTAAGTATTGAGTTGCCCCATGAGTGGAAGTTTGATTATTCTGTTGTCTCTTGTTCTAAATATTGTGGCCACTGTAGTGAAAACTGTGTGGCCATTTTCTGTGATAAGATGTAATGCTGTGAATATTATATTGTGATATATTGTGAATGTTTGTCTTTGATTTGTAATGGAATAAACAGAGTGTTCACTATATTGTGTAATCCAAACCTTAAAAGCTGTTCACAGTAGAATTCTTTTGGGAATCTGCTGGTGCATGGCGTTACAGTCACTAGCTGATGATCTGTTTAAACCTAATTAGGTTGGTCCTCAGTCAACAAACATAGTCAACAAACAAACATATATGACCAGGACTATATTCAAAACCTCTCTAGGTTGCTAAAACCTCTAGTGCTTTCTGGTTTACAAAGTACTTTTCTTATGACATGTCTATGACACCCTTTCCCACCTCCTAAGTTACTTTCTGTCTCTTGCTCTGGAAATGGCTATAAAAATCAATAATGCTTTACTTTGGGAAAGGGCATGACAATTGAATGCTCTAATAGCTCTACTCATTATCCTTGTGTCTCTTCAGAACAGAACTCCCTTACCTGACTAGCACTTATTTCTCTTATTAGGATAATAAACTCTTTTGGGCAGGAATATAGTTTCACTCTTGAATTTGTATCTGAAGAACCTAGCATGTTACTAGACACATAGTAGGTGCTTAATAAATACTTGTTGGTTGTTTACTGATTTCTGATTTTAAGATGGGCTCTCTAATACATCATCACTGGACACTGTGAGCTTCAATATGAACGAGGAACTGGACGAGAAGCTGGACAAGGAGCTGAGAGCTGCTTGCCTTTGAATCCAGGTGACAGTTGAGTAGATTAGGGCAAGAGCTGGGATCATAGAAGAAGAACCATGGAATCTGAGAGCCAGCCTTGAGTCAAGATGAAAAGACCTCTCCTTGGGTATTTAATGAAAACTGAGAAGATCATGATTTACTGTAGCCTAGGGGTAGGAGGACTTTGTACTCTATAACCTGTACCTCTTCAGGATGATTAAATTAAGGATGATTGGAAACTAAACTCCAATTAAGAAGAAGACAATGTGACCTAGGAGTGGAGACCTTTGACCTTTGTACTTTGTGTCCCTTAAGGAGACCTGCTCCTTACAAATGATTGAATTAAGGACTTATTGAATGATATCTTTTGTTTAAAACTATATGACCACTTTGGTGAAAACTATGTGGCCACTTTAGTGATGATTTGTTATGCTATAACATTGTGAATGCTGTACTTTGGTTTCTGTCAGTGTTTTGTCTTAGTTTATTACTGAATAAATAGAGAGTTCGCTATACTGTGTAATCAGAGCCTTGAAGCTGTTCACACCAGCAGTCCTCTGGAAAGCTGCTCGTGCTTGGCTTTACAGCCCTTGGAATGGATAATGGTTGCCTCAGGTCAGAGCTACATGGTTATTGCTCCAACAAGTGAGCTCCTAGTCCCAAACTTGGAAAGTCAGTGCAATAACCTCCAAGGAGAAAGTTCCTGAACCCCAATCTAAGTAAAGGAGGATTTCCTGGAAAGCAACAACCTCAGTATAACCTCTCCAGTGACTCTAAACTCTAAAGAGTTCAGGGATATAGCATTCTAGAGAAATAATTCTATATATCTGAGTTCTTGAGCAGTGCCAATCCCATAGGGAGAAGAGGATCACATGTGGTTAAACCCTTTCTCCTAGTTTAAGGAATGAAAAGGGATAATAGTCACAACACAGGGGTGCCAAAATCCTGGATTTTTTCCTCTGCTGTTATTGTGAAGAAATTATTTGGACAGTGTAGGGCTGATGAGAAGGGGGTCACCTCACTAGCAACCCCATGTTTGTTTCCCTTATGGGAAATATCCAGCCATATGGTACTGTTACAAGGGCTTGAATCCCTTTAATAGGCAATAAGTATTCACTTAAAACTACTGTAGAGGAAGTCTTTTGGTATCCTCAGTGGAAAAATGGAAATATGAACACCTCATGCATTTGGTCTTTGCAAATAATTACATCATATTCAATACCTAACCAGTTTGGTATCTGTATACAAAAGACTGTGCCAAATACTGGAGGAGAGACAGAATTTAGATAAGATAAAGGAGTGTATGGTGTATTTTGGGACACCTAGCACCTCTGGTGTGAAAATTTTCAGAGCCCTTTGCAGGGCTGCTCATCCACCTTTGATGTCTACCTGATTCACTGAACTCTCACCCATGGCTCCAAGAAGCTGTAGGATGTGCTACATATCCCACTAAAACCTGTCTCAGCAGAAGGGTTAAACCAGATTGATGGTAACAGAAAAGCTTCAAACCTGTTGGTGAGTTAGGGGGATGTCAACCTAATTTTATGAAGATTTCTCCCAGCGGAATGGGCAGATGAAAAATTTGTTCCAATGGTCATGAAGGTGGCGAAAACAGGAGATGTGGAGAACTTAGAGCTTGGTCAGACATCAAAGATACCAAGGTCATCATCTTGACTTTTGTCTTGCCACTGGATTTAGATAACTCTGGAAGAGAGAGTGAGGCTGATGACTATATCCTTGCTTTCAATACATTTTTCAGTCTAGTGGGAGAATAAAATTTCAACACAGCTTTAATAATAATAACACGTGCATTTTTTTGTCCAAACATGTAATTTCATTAATTTTTGTTGTCAAAATTCCTACTATATTGGCAACTTGTCTATAACTTGTAATCTTGAAGAGGTCACTGGGGGGGGGGAGGGGTTGGGACATGCTGATGAAAACACAACCAATATGTCAGAGATAAGACTTGAAACCAGGTCTTCCTATTCCAAAGCTTAAAATCTATTCCCTCTGTCATGTTGCCCCTATAATGGTAATTAATTTAGCAGGTACTTGGTGGTTAGTAACTAAGGGCTTAGTACTTCTGTGAAAGAGGCAGAGGGTATGACCTCTGTCTCTTGTGTGAAAGAGAAAGAGGGTGTGAACTCTCTCCTGTTGCTGAAGTGGCAGGAGGGGGTTGGCTGAGACAGGAAGCCAATGTGTGTGTGTGTGTGTGTGTGTGTGTGTGTGTGTGTATGAGAAGAGTTCCAGGGACAGAGAATCAGAGTAGAGAATTTTCCTCCTGGTGGCTCCTGGTGGAGGGAGCAGAATTTTCACAGCATCTGGAGGTTGGGCTGCTGGACTGAGAACCCAGTTGGAGTTTTCTATGAGACCAGAGTCTGGTGAAGGCTGAGGTTGCCTGGAAGGTCACCTGGAAGGCCGAGATTCCTTCTGGGTCCTAGGGCCAGCTGAACTGCTGAAGGACTGAAGAAGCATGACCAGGATAAGATTTTGTTTGTTTGTGGCTTGGTTGATCCTTGAGTTCCCAGCAACAGAAGTGGTGAAGGTTTTGAGATATGCTGGACCCTGTGAACTTCAGCGTGTAACAGGAACTTCCCAGAGGACTGGACAAGGACCTAGGAGCTATCTGCTTCTGAATCCAGGTGACTATTTGGTGGATTCAGGTAGGAGCTGGGACCGTGGAAGGGAATCCAGGGAATCTGAGAGACCACCTCAAGTCAAGATGAAGAAAAGGCCTCTCCTTGAATATAGAATGCCTGATGAAATTGAAGTTTACTAGAGACCTATGGGTGGAGGGTTTGTATAATTTTCTAATGATTGTATTTAGTGGTTTAGATAAGTGACTGATAAAGTTAATCTATGATTGCCTCATGAGTAGAAGATTGATTATTGTATTGTGAGATGACTGAATGACTGAGTGAGGAGGCAAACCTATTATACCCTCATTCTTTTGTTCTTTGTTCTTAATACTATGGCCACTTTGATGAAAACTATGTGGCCATTTCAAATGTTGAGCTGTTGTGAACACTATATTGTGATTTTCTCTGATAAGATGTAATGTTGTGAATATTATATTGTGATTTGTTGTGAATGTTTGCCTTGATTTGTAATGGAATAAATGGAGTGTTCACTATACTGTGTAATCAGAACCTTAAAAGCTATTCACAGTAGCATTCTTTTGGGAAGCTGCTTGTGCATGGCATTACAGCCCCCTTGACAAATGTGTTAGGAAGTTGCACAGCAAAGTGTTTTGTGAGATCTAAAAGGAAAGGTTGTTACTAACCTGGGGGATCAGTGGATGCTTCTTAGAGAAAGCAACATTTAAATTGGGCCTTCAGGGCTGTTGAAAATTCAGGAGATACATAGAAGACAGAAGGAGGCAGTCAGGAAATTTCAGGTATAGGTAAAAACCTGAACAAAGATACAAAGGCATCAGAGAATTCTTCATGTTTGGGGGACAGAGAGTTGTCTGCTCTAACTAGAGTATGGAAAATGTGCAGGGGAGCAAGTAGAAAAATAATCTGGAAACACAGGATTCCTTCAAGAAGAGTTATAGCAGCTACTAACAATGACTAAGCTTTTTGGTACGGAGATATACAACAGAGCGGCTGAAAAAACCCATTGCTTTCAGTATACAGTATAAATAGGTGGATTGAAGATGGAAGAAATTGAATATGTGTATTTTGATCACCAACTGGGGAAAGAAAATAGACTTCCAGCACACCACCAATGTGGTCAAACACTGAATGGAAAATGACTGAATAGCCTATATTTCCTTTGGCCATATGCTGGCAAGCTGGTGATTATTGTGGACGTTACTGAACAGAACAGGGCTCTGGTTAATGGGCCTGCAGTGGTATGAGGAGGCAGGCTATGCTTTTCAAGTATATTCATCTCATAGACTTCATTTTAAAATTTTCACACAGTACTTGTCAGGAGCATGTCCTGGTTATTTGGGAGAAAGAATATTAGTTCAGAATGGGCAGCTGTAGGATGGGTCAAGAAGACTGAAGCTAGAGAAAGGAAAGCCAAGATGACAGATTTTGATCATTATGAAGTCATGAAGGTAAGGCAAATTAGAAACAAAGTTATCAAGCATGAAATGAGGAAACTCCAAGAGTCATTTGCCCTAAGGGCAACTCCTGAAATGGAATTTGCCCAGAAGAGAGCACCTGTCCCCAAAGTCCTTGCCAATAAGATCTCCACTGGGAAGACCGTGGCCATGAACTTCTTCCTGTAGTTCAGAAGATGCAAGCCTTGAAGGCAAATACCCAAAAGGCCAAAAAATAAGAGGTTGCCAAGAATAAAATAAAAATTATCTTTAATATACTTGCTCAAAAGGAAAGTACATGAATTGAAGACAGATTAGAAACTTCAAGGTCTCAGGATTAGTTTGTCTCTTCTTTGCTTACAATGTAATAAAAAGGGATGTACCCGCAAAAGTCAAGACAGAAATATTTAGCTTCATATTGATACTTGCAGGGAGCAGTTACAGTACATAAGCCTCAGAATGTTGGTCCATAGTAAAAGGTGAAGAACAAAAGCTCCAATCTTATATATTTAATGGAAAGAGTGATGTAAAAATTTTTTCGGTAGATCAGATGACAAATGAGGAACTCTGTAGAACTCGCAGATGTTTTAAACATGCCTTATCATGGGTAAAAATCGTGGGAAAATTTTGTAGCAAATTCTATAGGCTATAATAGATGAACTGTCCAACAAACAGATTACATTCCCATGAGACCACAAATATTGAACTGGGAAGTAGAAAACATTTTAAGACAAAACAATAGTTCATATATTAGGGCAAAGATAGAAATGTTGAAAAAAGGAAGTAGAAATGGAGGTAAAAGATGATATTTGTTGATCCTGTACTTGCAACATGACAATATGAATATCATGAAGTTTTTGGAGAGGAGATTGACATAATATATACTCATTGTGTAACACCATTCAAGTAACTTTAGGGTACATTACGCTTGGGAATTACAGAGAAATTGTAACTAAGAAACTCTAAAACTATTCTATGTATGATGTAACAAGAACTGAGACTAGCAGGATGGGGGGAAAAAGATATAATTTTAGATACATACAGAAGGAGAAATTGGTAACATTTACAATAGAATTTTTGAAATGAATAATGACTTATACAAAGTCTCAAAGTTAGCAGAGTTCGGACCAGAATCAGATCTTACCCTCCAAGCAGTGATTTTAGGGATTTTGTGTGGATTAGATTAAGCTTTCTACCTCACTTACCCAGCTTTATTGTACTTTAATTCCATAGAACACCCAGGTTAATTATCCTGCTTACATTTCCACCTTATGGAAATGCTCCTATATTTTCAGGTGCTATTACAGCATTGATTTCATTGCTACCTGTTAACATCATGGTCCTGTTGTGAACAAACAAAAAAGAAAAATCGATTTAGGAAAATATCTTGATCCATATGTTTTCAGATTTATATATAGCCTATTACAGAAATTCAGTAAAATGGTATGTAATATTAGGTGTAAAACTCAGTTTTTAGAAATAAAGGCCTATTATTGGCATTCTAGAGATATTGCAGATTGTAATTGCGTATTTAAATACATACCTAATCCCCACCCCCAGGTGTTTTTAATTATTTAAATATATAATGGTTACTTGTCTTTTTATAATCTCCCCCTTTTTTAAACACTGAACATCATCTATTAAACTTTGCACATATAAATAATTTTATAACCCATTAATATGTAATTGTTTCTTTTTAATTTTCACATATGCATAACAGGTGTATAATTTTACAAACTTAGCTTTGGATGAGTTCTTTTTTTCCATCCATGTCACATTGGTAGATTTATTTAAGTAGATAACTGCAAATTTTAGTTCCCTCTCAAATACCACTTCATCAAGAGGAAAGCTCTGTTAAATTTTTGCATTATAATAATATTTCATCAAACTATATCTAAAATATGAATTTTACAAATGAGGTAATATAGATGAAGTACCTTGCAAACTTTAAAGTGCTTTATGTTAGCTATCATTATTATTACCTTGAAGTTCAGTTTGTTTTTGCTTCAGTTCTCTGTCAAATGGCAAACTTATGGGGATGCTCAGTTTAAATTCAAGACCTGTAAGAGAAATTTGTCAAAGAATTCCCCTTAAAGCTCATATCCCTTAATAACATCATGAAATACATTGTATAACTCTGGTGTTTTTTGTTCATTTTTTGTCCACATAGCCCACAGTAGGATATAAGCTCTTTAAGGAGAAGATAGGGGCATTTTTTTTTTTTTGGTTTTTGTTCTCCCAAGGTTTAGCACAATGCTTGACACACTGTTAGTGCATAATAAATACTTACTTGAATGGAACTGATTATTATAGCCTAGGGCTGGAGCACTGCACATACATGCATGCACACCCACCATATACACAAACATACATATATACATACATTTATATATATATATATATATATATATATATATATATACACACACATATATATATATATATATATATATATATTTGTTTATACAAAAACTTTTAAATTTTATGTGACATATTTTTTTCTTACATGGCCAATGAGGGATTTTTTGTTTTTTTGCTTGACTACATATTTGTTACAATGGAGGAAAGAGGAAGAAAAAATATATTTGTTAAATGGAAAAATAAAGGAAAAGAATGCCACTCTATTTAATGTTTGATTTATAGAAAAGCATTCAGCTTGATACAGTAAAGTACAAACTTAGAGCTTCCCCAACAAAAAGTTGTTTCCTGTGGATATTTAAATGTCATACAAGATTCTTTTCATGCAAGAGATACCTCAGTCAGTCTTCCTTTGATTATCAATATCAGTGTACAAAATAGGGAGATATATCCTTCAAAAAGGTATTTGTCACTATGATGGAGTATGTTTAATGTAGTAACCAAATAAAAAAGGAATTCCTTATTGATGATGAAGTAATTTAGATTATCCTTTTGCAGATAACATTTTTCTCATTAGTGTCATAATACTATAGGGACTACTCAGGGAGAACCATAGTCATACAAAAGAGATAACACTCTACAAGAGGAAAAAAACAGTAGTATAGAATAAAGAATACCTGTCCCCCAGAATATAGCATGGCATTGGATGTTTGTCTATGAATCTTCTTTTAAGATCAAACTGGAGGAATGATTTTGCCTCACAATTGAAAAGGCAAAGAAGCACAGGGCAGCATACTTTTGAGAAATGGTCCTGTGTTTTCATTTACCTCAAGCTGCATGCTGAAACAAAAATCCTTATATTATTTTATTTGGGCTTCAGAACAGCCTTGTGAAGTATTACAGATATAATTATCCCCATTTTACAGAGGAGAAAACTGAGGTTCATAGTGGTTACAAGACTATGATTACAGAGTGAATATGAAAATTGGGAGCTAAGCCTATCCACAGACTCCAGATTCAGAACTCTTTCTGATACATTCTGATGCCTTTCTTGGAAACTCCTGAGGGCAAGAGCACTCTCTCAGACTTTATTTTGTTTACCCAACTGTGGCAACCACATAGTAGGTGTCAAACAAATGTTTTTTGTTTGGGTGATTGAAGTATTATAAATAGAACTTGAATGCATTTGTTAATAGTGTTTCTCTGTATATGAACAGTGCCCCAAGATCTTGCTTTAGCTAGAAAATATACCATGTCATTATGTAGTATATAATTATTTTAAAACACAAATTCAAAATTATATACTTTAAAAATAAATGCTTTTCCTATAATGCCAAAACTTTACTGTTTATGCTTTGACTTTTGCCTAGTTTAAAGAACAAACAACTTATTATTCATTTTTATTATAAATATTTTAATCGCAAAACATTTGAAACATTCTTTTTATGAGAATTATATCTCTTTTCCAAAAGTAGGATTTATTCAAATTCTAGGTAAGACTTTTTCATGAATGGTCAAAAAAATTGAATGCTATATCTTAAATATCTAAGTTAACCATATATATTTTTAATGGAATTGCTTTTTAAGTGATTTTGTTTCTTCTGTAAATTATTGAAACTAGCTTGGTATTGCCACATTTGAACAGTTGGTGGCTCCAATGCTTTGCAACTACTCTGTAAGTCTGATGGCTAAACAAAAGAACTTCTTTTTGGGTACACTAAATTATAAAGAAAATCTCATTTGGGAGAATGTATTAGACATTGTTGGCAATTAAACATTTACTTAGAGTTAAAAATTTAAAATAATAAACTTGTTCTCAACATATGACTTTATGTATAGCATATATTTAAATGCTATTCACAGAATAAAACTTTAACTTAAAAAGAAGCTACAAGATGTCCTCAATTTATAGAAGAGATGGAGTATAGTAAAATTGTCTCTAAATTTCTATGAAGCAAACTTAAGTGAAGTCTATTTTTATGATGGCTTTTATTGCAAAAACATGTTCTCAGTGGAGAAGTCTCTTAAGATACTTAGTAAGATAAATAAAAGTGTTAAGATGGTGGCGAGACTGAGGCAGAGTATGATATAAGAAGCTTTGTGGTACAGTAAAAAGATCACCAGATTTGTAATTGGAGGTCCTAGTTTGAAGCCTGGCCCTCCCATGTACTCCAACACTAACCACTTACTACTTACTGACTTTGGACAAGTAATTTCACCTCTTCAGGACTATTGGCTCCTATATAAACTGAGGGAGTTAGACTAGATGATGCCTGACATCCCTTCCAGTTCTAAATCTGTGATCTCATAGGGATTGTTTCTGAAGTAATTTTAGAATTTAGGATTGCTTATCTGTTTGAAATTTTCCTTATGCATTCTTTCTTTCCTCATGACCTTTAGGCAGCCCACAGACATTTCTTCCATGTTTGGTATTTCCCTAGACTCCCTCTGAAGACTTAGAATTTAGCTTCCTGTCTCCTTTTGTCTAGTATCAACAAAATCTGATAGATCAAGGATGCTCTTCTGCTGACATGTTCAAGACATGGAAGCTTTAGTGTTTGTCCGGTGGGTAAGTTTCTTAAGACCTGTTCTGTTCCCTAGTCATTAATGCCATGTGGGGAGAAGAGATGGTAGTATGAAAGAGGAATTGGTAGGGGAGAAGAGAAATTATCCAGCAGAACCAATTCAAGAAGATAACCTTTGGAAGAGATCTATGAATAAATGAGACTGCTGGTGTCTCTCTGCTATTGTGCTGAATGTATGAGAAATGGACAGAGAGTGAATATGATAGGCAGGTTCTAGTTTCTGAAGGTATGAGAGCTGATTGCTTTGGGAAATGGATGGTGAGAGTGCTTGTTGCTTTAATTTCTTACTATTTATACCTTTTTTCTCTTTTAAATAAATGTCCTTTGCTTTAAGTGACATGTTTTATTTAGGTTTGGGTAGAGATATTCAGGATAGAAGACAGCTAGGTGGCTTAGTGGATAGAGCACTGGGCCTGGAGTCAGGAAGACTTCTGAGTTCAAATCTGACCTCAGATACTTACTAGGTATGTGACCGTGGGCATGTCACTTTACCTCTGTTGGTTTTAATCCAATGGAGAAGGAAATGACAAATCATTCCAGTATCTTTGCCAAGAAAACCCCATAGACACTATGACCCATGGGGAAATGTAGAGTTGGACATGACTCAATGGCTCAACAACAAACAATAAAATATTCAGGGAAATAGGGTGACTAGAGCACCAGACCAGGAATCAGAAAGATTTTCATTAAAATCTGGCCTCAGACATTTATTAGTTGTGTGACCCTTGGACAATTTACTTAACCTTTGCCTGCCTTGGTTTCCTCATCTGTAAAGCATAAATAATAATATTTATAATACACTTTGTAAAACTTAAAGTACTGTATAAAATGGTAACTATTATGATTATGATTATTATTACTGATTGAGATAGATTATTGCACTTCAGTATTATGAATGTGGGAGTAGCCAGTAGGGAATTATGTTAGGGAACCCTGGCTGCAACATTATATGTGTGTGTGTACACATACACACACACACACACGATACATGAGCATATATGTATAGATACATATTTTGTTCTGGACCTGTGATTTCATTAGCATGGAGAACTCCAGTCTGTTGAAATCCCTCCCTCTATGCAAATCATCAATTAATCTGTAACTTACTATCTAAAAAATTACTTGGGGCACTGAGAATTTAAGTGACTAGTGCTCACTGACTAATAGTTCTATGTGTCAAAAACAGGACTTGATTTCAAATCTTTCTGTTTCCATAGCCAGCTTGTTATCCTACTTTCTATGATGCCTCTTATTCTATAAAATGAATTGATTAAAATGCAAATTCTACCAGATTGAAAATCAGACTTTTTCTATTGTAATGTGTATAAATTCAAAGGAAAATGTTCCTAATTTAAATAGATAAACCTAAAAATGCATATGATTCTAGGTCAGTCTTTCTCAGACTGAAAGGTTGGTGCAATCGAATGTAGGAAAAAGAAGTTTTGAGAGATCATGGACTAGAGGTCTGAGCAGCTGGTTGTTAACAGGTGGTTGTTAGAGCAAATTGAGTGAATTGGACTCTTTTCTTTTCTGGCTCTTTCCCCAGGATTCTAGCCTTCTCAATTTGCAAGATCAGCTTTGGGGCCAAGAGAAAAACAGAATGTGCCTATTTTTACATTGGAGGGAATAAATTCATTCAATTTTTTTTAACTTTCAGTAGCATGCAAGTCCTTATATCAAGATATTACTAACCCTCAGAGCGGTCATGAGATAAAAAAAAAAGGTTGCAAATAACCTTTCTAGGATGTGGTCTTCATAAATTGACTATACCTGATAACTTAACTGCATGGACTATCTGAATTTCTTTAAATCCCTAATCTGGAAACAGTTTTACTTTGAAAAATGTAAAACAGGTTCACATTTGAAAAAAAAAAAGACGAAGGATCAAGCACATCTGGCAAAAACAAGCCAGATACACTGAGGCTACATTCTAATTCAGGATAACTATCTAGGGAGGAAAAGGAAACAAAAGGCTAAATGCCAGTAATGATTCTAAATAATACTACTAGAAAGACATTTCAGGGTAATGATTAGCAGCTGGAATTTTCAGCTGGCAAGTACATACCATCTGTGGCCACAGCTGTTAGATCTGCTTCTGGACAAGGGAAATCAGAGAAAACAAAACAAAACAAAACAAAATAAATCTAGATACAAGGAAAAAGAAAAAAAGAGAGAGAAACTGTTTAAGGTAGTATGCTAAATTAGTAAGGATTATAAACACTAAGAAAATGTCTTTTCATTTTCACAAAATCAAAGAATGTGAGAATAGGAAGGGACTTTAGCAGGTTTGTAGTCCAATCCATAAACAAAGAAATCTATACTATAACATTTCCAAGAAATGATTGTACAGCCTCTAATTGAAGACCTCCAAAGAGAGGGAACAGAACACTTCTTGAGGTAAACCATTCTATGCTTGGATAGCTCTAATTGTTAGGAAGTTTTTCCAGATATCAAGCCTAAGTCTTTCTCTTTGCAAGGAACACTCATTGCTCCTGGTTCTGCCCTCTGGGGGCAAGCAGAGTACATATAACCTAACATTCCTTCAAATATTCATCCCAACCATCATTTCTCCCTTCCCCCTCCCCACCCAATAATTCTTTTTTTCTGGGCTTAACACACCCAGTTCCTTCAGCTAATTGAACTAATTGATTCTCCTATGTCATGGACTCAAGGGTCAGTATTATCCTGATTGCCCCACTCTGGATATTTTCCAGCTTATCAATGTCCTTCTTAAATGCTAGTGGCAAACATTGAACATAGTCTGCCATATGATGTTTGACCAGGACCAAATACAGTGAGATTAACACCTCTTTATTCTTAGAAGCTGTAATTCTCAAGTCCAAGATCAAATTACTTTTTCAATCAATCAGCAAACATCTATTAAGGGCTTACTATATGCCAGGCACTGTGCCAAATGCCTGGAATAGGAAAAGAAGCCAAAGACAGTCCCTGCCCTGCAAGGGCTTGCGTTCTAATTTTTTTTTTTGCTACATTTTCACACAGCTAGCATCTACTGATCTTGCAGTCTTCCCAAATTCTTCTCAGAATGGTACCTATCTATATATGTTTTCCCCATCTTAAATCTGTGGAGTTGATATTTATTCCCAAATATAAGATTTTACATTTATCTGTACTAAATTTGATCCCTTTGGCATCTTATTCTATTATCTAATATGTTATTTATTCCCTCTAGTGTTGTGTCAATGCCAGATAGGGTGAAGATACCATCTATGTCTTCGTCCAAGTCACTGATAATTGTTAAATATTACAGGGCAAAGTACTTATTTCTGACATCCTACTGCAGACCTCCTATCACATTGACACTGAAGCCTGTACTAATCTGAGTTTGGTCATCCAACCATTCCTGAATCCATCTGATTATATAATGTCATTTAACTCATATCTGTCTTCAGTCAGTTGGCTTCATTATATACCTACTATGTGTCTATGGGACATCCATTTTGAGATGTCTGAAAGGCAGTTGGGGATTTGAGTTTGGAGGTGATGAGAGAATTTAAAGGCTAGGTAAGTAGACCTAAGAATCATCAACTAGAGATAATAATTGGATCCTTTGGAACTGACGAGATCACCAAGCGAAATAGTGTAGAGGGAGAAGAGAAGACAGGGATAGAATCTCATGGGAAGCCTACAGTTAGCAAATATGATCTAGAAGAAGATCCAGCAAAGAAGACTGAGAAGGAGTGGTCAGACAGGTAGGAAGAGAGTCAATACAGAGTAGTATTAGGGAAACTTAGATAAGAGGAATAAAAAGAAGAGGGTGATCAACAGTGTCAGAGGCTACAGAGAAGCCACCTTAGAGTGATAATACTGTCAGCTATTATGATTATTAAAGGGTACTAACTATATTTAGAGTTGGGAGATCTGGGTTCAAGACCCATTCCTAATATTTGATAGCTATGCATCTATGGACAAGTTATATAAATTCTGAACCACATACATTCATATTTTTGCCACCTACTTCACAGGATCATTGTGAGGGAGAGATCTGCAAAGTCCTTTGTAAGTTTAGAATGATTCATATATGTAAGCTATTATTATATAGATCATATGGGCATCTAGGTGGCTCAGGAGACAGAGCACTGGACTCAGAGTCAGGAAGACCTGAGTTCAAACCTGGTCTCAAACACTTACTAGTTGTATGACTTGGGTGAATCATTTAACTTCCATTTGCCTCAGTTTTCTTACTTCTAAAATGGGGTTATTTGCCCATACTTCACAGGTTGTTGTGAGGATTAAATGATATAATCATTGTAAAGCACTTAGCATGGTGCCTGGCACATAATAGGCGCTATCTAAATATAAACTATTATTACTATTATATAAAACATAAGCTAAATTTGCTCATGTAAAAATCTCAAAGGCAACCAGTCACTAGAGTTTATCAAGTGGCAGTGGTGCAGGGGTGGAAGGGAAAAGGGTGTGGCTTGGTAAGAACTATACTGAAAAAATCATTTTGACAGATGCATGTAAGAGTAAAAAAAGATTTGAGAATCAATTAGTAGACCATTGCAATTGTCTGGGTAAGAGGTAATAAGAGACTGACCTCGGATAGTGGTATTGTGGGTGGAGGGAAATGACAAGTGAGAGGGAAAACATGGAGATAGAAGTGATCAAATTTGGCATCAACTTGGATATGTAAGGTAAGTGAAGGTAAAGAATGGGACAGAAAAGGGAAATTCTGAAGAGGAGTGACTTTGTGGGGAATGGGAGATTGGGCAGGCAGATTATAATTCACACTCATTCCTGCTCATTCTCAGCAATTCATTCTGTGTCACCCAAAATGTCAGAATTTAGAGGGGGAAAGGGATAAGTGCTTTCACAGCTGTGATTAAAAGGAGAGAAATTGAAAGGGGATTGACCAATGGAGCTCCTTGATGAATATTACAAAGTTATCAGGAGGTAAGCCTTTGTTTATAATCTTTGACCATAACTTTCCTCAAAGAGAGGACATGCTCACTGTTAATAGGATGAAAGGGAATTCTTCAGTGACTTACAAAAATGAAAGGCACAACAAGGGGAGCTGCAATTTTGAATTTATTTCGACTGCTAAGCAAACAGTGGTTGCTAGTAGACACGGGTACAGTGATTCAGGGGCTACACCATTTTAGCATTTGTGATAGGAAATGACTGGCATACTCTGTCATGTACCAGAGATTTAGGAACACTGACCAAAGATTTAAGAGTTAGAATATATAATATTGAATGGCTTGAGACTAGAAACAATAATTGTGAGACTGATAATTCTCAGGAAAAACATCCCGGTACTATTGCCCCAAAGAACTGTGTTGAAGAAGAAAAGCGGAAAGGGCCCAGTGTGGTTGATGTATGCCAGTTATATCACTCCCCTTCATGTAGCTAAGGAGGAGAATCATACAGCTAGAGATAGCTAGAATGTCTGATGAATATTCACAGATGTAGCATACCATAGAGTGGAAAGGAAGTCTAAGAAATCCTGTGCCTACTTAGCCTTATCTCATGTATTTATTATTAGAGTATTCAAAGATACCTAGAATCTGCTTGCCCCAAGACTGGTATATTTATAAAAGGTTTCTTCTGTCTATGTATATTTCAATATAAAACAGCATAGACTCTAAAATATGCAGACTATCCAGTTTTTTTTCGGTACAGAACTGACCTAATATGGTATGCTAGTAAATGTTTAACAACTGACTTTCTGGGAAAATATATGTATGACACAATTTTTAATTTAATTCTTCATTACTAACATTGTCTCCATTACTTTCTTAAGTCTAGACAATTATCAAAACAATGTATCATGTCCTGATGTGTAGTGTTTGCTGATTTTGGTGTAGTTAATGCTCACACTGAAAATTTAACAATTGACTTTCTGTAGGTCAACTGTAGTATCTGGCTGCAGCACCACATTGTCTTCTAGGAATTGTCACATATTGACTTGATTTTTTCAGATCACACAAAGACAGAGGCACAGCAGGTGTCAGTGAGAAGGAATAGGAATTCAGGTTTTAAAAGTACATAGAGATGGGTCAGCTAGATGGCATAGTGAATATAGCACTGGCCCTGGAGTCAGGAGGACCTGAGTTCAAATCGGGCCTCAGGTACTTAACACTTAATAGCTGTGTGACTTTGGGCATGTCACTTAACCACAACTGCCCTGCTTTCCCTTCTCCAAAAAGACCAAAAAAAAAAAAGCACATAGAGACAAAAACAAGGGTAAGTAAAAATTAGACTGAGAAATTCCTGAAAGAAGAGTGTCAGGAAGGCTAAAACCCCACATAAGTCTGTGAAAATTTTGAAAGACAATGAAAAAAAAAGTCTTTGAAAGAGAATGTTGGATTAGATATAAGAAGAAAAGTTTAGGATCCTTGTTTGGGATGGATGAGATAATGATAATAGTCTATCAGAGAGAAGGTAGAACTAATATTCAACTATTTCTACCACCCTCCCCCCCCCCCCTTTTTCTGCTACTGTTTCATCAGCCATGAGAATGGGACTATTACCTCTGTAGTCCACCATCTTAATCCCCACATTGGTCATGTGAGAAAGCAGTAAACTTCAACTTCTCTCTTGGATAAAGTTCATCTGGGTCAAGTAACTTGAACTTACTGAGTGTAACCTTTTTTTTTTTCCTTTCATATTCCTTGAAATTCAGTTTTCACGAGAAGTAGCTGGACCTGAACACATGTATGCAAATCTTGTACTGAACACAATTTTGAAGATATTCAGACAGTGAATTCAAAAATTCAGGATATCTCAAAGAAAGGAAGATTTCATAGAATGGAAAGATATATACATATATATACACACATATATACATACATATATACACACATATATACATACATATATATATATATATATATATATATATATATATATATATATAAGTCACCAAGAATAAATCAGCTACTACCAACCAATATGCCTACATTCCCATTTTTCTAACTCCATGAAACTCGTCTATGAATTGAGGGTATCCTTGATGAAAAATATAAGAAGGGAAGAGGTGAACTTTTGAAGATGATTTCCAATAGCATCTTCATTTGTAAAATTAACTGAGGGGTAGAAGCAAATATAAGATTCTAGCATTATTGTTTGTTAATTACCAAAAAAAATCTTGTTGAGGAAAGTAAAATTTTAAAGGGTCCATCCACAAAATATTTTCCATGCACATTTTAGGATTAAACAAGACTCCTTGACAGGTGTAACTATTGCCAATTCAATTCAACAAATGTATATTAAATACCTGCAAGGCATTCTGTTGAAGGCATTGGGGTTTTAGTTAAATTGGTTATTGCGTGAATGTGAATTTTTTTTTAATAATTTTATTTTAGTTTGCATCATTCATTTCCACAAGATTTTGAGTTACATATTTTCTCCCCTTCTTTCCCCTACCCACCACCCCAAAACAGCCATCCCAGTGTGTCCCCCCTCCCCCAGTCTATTCTCTCCTATGTCTTCC
>CM053580.1:112683244-112722883 GCA_028627135.1 Pseudochirops cupreus
AAGTATCTTTGTGTGCGTTTTGGAGTTCTAGGATTGGTTTAGAGTCCTGTTTTATGGGTATTTTGGGGTGGCTATGTGAGAGCTGCGATATGTTGCTGCTGCTATGCTGCCATCTTGGCTCTGCCCCCCTTTTTCCTGGATTTCAAAGTGGGTCTCTGCTTCTGAGGCATGGGGGACTCTGTCTTATGCTTCTTGTACCGGGGGCTTGGGGCTTAGTTACTGGCTTTGTGTGCTGTGGCCTTCTGGCAGCTGGAAGGTATATAATGTTGTAGCTTATGTGGTGTTGAACTGGAGCTGGCTAGTGCCATACTGAAGGCAAGTGAAGTCTTTCTGTGTTTCCCTGGGGGCTACACTCAAGCTTGTTGTGTGAGGTGTGGGGGAGGGTTGGCCTGGCCCCTGGAGGTTTCCTCCTTCCCTAGAGCTGAACTAGAGCATCGGTAGGCTCTGTTGCTGGTGTCTGCCAATTCCCCTGCCAGTGAAAAGGCATGCCTGGGGTCCTGGTGTTGATGTTTGCCACCTCCATCATCTTGGGACTCCAGATTTCACTCTGGTCTGCTGAGGTGGAGCTTGCTGTTGGCTTGCTGGGCCACCTCCCATCCTGTCCTTGTTCCCTTCAGCTTTAGCAAGAAGGTTATTTCCTATTAATCCCCCTTGTGCTATCCCCCCAGCTAAAAGCCTTCCATACCCCTTTTTTCTGCTGCCTCCACTATTGCAGGATTTTTCCTGGGGCACTATTCTCTGTGTTTTTCAAACTCAATAAGTGGGGATGAGGAGTGATGGACTTATTGTTTATTCCACCATCTCGGCTCCTGGAAGTTTAAATAGGTGATTTCTAAACATTCAGTCTGTGGGCTGGTAGTCCCAGGAGTAGCTTTTGCCACTGCTGCAGGCCCTACACAAGCCTCTCTCTCACCCAGTTCTGACACAACACCCCTCCTCCCCACTCCCCCCTCTGCTGAGAGATCTAGGAACTGTCAATCCTGCCAGTGATTCAATCAGCTGGGGTTTGCTCCAGCTCAACATGGTTGATACTGTGCTGGTGAAACCAGCCCTAGACTGCACTCCTCTCCCAGCCTGGTGCAACAGATCCTTCTTTTTGACACTTCAAGCTGTCTTGGGCTAGAAATCTGCCACACTCTGTCTCCTTATGGGTTCACCTTTTAGAGGTGTGTGATGGATTTTGCGGGAGAGTTCGGGTTCCCTGCTTTCACTCTGCTGTCTTGGCTCTGCTCCTCTGAACTTGACCTTAAATGTCCTTTTCAACTACATGGCTCTGATCCTGTGAAGTCTTTCTTGATTTTCCAGCTGCTAGTGCCTTCTCCACAAATTTTGTTTTACTTTTAAATATATACTTATACATAGATATGTCTTTACCAACTAAAGGCTCTTTAAGGACAGAAATTGTATCATTTTTTTTCCTTTGGGTCTCTTGCATCTATCACAGTGTTTGGAACATGATGTATTTCTAATAAATACCTTCTGATTAAGGGAAGGATCAGTTTCAACTGGGGGTAGAGGTTGGTGCAGGAGATAAGGTCAGAAGGAGGACTTCGTAAAGGAGGACATTCCCAAGTTAGGTCTTGAAGGAAGGGAGAGACCTCAGCAAATGGAGATAGGGGAGGCTGTCCATTCAAGGCATGGACCACAGTATAAGAAAAGGCATGAGAGAGGGCAGTGTTAGACTAAGGGACCTCAAAAAGAAGTATAGTTTGGTGGAAATTTGCAGTATGTTAAAGTGAATAGTATTTGATAAAACTGGACCTAGATTTTTGGGGACATTGATTTGGGAGGGATGAGGGCTACAGGAGTTGTTCACTATAGAAGAATGACATGATTGGAGTGTTGCATTATCAAGGTTATTTGGCCAGTAGTATGAATGATGAATTGAAATGCAGATAGACTGGTGGTAGAAAGATGAGTAAGAAGGCTATTTCAATTATTTAGATGAGGATAGATGAAAGTCTGATCTGGGTTGATTGGAGTCAAAGGAAAAAAGGTTGCAGAAGTTGTTGCTATTGTAGTTCATCCTTCCTTCTTGAAGGGGCCCCATGTCCTCAGTAGGGTGACGTCTTACTTGCAAATGAATTGGATTTAAATGAGGCAGGGCTGTGCAAAGTCATCAGTTTCACTCTCTTCTCCAGAGTCATCTGAGTCCAGTGGCAAGACACACATCAGGATGACTGAAGATGGCTCCAGATGCATTGGGAGACCTTCACCTTTTTAAGCTACAGTGTTTTGCAGGTCTCAGTTTGTCAGAGGCAACACTCATTCAGTGATTTAAGGCTAGGTATGAAATGAGGCAAAAGATGGCCTAGTTTGTTTACTCAAAAGAAAAAAAATCAGTCTGTGAGGGAAGGGGGTTTCTGGTCAGAGCAGAAACAATTACTATTTATACTTACTCTGAGCCATCAAAATCAAAACAATGACTAAGTAAGGCTTGTGTTGGGACCTATTATTGGTCAGTCAGTGAGAATCAGAGTGATTTGGGTTTAATACATAGTCAAGTAGCTCCATTTGAGTCCCAAGAAGCTTTATCAAAACTTGTTTTTCCAGAACTCTATTTCAAGAAATCAGAGATGAAATTATGTGGGATGTAAGAATTAATTGTCTCGGTTATAAAAAAGAACAAATAAGTAGGGAAGAGAAAAAAAAAATCTAGTCCCTAAATCCCTAAGATATCTTGTGAGGTTTAAGTGATCAAAATTTATATTCTTTTTGGCAGAGCACCCACATGTAAGGGTATAATTCTTCATGTACACAGAGGGAAGGAAGGAATAAAAGAGGAAAGAGAGGAAGGAAGGAGCAGCATTGCCCAACTGAACTGGCCATATGTGTCCCAATATGGGGTACAATAGTGGGGCAACTACTACTACAACTGGATTGTTATTCATTCTTCCTTCTCAAAGAGGACCAATAAAATCAGGAGCTTGACTTGCAAGTGAATTGGATTTAAGTGAGGCAGGGCTATGCAAAATTATTATCCTCACTCTCTTCTTCAGATGAATACTGTGGGAAGAAATAGGTCAGGACGGCTGGAGATGGCCCCAGATGCAGTGGGAGACCTTGATCTTTTTAAGCTATTTCCCAGGTTTCAGTTTGTCTGAGGTAACACCCATTCAATGATTTAAGACTAGGTAAGAAATGAGGCAAAAGATGGATTGGAGAAGTAAAATTGAAAAGATAGTTTAGCTAATTGTACCTTCTCTTCTTTAGTCTATACATATTTAAAGATAATTCACAGGTAATGAGCCTAGGCTATTGGAAAGATGGTGTTACCATTATTAGAAACAGAGAAATTAGTGGAAAAGGGAGATAGAATATGAAGTTGGTTTTGGCTCTGTTGAGTGTGAGGTGATAGTGGGACATCTAGAGTTGGAATGATAGAACTTAAGTTCTGAGGATATGTTGGATAGAGTCAAGAAATTTTGGGGACCATCTACACATAGATGATAATTGTGACCTCAGTGAGGTCACAAATGGAAAGATTATATAGGCAGAAGGATAAAGGGTAGAGGGTTTGGGATCAATCTTTGAAAAATTGCTGTCTTTGAAGGAATTATGAATAGTTAGTAAAAATGAATCAGATAATGATTAGCCAGAGAGGTAAGAGAAAGTTCAGAGTTCATTGACATGGAAGCCAAAGGAAGGAAGCAGCATGAAGAAGTAGTTAATAATGTTGAACTAAAGAGAGATTAAGAAAGATGAGAAAAGGGATAAAAAGCCACAATATTAAGAGAAAAGGACGTTGTTTGTGGCTGTGGAAGAAATTGCTTCACTAGAAGAGAGACAAAAATACCATGAGAGTGCTAGAATAAAAAGAAGGGTTTTTTCTTAAAAACTGAAAGAAGAATGGATATATTTGAACATATTTGCAAGATAAAGGGAGGGGAGAGAGAGAAAGAGAGAGAGAATGAGAATGTGTTTGTGTGTAAAGGTGAATGAGAGAGGCAGGAGATGGCGTGGTATATGATTAATAGACCAGTGTTTTTGAGGAGTTAGGAGGGGATGAGATTGAGAGTATAGGTGGAATGGTTAGTTTTGACAAGAAACCTTTCTCTGAGCCTGAAAGACTAGATCGATGAGGCTATTGGAAGGTTTAGAGAGGGGAAAATGATGAGTTCATGACATATGGCCTCAATCTTCTCATTGAAGTAGGAGATCAGATTATCTGCCAAGAGTGGGAGAGGACAGGAAGGATATGGAATATATTTTGAAGCTTGAGAAGAGAAAGTTTGGAACAAGATTGTGAGAAATGTGTCAGGGAATCAGTGAGATAAATAAAACAGCTATTGTGCAGAACTGGAGGCCTATTTGAGATTAGGCAGAATGATTTTGTAGTGGAAACAATTAGTATAATTTTAGGAATCACTCCAACAACTCCAGCAGTTTAGCTCTAGGATTAAAGTTGTTGACGGCAGGAATAGCTCAGAATTGAGGGTTAGCAGAGTGGGAATGACAGGAGATCAACAGATCAAAGATTACCATGCCAAAGGGGAGGGCACGATTGAAGTAGCTGCATGTAGTGTCAAGACTTAGGTAGCCAAAAATGAATCCAAAACAGGGTTGATAGACTAGTTAAATATGGGGAAAAAGAATAGAAGAACTCAAGTCCAAAATGGAGAAAAACAGATATAGGAACAATAAAGGGGCAGGGGGAGATTGTGGTTCAGAGACTTAAGGATTAAGATTTTGGATGGGGAGTGGTGATGAAGTATGCAGAAGACAATTAGCTGAAATAAAATGGAAGTAGTAGTCAAAGACATTGAGGAACTGAAAAAATAACACAAATGTTGTAGCTTTTAAAAAAGAATATATGAGTTTCTGTGAATATTGAAGTCTTTGAAGAAGCTGGCAGTGGAAGAGGTGCAAAAAAATCCAACAACAACACCAACAACTGTGATTTGGGTTTTCTTACAGCTAAAGTGAAAGATAGGAATGTATCAGAGAAGCCTGGTGATAAAAGGAGCTGACTTAGTACTTAACATTTTCTAAGGGCATTACTTTAAAAAAAGATTCTCTTTTGACTCTGTGAAAATTGCTGCAACTATTATTATTTCCATTTTACTGATAGGGAAACCGAGGCTCATAGACGTTAAGTTGCTTATCAGTGGTCACAAGAATTAGAAGCAGGACTTGAGCTCAGGTCTTTCTGACTCTAATACATCACTAATACATACTAAAGAGCATGCCTTTGTAGAATACAATAAAGATTGGGAGAATATGGTATTTTAGGAAGCTATGAACTTCCAAGAAGAAATTATTTAGTACTGATGGCAAACCAGGTGTGTGTAAGTGACAATAGAAGCAAGGAATGTGCATACTCTTCCTTTAGACTCCAGGAGACACAGAGAGTGAAAAAAGAAGTGGCCTTTAAAGAGGGCAGATAGGAAGTTGGAGTCCCCAAAGTAAAGCAATGGTTTAGTTAATTAATGAAGTTTTATCTAATTAAGAACCTTGAAATCAAAGAAATAGATACTTTAACTTTTATAAATTTGCATGTATAAAGAAAACACTTTGTTATCTGTTTTGATCCTCACAACAACAGTACAAGGTAGGTGCTATTATTGCTCATGTTTTACAGAAGAAGAAATTAAGACTGGAGAGTCTAAGGCACTTGCCCAGGGTCACCCAGCTAATAAGTGTCTCAGGCAGGGTTCAAAATTCAGGCCCTTCTGACTCGAAGTCCAATATGCTATCTACTATGCCATATAGCTTCCTATTTTACGAATATCTTTTGTTTTGTATCATTTCATTTATATCATATATTATTCATATCATTGTTGCATTTCATAATATGTCTGTTTTCCCTTCCTCGACAATTATTCTTTATGACAAAGTTCAGTAAAATCAATCAATACTTCAGTCAATTCTGGCATTATGTTTAGTGTTTCATGTCCATAGTTTCTTGCAAGGAAGTGAGTGAGGTACATTATCATATCTTCTTTAGGATCAAATTTGGCCATAAAATTTTACACACTTCAGTTATGATTGTGGGTGGAAGATGAAATGGCCGAGAAAGCAAAGGTTTGATTTTCTGATTTATTTTTAATTTATTAAGCAATGCGTATAGCAATTGTCCAACAAACAAGTTGAGGAGGTCCAGACCTCCTCAACTTAGACCTGAACCCATTAATAAAATATGTACAATTAATTAAAAGGAAATAATACAATATTGGGTAATTTGATTTCTAATTGGACGAAAGATTAGGGATTTTCCAAGTTGGGAGGGGGAGAGCAAACAGGTGCAATTCCCTGAATTCAGAAAAAGAGGTGTCACACTCCCCCAAAGTGTCTGTAAATGATCAAAGAAAGTAACATGGAGACAATAAGTGATTAATCATTATGGGGCCAGTTTTCAGATAAGAAATATGCATTGCTTGAGATGTACAATTGTGAGAAAACTCTTTGCACAAATCTTAGGATCTGACTGGGTTTCTGGTCAGCATAACCTAGGTGCTTAGCTAAAGGTCTCTAAACAACATGTAGAGATGGTCAAGTTTCTCAGTCATAGAGGGCTAGGTTCAAACAAAAGATTTTCTCATAATTCCTATAGTTGAATATAGTTTTTTTTCTCACAAGACAGAAATTGGACTAGACTCATAATTGAATAGAAGAGGAACTGAGTTAACTCCAGAATTGAGTCACACGAGGGACTCAATGTGGTTCAGTTTTCACAATTAACCACTTGCTATCCTAATCCCCTCAGTGCTCTCCATAGTTCTTTTTGTGCACATAGTTGCAGTCATTGGACATATTGTTTTCAGGGTTCTGCTTATTTCATTTTGTGTCAGTGGAAAACTCCTGCAGTATCTTTGTCAAGAAAACTCCAAATGGGGTCACAGTGAGTTGGACGTGACTTAAAAATGACTGAACAACAACAACAATGGAAGATGATTACAGGACCTCCTTTTTATAAAAGAGAAAATGGCCTCAAAATGGTAAAGAAACTTGAGGAGGATAGAGTAAGATTAAGTGCTATTGTCTTAAATACAGAAAAAAACCACTTGAGAAAATGTGTTGTCACTTAGTTAATAGAGAGTGTCTGAAAGCTTTAAAGGAAACCAGGAGTAAGACAAATAGAAAGAATGGAACAGAATAGCCCATGATTTTTACAGTGAACTCTTCACATCCAAAACAATAGCAGAACCACAATAGGACTATATTACATTTGTGAAAGATGTACTACATAAAAAGGTGGAAAAGGCAATAAAGAAGAAGTAAGAGAGTAAGAGGTCAAAGATGATCAGATCTATACACTAGATGGCTATGCTGGAGGCTATACAATTTTCAAAGCATTTAAGGATTGATTTTTAAGATTTTAAGGAGAGGGAGATTCCAAAAGAGAGAGGTATAGTGTTTTTACTCCCTTTCTCCACTTCTCTTCTCCTTAAAAGGCAAATTGGTACATATTGATAACTATTGCCTTGCATACAGTTGATTTCTCAGCTTTAGAAAAGAAGTTTTTTGAAGATTTGTTTCTTACAGACTGGTGATACTCATGAATAAATGAATGAATAAATGAATGAGTGGTTTATTAAGCACTTACTATGTGAAAAATACTGGGGATGAAAATAGAAAAGCGAGACAGTCCCTGCTCTCTTGGAGTTCACATTCAAACTGAGGTGGCAATATGCATGGAAAGTTTCAGTTAAAAGTTAGGAAAGTGTAATGATAATAAAATTTGAAGATCTCTTTGTATTGGAAAGCTAAGAGGTACTTAGCACCTAGTTTCAAATTAAGCCTCTGTTAAAGAAACAGAAGGTATGAACCCTGTTGTTGACATAATAGGAAGGGGCTGTATTTAAGGAAGAGCACAAGTGGGACAGTCAGAACTTCTTGGGATGAGCACCTGAAGGCTGGGCTGCTGCTGCTGCTGGACTGGAACTTCCGTGGAGAAAATGATTTTGATTTGGAGAATGGGAGAAAGTGATTTTGATTTTGAGAACAGGAGAATGTGATTTTGATTTTGAGAATTAAGCACTGAGGATTTCTGAGGGCCAGCTGGAGCTGCAGAAGACCGAGGAAGCATGACTGTGGTGCTGGTATTTTGGACAAATGTTGTAGCTTTGTTAATGTGTATGAATGTTCTTGTGTCTTTGTTGAGCCTTGTCTTCCCAGGAACAGAGATTGTGGGGGATTTGAGATGGACTGGACACTGTGAACTTCAATATGAAGCAGAAACTGCATGGAGACCTGGACAAGGAGTTGGGAGCTGTCTGCCTTTGAACTCAGGTGACAGCTGGTTAGATTTGAGTAGGAACTGGGACCATGTGCCTCAAGTCAAGATGAAAAAAACCTCTCCATGGATACTGAGTAGTGATGAAATCGTGATTTACTTGTGACCAAAGGGTGGATGGCCTGTATGTTTTCCACTATCCCTTTAGAGGGTACTGAGTAGTGACTAGTGACTGAGTAGTGACTGATGATTGAATAGTGACTAATGGCTGAATAGTGAATGATTTGTAACTTAGTGTGCCACATGGGCGGAGGACTTTGACCTTTTGTACTTTATGACTGAATGATTTAGTTACTAAGTGATTGATTGACTAAATGATTGTACTTTGTTCAAAACTATGTGACCACTTTGGTGAAAACTATGTGGTCATTTTAGTGATAAGTTGTTGAGTTATTATGTCATTGTGAATGCTGTATTTTGATTTTCTGTGATAAGTTGTAATATTGTGAATTCTGTACCTTGATTTTCTGTGAATGTTTTGCTCTGATTTGTTATTGAATAGAGAGTTTGCTATACTATATAATCAGAACCTTGAAAGCTGTTCATAGCAGCCATCCTCTGGAAAGCTGCTCATGTGTGGCTTTACAGAAAGCTCTTGGGAAAAGTTCCAGACCCCAGTCCCCAGGGTATAACAATAAAACTTATTGGTTAATACTTATTGTTTAATGGCATTTTCACTGACAAAATTATATCGATTAGTTATATTTGGCAACATCAAGGATTTTGGTGACAAGAGATTTATTTTCTGGGTCTTTAACTGGAACAGTTACCAGGCTGTATCTCCATGGGAGTTGCTTCCCAGGATGTTGGCTGCAAGCACTGGGCTGGAAGCATTGCTATTTCCAAGACTCTTAAGTCAGGATCTTGGGCTATTTCCATCAGAGTCAGAGGGGAGATGGTGGGCAAGATGGTGGTGGTGGTTTGACTTGCCTGACACATGCTGCCTCTCATAACTCTGAGGGTACATTACTGTTTCAGCTTGGCTGGATTGCTTACCCTACCCTAGAAGTTGGTTGACCATTGGTGATAATGGCTAGTCTCTTCTCCACAGAATTTGTTTGCTATGAATAATGGCTGTGAGAATGGTGCTGGAAGGGGGTCTGGTGATTCGGAGAGTACTACTATATTCAATCATTTTGGGCAGTCCTGAGATGTCTCAATCAGGATCTGGGTAGAAATAGTTGTCAAGGTGGTAGTGGTGGTTGTTTGACTTGTCTTGCATATGTTGCCTCCTCTCTCCATCAAGGTTATCTTCCCTCTTAAGTTAGAATATCTTGATTGCTTTCTGTGTGACAGTTAGTGGGAATGACTATCCTCTTGTAAAATCTTTCTAAGCATCATCTGTGCACATATGGAGAGTGTCTGTGATGAAAGAAGGGTACAAGTAGGGTTGTTTTGTCAGTGATTTTCTAGAGTAGACCATCTCCATTTTGGTCTCAATATTAAGAGGTATAGACAAAATGAGACTCTCTTTTCTCTGTTCTTTGTTGATGTTAAGAAAGCATTTAACTTGATGTGCCTTCAAGGACAATAAAATCATGTCAATTCCATAGAGCCTTGAGACATGATACCCTACTCAGTGAAATCAATAAGCATATGAAAGAGAATAATCTAAATATCTACACTGGTCAGGAAAAAAGCATTTACACAAATGTGTAAATCTTAGAAAAATGCTACAGATGGATAATGAGCTATACCTGGAATTGAGTAGGAGGAGGAAATTGGGCTAGATTGCATTAGAGAACTGCAATGTTTTCAATCATCCTAAACTAAATGTAACTGATAAAGCTCTAGTGACTAATATAGCCGTCAATAACTTCAATTTAAGAATTTTTTAAAAATAACCTAAAGATTTAAGAAGACATTCATGGAGAGTAAAAGTAGTCTACAATGTAATTATAATTATGACTTGTGTGAAGTAGTTCAGCAATCACAATTGAGGACATAAGGCTGGCCCTCAGTAAAAGTGAGAAAATACAGATGGACAAATTGATTGTATATGAATGACCCAGAGAGACTAAATGAATAAGAGTTAGAACTCTGACTGATTATATGGGAGCTTTTGGGATAACTTATGGGAAAATATGGGGTAAGAACTGTACAGGATAAGGTATAGAAACCTTGGTATTAAAATCAGTGGAGGAAAGGCCAATCTAGCCAAGTTACATGTCCATCAACTGATACACTTGATTAAGGGGTGCTATGAAGAAGCAAGACTTACACAATCATTGCAAATGAATCATCTTAAAGAATTGTTTTAAGCAAAAATTGTTCTCAAAGTGAGGACCTATGAGGTCAAAACCCTTTTTGTAATAATACTAAGACATTTCAATTTCCATTGCTGTACATATCACTAGATACAAGTCATATAAGCAAAAGCTCTTCAGGGAGTCCTCAATAATTTTTAAGAGAGTAAAGGGATGCTGAGACTGAAACATTTGAGAACTGCTGTTTTAAAGAATTGAGCATTGAAGAAGCTATACAAATTAAGGAATATTTTTTTGGGGGGTGAACTTGCATAATAATATGCATGACCATATTTACACATATGTATAAGTAAATGCACAATTATGGAGCTTCTCATATTGTACCTGTGATTCCTAGGATTTATTTCTGTCAGTTATCATTTCAAGGTATCATTAACATTAGCTTACGTATATTCATATGGTCCAACATTGAGGAAAGTCCATATGATCATAATAGCTAGCATGTTAATAGTGCTTTTAATTTTGTAAAGTGACTTTACCTCTTCTTCTCTCTTAATCTCACAATAACCCTGCATGGTAGGTGGTGTTATTATTTCAGTTGCACAGATGAAGAAACGGGATCCAAAAGAAGTTTAAATGATTTGCCCAGTGTCTGAGGTAAGATTTAAATTTAGATCTTTCTCATTCCAAGTCTAATCTTCTATGCGCTATGCCACCTAGCTGATCATTTCAACAAATGAATTTCAATAAATCAATTAATCACAAAATTTTTGTTCTTATGATTCTATTCTTTGTGTAAAATATATACAGTTCACAATTAGGTGGTATTTTGCCCCTTTCCATATAATTACAAAAATCGTCTTTAGAACAGTATTTAGTAAATTGTATGAATACTCTTTTAAATCTGTATTTTAAACTTTTGTAAGTTTTAAAATGAAATGTGGAAACAAAATCCATAGAGCAGAATTTTTTCTTTTGCCTTAGGGGAAGAGAAGATTAAGAATGAAAATATTAAACTGTCATCTTTATTAACTCCCTAGTAAGAGACTGTGGGCAATAGTAAACTTCTCTTTTTATAGGGTAGGTGAATGACAGGCTTAAGGTGTATAGCAGTTTCTTAGAGCAGCTCTTCTCGATGGGAAATTCTTCACATATTTCTTCATATTTTCAGCATAAAAATATACATCCATTAGTAAATGCAGCATAGTTAGCATAACTTTGACTTAGGAGGCAGTAGAATGATATTTTAATACCTAGAGAGCCATAATGGAAAATAAAGAATAATTGTTTTCCATATTGCCTTCTTTTTTTCCCTGTATCTAGGGTTATTCTTCCATATGCTTGTGTATAATAAACATGGAATACTGAAATTTTGTAGCTTAATTGGGATTGTTCTCTTATACTAGACCCTGAGTCTAGGATTTTTCAATATAAAAATATGCCCTGCAGTATGTGAGAGTAAGAAAATTATTTATTGTTTTTTATTCCTTTTCTTAGGAGATATGTGTTAGAAGGCAAATCTGAATCATATTACTATCTAGAAATAGAGCAGCTTTGGGTCATGTTAATAAACCTGAAATATCAACTAAGTTTTCATACTTCCTAATGCTTCCCTATCTAAAACAAAGTGGAAATAATATTTAAAAAAAAACAAAAAATCCAATGGATTCACTTGATTTAGCTTGGTTGATTCAGAAACACCAAAATGAACTTGCAGATTTCTTGAAAAATTATTGTAATTTCTTCTCTTCCCTAAAAATCAAAGTTAACCATACCATTTTGACCTCATATAAGGATCCTTGAAACAAATGCCTTGCACACTAAAAGATGTTTAATTAAATTTTTTGGGTAACAGAATTCCTTTGCAAACTTTAATGTATAATTTTCAGTTGTAATTTTCCCTCATAATATATCATAGTATTTACTGGAGTTGGTTAGGGATTCTAGTAGCTCCAAACAAATTCTAGACAAAGAGAATTCCTTAAGAGATGTTCTCTTTTCCCTCATTCTCACCAGATCTTTTGGTGAACTTCAAAGGTTCAAAAGATTTAGATTTAAAATTGACATCAGTAACAGTGTTGCCATAAGGGCAGTGTCTGCTGGCAGTGTCTGTGCATTGAGAACTCACAGGTACAATGAGTACAAATGAGCCACAGTGAGGAAAGATAGCAGCTTTAGGACTTTCTCTGCAAGGATACTAACTCTGGGAGCCCAGGAGAGAGCTACGCCTAAGTTGCATGAATACTATGTGAGGGGATAAAAAAGAATTCCTTTTAAACCGGGAGCTGAGTTACCCCCTCATTCCTTCCATTATATGCAACTCATTCTTTCCAGTGCTTAAGAGAAGACAAATATCTTTTTCAACTCTGTAGCTTGCAATTTGCAGTCTTTTCTAAAAGAATGGTGCACCAATTTTACAATTATGTCAACATGGAAGTAACTAGAGTTAAAAAAGAAAAAGATTATGAAGGACAAGCCAAGAAGTTAGAACGAATGGAAATCTTCTAAGCTCGAGCTTACTTTCTCCTAAACTATATATTTGTGGTAGAATGTGTCTCAGATTTTTTTTTTTTGGTGGGGAAGTTGTTTTTGTGCCAATTGTTTTTACTATACCACATTATTAAAACTAATTAGTTCTGCTTGATTGATAATCAGTGAGGAACATCCCAGATAGAGGTTTGTGAGCAACAGTATTAGATAAACTTTAACCCTTTAGGGTTACCCCTTAACCCTGAAAGGAGAAGTAGTCAGCTACTCTCTGGGAATTGAGTCTGCCAGGGTGAGTGTGGATTAAGGGAGGAAACCCAGAGGAGATGCTTCATGTGAATATATAATATATGTATTCACATGAAACATCTCCTCTGGGCTTCTTCACATATCTATCTCTGTATCTATCTCTGTATCTATCTCTGTATCTATCTCTGTATCTATCTGTCTATCTATCTATCTATCTATCTATCTATCTACTGCATAGCATTGTACAAGTAAAGTGACTTAACCTTTTAGTTAAATGATAGTTTCCTGAATTATTGTTCAGAATCTAGGAAACTCTTTTTAAAAATCCAAATTTAAAGTAAAATTAAATTGAATTGCTTAGGCTTTTTTACAACTTATATCAATTTTAAGCGTATATTAGTTACATTTAAATGGGATTTTTGAAATGCTTTGAATATTTTGAGTAAGATTAAAAATTAATAGTTGATTCAGAAGCAGCAGAACTGAGCAAAAATTACATTTAAAATAACTCAATCAAATCATATTTGAAACAAAATCTGATCTTTTTGTGTGGGTATTTCTGAGTGTATGAGAAGTTCATTTATCTTCTGAGAACCAGAATGATTCTCAGGCCTGGGGACCCTTTTAGGGAAAGGAATTAGAATCCTTGTCTTTAAAGGATTTGGGGACTAGCCCTGGTCTCTGGGAATGTAGTTAAAAAGGATACATCACAGAAACCATGAAATTGAGCAACACAGGGCTCATTGAGAGGTTTAGTTATGGAAATTGGCACAGCCTTTCGTACTCAACAGGATACTCTCTGCTTTATCTCTCAGTCCAGTTCTCTCTATATGGTATATAAAGTTTTTTTTTTTTTGGCCTCGTAAGGCTCTATATGCTAAATAAAATTGTGACTGTTAACCTGATGTATGGAGAGCTAAGAGACCTCTTTTCAGAATTTTATAAGCAAGGAATTTTCTCTGCTAACATATAGTAATGATGACAATGGGATGGCTATAATTTTCCAAATCTTGTTATATTACCATCTTTTGAATGTTGTTCTTACATTTTATAAAGTAAATAATAGAATATCAAAACTGGAAGCAACTTTATAGGTCTTATAGTCCAGCCCCCTAATTTTATATTGCATTATTGATATTAGACAGAAAGTGTTGCACAGTTGAAAGCCTTGGTGTCTGAGAGAATTGGGTTTGAGTGTTGTAACTGACTCTGGATGTTTTTATAGCAAAATTGTGTGTGTGTCCTTTCTTTAATGCAAATAAAAGGTTCCTGAGATGCCTACTCCCCACGCTGCCCTTGTCCTTCTTCCTCCATATTTATATATTCTTCTATTATGCACCTAAATAATAAGAAATACTGACTTCTACCTCTTCTTCCTCATTTCTTCCCTAGTATATTTCTTTCCTCCTCTCTTTTCTTTCTAATCTAAGAATATTAAAACAGAATAAAGACATCCCCTGATGCTGTGTTAGTGAAACATCTGAGTTGTGTGCGGGGAGGTGGTGGCAGAGCAGGTGACAGAAGCAGGCCTTCAGTTCTTCATGTGGATTGCTTAGTAGTCTGTCTTCAGCATGGAGACTTCATCTCTCAGTGTGGAGCCCTTCACCTTCAGCCTGGACCCTGGAATGAGGGCAGAAGTGAGTGGATTCAAACTGAAAATATAGTTCTTGGCTCTCGTTTTTTCTTTTTTTAAGGGGGATTGCCCCATGGGAATTTTCCCCTCATTCTGTTGTTTTAGTTGTGTCAAATGAAGCAAAACACCCCCTGCATTTCTTACCATTCTTGTGGCCTTACCAGGGGGAACTGGGATTGGTTAAAACTTTTTACTTTGTCATCTTGAGGCAATCTCCTAATGTCCCCCTTTTACAAATAAATCTCTTGACATGCACAGATTGGAGAAGGACATACCAGAAAGAGGGAACAGCATGAAAGTAGGTAATAAGAAGGAAAATCACATGGTTTTTTTCTAGAAGACCAATTCATATTCAGTCTGATTGGAGTTCATGCGGTGCTAAGGAAAGTAATTTTTAATTTTAATTTTTGTAGGAATTACATTGTCTTTAAATGTTTGTTTTAATAACTCCTGGAATACTTTACTTGAATTAATGGTAATATTTCTTTTTTTGGCTGAAGTATTTTTATCTGCTTTTTAATATATCATTGAGGTTACTTCATCATAAGAAAAAACCACTAGAATTGCAATCAGAAGACCAGGGTTTCAATCTTTGGTGTGCTACTTGTGGCTGTGAACATAACATGAAGGGGCATGAAGGTCTTCTGAATATCATGAGAACTCAGGAGAGGCAGGTACCACTCTTTTTTTATATGAGAGGCTTGTGTGCTAAAATGTAAATTTAGGTATAGGACCTGGATTCGATACCTAGCTTGCCACTTACTACCCTTGTGCCCTTGGGCAAGTTACTTAACCTGCTACCTACCTTATCTAGAAGATAAGTGTATTGGGTCATATGGTTCCTATGTTCCCTTCTAGATTTAAATCCTAGGAGTCTAATAAAATTAAAATGAAAAACTTTTTTAAGGTTGAGTACAGATGAAGTAGGATGTGTTAATGTTTACACATTAATATATACACTATATTCCTATGTGTTTATTTTTGTAATATATTACATATATGAATATACAATTGATGTTTCTCAGTTCAGGAAATGTGTCAAATATGTACCATGTGTAAGGCAGTTTACTCTAGGTCCTGGTGATATAAGGATAAAAAGAAACAATCCCCACCATCAAGGAGCTTATGTTTAAGGAAATACCCATGAAGCACAAATCATGACATATCCTACAGAACCTGATCTTTCTTTGACTATGGACTCAGTAATGGTCAGAAGCTCAGTTCTCTGAGGACCAGTCTTTCTCAACTTGGAGATGTTCATTAGTAGAAGATTGGTCATCAAGTGATTAATTTTTTGGCCGCAGCAACTTACGAAGGACAAATTTTGATTTACACTGGTGTACACACTTGCACCAATAAAATCATATCTCTTTCAAGTGTTAAGATAAAAGCCTAGGGAGTAGTCAATTATTTATGAGTATTTGAATCACATACTAGCAAAGCAAAAATAAGATACTCATCTAGTGGATAATTGATGGAATACACTCAAGAGCAGTTTGAGGCAGTGAAAAAGTAGGATCTGGAGAATATCTTTACAATAAGTCGTTATTAATTCTGTGTATTTTCTTAGGGAATTATAATGAAGAAGAAAGATGAATAGACAAGTGCTGAGAAGAGAAGGGACAGCAGTTATCCATCCCCAGGCTCATCCTTAGTGAGGTTCTAGACCTTCTTAACATTTTATAAAGACGAAATCTGGACAAGATGAAAATCAACATTATCTTTGAAAGGAAAAACAAAGGAGATGACATGGAAAAAAGTGTAGATTATTGGGATGTTAGTGGAAGACAGAGATGGTAAGAGTGGTAGTATGGTGTTAGGTAGCTAGTGGCAGGATGCTCAGATTGTGTGGTTATTGAAATATGAATATGTGTGTGTGTGTGCATATGTATATGTATATGTATATATGGCTATTTATATATACAAGAAAATGAGTATCCAAGGCAAAATTATGATGTTGTAATGACAGTAATTATCTTTTCTTCCCTGGCTTTATTTTATACTTTCTCTCACTTGTGTAGGACTTTCTTTCCATTCCTCAGGAAGTCTCATTCTTCTTGTTCTCAGAAATTAATCTGATTTGTACAAGGTTGACAAACGAATGATGAATTCGAAAGCGTTATCCTGAATATAGGTTATTTGTAGTATTAATAGAAGATAAGAAATCTCAAGTCAAAGAAGTGAATCTATAATTGTAAAATGTTAGGTAACACTGAAAATTAAGTAAGTGATTTTTGGAAAGGGGGACTTTTTGTTACCTCTGTAATTCTAGCAGGCAAAAAGTTGTCTATTCTACTTATATAATGCTGCATATTATCATATGTAATATATAGTATACATCAGTATATAATATTAAATCCCATTGTTATATTACAGCATTACTGTATTTAGGCCAACATTCAGATTTGTATTCACTTATCACAACAGCATAGATCCACCAGAATTTAGATCCCTCTTTTCATATTTGTCCAAATAACTGGATGATTTGTTTATACTACTTTTATATTAGGAGGCAGAAAAATAGTAGACAGAGAGTTGGCCTTGGAACCAGGAAAACCTGGCTATTCCACCTTTGACATCTAATGGCTGCTCACTTAATCTCTCGGTGTTTGAGGCAATTTTCTCAGTTTATACGTTTCAGGGAAGGAAGGAAGAAAACAAGCATTTATTTATTTATTTTGGAGAGGAGAAGGCAAGGAAATTGGGGTTAAGTGACTTGCCCAAGGTCACACAGCTAGTAAGGACACAAGCATTAAGCACCCACTAATATGCCAGGTGTTATTCTAAGAGATTTCAAATATTATCTTATTTAATCCTCACAACAACCCTAGGAGATAGGTGCTATGAGCACACAACCAGTGCAATGCTAACTTTCCCAGTGTTAAGTGGTTAGTAAATAACTGATGCCAGATTTAAAATCAATTCTGCCTGACCCAAGGCCCAGCACTCTATCCATTTAACCATGCAATTGCACTGGCAGAGGGACTTTCCTCATCTGGGAGTTCCACGTGTCAGTAGAATTATAAATCCAGTCCTTATCTCTTTCTCAATAGCCTTTTAAAGATTCTTAGTTTGGGGAGAGGGCTGCTAGGTGGAGCAGTGGAGGGAGCACTGGCCCTGAAGTGAAGAGGATCTGACTTCAAATCCAGCTTTATACACTTACTAGCTGTGTGACCCTGGGCAAGTCACTTAACCTTGATTGCCTTAAAAAAAAAAGATTCCTGGTTGGTCATTTGTCTGTGATCTCCAACCTCTTAGGCAGTCTATCTGTTGTCTGCAATCATATTTGTGACGTGACCTGCCTAGAACATTTTTGCAGGATGTCCTCTAATACATATGCCACCCCTGGTTTTCTTTGATGATCCTGTTTGGTCATGCACCTCTGTAGTCCTATAGACTCTAATGTGTGAAGTCCACACATCATTCTTTCCATTGCACCCTCGGTGACCACAAATTTCTACTCTTCCTGATTTTTTCATAAGTCAGCATGATGTGCAAATCACTGTCAGCAGCACTGTAGAGTAACCCTTGCCCCAACCTTCCTATGTGTTTACTGTTTGGTGAATGTTGTATAGATGAGCCTGAAACAAATCTTGGTTGCTTTGCATGTGCTAGTCCATTCTTTCTCTTTAATGTTACTTGGCTGAACTTGATGCCTGAGATACATGTGTTCTAATAGTTCCTCAGTCTATAGGGTGTAAATCCAATGCCTTGAGTTTATACTGTGCCAGTGTGTTCATTCTGCATCTGTGATGTGTATCTAGATCCGAAGGATGTTCTGGTTATAACTGTTATAACTGCTTATAACACTGTTGTTATGGTACTGATGAGGGACAGTTTTTCCCCAGCATTGTGGAATGCAGTGAGATCATGGCAAATGCTGGGAAGACTCTGATTGTAGTTGCATTTACATCTATATCCCTGGATGCCATCTCTGCAGATGGCAGAGATTTGCTATGAAGTTCTACAAGCATCTTTCAATAGTTCTTTTCAAACTTTCTCTAGTTTCTTTACATTACTGCAGTATGTTCTATATAGGGATTTTGGACCCTGCCAATTTTCATCAGAATTACTTAAAGTAAGTGATCAAGTTATGAAAACTTAAGCTGCTTTTGATATTAAAGTATATCCTGAAGTTAAAACCTGCTTTTTTGGTATTTCATTGGAAATGCCATAGCCATTACATCTCCCTTGGACTTCACATAGAAATCTGTCTAAAGCTCTCATATCATGTTGCATCACTTTGTTAGTTTCTAGGGTCAAATAGTTAAAGCTGGAAGGCACCTGAGAGATAGCCCAAGCCCCTAATTCAGAGTTAGGGGAATGGGATCCAAAGAAATCTGGATTTGTTCTGTGTAGTTTGAATTCAGTCAAAGAATCACACTTGATGACCTAGAGGGCCACATCTGGTCTTGAGGATGCAGGTTCCCCACCACTGCCCTAATTAGATAACATGGATTCCAAGTCTATCTCTACATCTTATACATGTGTGTGTGTATATATATATATATATATATATATATATATATATATATATATATATATATATATACACGCACACATGTGTACACAGTATTTTTATATATACACATACACACACATTTTGTTATGTCTGTGCCTTCCTAGATACCAAGTTTCCTGAGGGCAATGACAATCTTATCTAACTTTCTAGGTCCCTGACTGTCTAGCACAGGGTCTAGTGATTATGCGTAGAAAACATTTATACACGAAGGAAAGACACAAGAAAATATTATGCCCCTACTATGTATCAGGCTCTGTGCTAAGTGCTTTGCAAATCGTATCTCATTTGATCCTTAGAATATCCCTGTGAGGTAAAGGCTATTATTATCCTCATTTTACATTTATTGTATTTCCTAAATGGGTCAATAATTAAAGTTTTAGATTTAAATCCTAAGGAGTCTAATAAAACTGAAATGAAAAAAAATTTTTTAAGGTTGAGTACAGATGAAGTAGGGTGTGTTAATGTGTATACATTAATATATACATTATATTCCTATATGTTTATTCATTTTTGTAATATATTACATATATTGTATGCATATATAATTGATGTTTCTAAATTGAGGGAACATGTGTCAGATATGTTCTATGTGTAAAGCAGTTTACTCTAGGTAAATTAAGGTTGCTTAATGATGTTTGAAGTACTATGGTGGTATTCCACTGGGCTACTAGGTAGAATGAAATTCTTTTAAAAAATTCTGATAATTTGGGGAAAAAAAACCACTTTGGCACTAATTTTAAAACTTTTTTTCCATGTATAGGTGTGATCATGTATGTGAGGGAACTCCTACAAGTGGTAACTCCTTACATAATTTCACTTCAACATATTGAGTATAACTTGTAGATTTTTCGAGAGTTTCCTAAGGTTCTAACAGGTTATTCCTTGATTGTGGTTCCAGAGTCTGCCTGTGTGAGAGATAGACTTGGAATCCATGTTATTCCTGTCTTCTAAGCAGACCCTCTGTCCTCTATGTCATGCTGCTTTTCTGTGATTCAGTATTTGTGTATATGTATCTGTATTGTTTTGTTTGTCTTTTGAATATGTGTACACATTTCATTTTTAAATTAAATTTTAAATTATATATTTAATATTTAAACATTAAAACTTTTAGTAGCTATTCTCTTGTTCAGGATTTAAATGATAGATTATTGTATAGGTTTTCTCTAATGCTAAAAGCTGCCTACTACCTCCCTCAAAGATTATTTTTCTTTCTCTGGTCTAAAGTACCAAATAATGAAAGGACCCCCCCCAAAAAAAAAACTAGATGAAAGAAGGAAGTGCATAAGAATTTAGAATTTATTTGAAAGCTCATTAGGCTAAAATTATTTTTCAACTTTTTTTTTAATGTGTGCACTTTTATTTGAACTGGTCTTAAGTCAGTATACAGGTAAAGCTCCTCCCCTCCCCCAAGTACTGGCACCAATCTTAAAACTCATAGGGAGACTACGAAAGTCCTCATTCACATCTTTGTTGGGGGGCAGGGAGGGAATTTAGGGAGCCATTCAATGTGGCTGACAAAAAAAAGGAACAAGTATTAAGGCAGAAGATACAAAAAGTTTTTTTTTTTTAAGATTACATAATTTCATTTAAAGCAATACTTGTACCTTCCCCCCACCCCTCCCCATCTGGATGTTTGTTGCATCACTCCTTTGCTTTTGCAGAGGACAGCCTTCACGGAGGCTTGTTACTCTGTAACAATGCATTATATGATATTTGGAATGACTATTAAAAAAAACAAAAACAGATGTACAATCAGAGTCCTGAAGATGCACTGTAGAACTTTGGGGATGGTTTGCCTCCAACATACTTAGACTGCTCATCACCTTCACAGCTCCAGTTTTTAAATCCTGAGTGAAGCATCAAAAAAACAAAAACAAAGCCATGCCAATCTCATCTCTTTTTTTGGGCAATTATCATGTCATCTCGTCACACCCTTTGACAAAGAAAAACCACCACCAACAAAAAAAACCATTAAAAAACACAAACAGTCCATTTCGAAGCATTTACAGTGGCAGTGGAAGGCCCAGATTCATCATACTCCTGCTTGCTGATCCACATCTGCTGAAAGGTGGAAAGAGACGGCGGGCTGGAGCCTCCAATCCAGACAGAGTGTTTGCACTCAGGTGGGGCAATGATATTGATTTTCATTGTGCTGGGAGCTAGGGCTGTAATCTCCTTCTGCATCCTGTCAGCAATGCCAGAGTACATGGTGGTACCACCTGACAATACGATGTTGGCATACAAATCCTTATGGATGTCAACATCATGCTTCATGATTGAGTTGAAGGTAGTTTCATGGATTCCACAGGATTCCATACCTAAGAAAGATGGCTGGAAGAGAGCTTCTGGGCATTGGAATCTCTAGTTGCCAATGGTGATAACCTGACTATTAGGGAGCTCATAGTTTTTTTCCAGAGAAGAGCTGGATGCAGCAGTGGCCATCTCCTGCTCAAAGTCTAGGGCAACATAACACAGCTTCTCCTTGATGTCACACATAATTTCCCTCAGTTGTGGTGGTGAAACTGTACTCTCTGTCAATGAGGATCTTCATGAGGTAGTCCATCAGGTCATGGCCAGCCAGATCCAGTGGAAGATGGCATGGGGAAGGGCATAACTTTCATAGATGGGCACAGTGTGGGTCACACCATCACCAGAGTCCATCACAATACCAGTGGTATGAACAGAGGCATACAGGGACAGCACAGCTTGGATAGCAACATACGTGACTGGGGTATTGAAGGTCTCAAACATAATCTGAGTCATCTTTTCTCTGTTGGTGTTGGGGCTCAGGGGGGCTTCTGTGAGCATCATAGGGTGCTCTTCAGGTGCCACATGGGGCTCATTGTAGAAAGTATGCTGCTAGATCTTCTCCATGTCATCCCAGTTGGTGACAATACCATGATCAACGGGATACTTCAGGGTAAGAATAACTCTCTTGCTCTGGGCCTTATCCCCCACATAGCTGTTTTTTTCTGATCCATACTCACCATCACACCCTGAAGTCTGGGGCACCCAAAAATGGAAGGGAAGACAGCCCAAGGGGCACCGTCTCCTGCAAAGCCAGCTTTGCACATTCCAGAACCATTGTCCACAACAAGAACAGCAATATCATCATCCATGGTGAACTTTGAAGTGTCAAGTTTAAACTCTTAAGAGAGAGAGGAGGTGGTGCCGCACGTGGAGGCAGGGGGGAGACAAGTGAATGCTGGATGGAAGAGCTCACAGCTCTATTTTTCAACTTTTCAAAGGACTAATGTTCATATGTAAATAAACATTTATCATCTGTTCTATATATACAAAATTGCATTAATATACTTTCCTGACTTAAAGGACTGTTGAGTCATTTATGAAGATCTATGTTTAAATCAGATATGTATGTGTATCACTTTGATTCATAATAACTAATAATAGGTAGCATTTATATATCTCTTTAGTGTTCACAAAATACTTGACGTAGTATATCATTTGATTTTCACAACAATTCTGTAAGGTCGACTATTATTTTCCCCATTTTACAGATGAAGAAACTGAGGTTGAGTGTAGTTAAGTGACTTGCCCAGGGTCACACAGCTACTAAAACTCAAGGTACAATTTGATCTCAAGTTCTGCCTAACTCTAAGTTTAACACTCCATCCACTGTGCCCATTGCTGCCTCAATTACCTGATTAATATATGTTTAAAGTTCAGACTGTCTTTAAATAATGGTATTTCTTCCAGTATAGAATGATATTGCATATTGACATTAAAATAAATTTATGGGATCCCATGATATTTCCATTATTTCCCAATATACAATATACTAGTGATGAGAATTCTAATTTCTCTGCTTATAAAATGTGCCTGATAAAACAAAAAATCAGTTATAATTGGTTGATAGATTCAACATCATCATCTGGAAAGATATTAGAGCAGTCATTTTCAATATGATATATTGGAAAGGCTACATATTTGGGACCAGAGAACCTTAGTTTCAATCCTAGTTGACCCATTTACTCTGTGTGACTTTGGAAAAGTCACTTTGTATTTTTTTGAATCTGTTTTCACATCTTTAAAATGACATTTTTGGACTAGGTAACCTTAAAGGTCCTCTTTAGCTCCAAATTTTTTGATCCTAGGAGGGCATAATATATTATTTACTAATGAATATGACTTTGTGAAGACAAAATTCTCTTTTATGATGATGGACATCATAGAAGCCAATAAATGATAAGAGATAAAATTGATATTGATTTTAGCAAGACTCTTGATTCCAAATAAATTAACATTTTCAGCCACACCCTCCGTATCTTCCTACCTTTCTACTCCTTCTTTCTCCATCTTCTTTGCTGATTGTCCATCTAGGTCACGTCTACTAATCATAGGCATCCCCCAAAGCTCTGTCCTGGTACCTTTTTGTGTCTTTCTCTATTCTATCTCAATAGATTATCTTTTCAACTCAACTCTCATGGGTTCAGTGACCATCTCTTGGAAAATGATTCCCAGATCTATATATCCAGTCTTACACTGCCTCCTGAGCTCCAGCCATATAACCAATTGCCTTTTGAACTGGGTGTGCTATATGATATATTGCTAATGCAATATATCAAAAATAGAACTTGTTATCTTTCTCTCCTGCTTTTGCTACTCAAATTCTGAATGTTCCTGTTATTGTTGAGAGTACCACTATCCTTTTAGTCACCCAGGTTTCAATCTTGGTGTCATCTTTAACTCCTCATTCACAATCATCCCACATATCCAATCTGCCGTCCAGTCTTTTCTATCTTCACAATATCTCTCATGTGTTCTCTACTCACACAACCATTACCATGGTACAGTTCCCAAGCACCTCACACCTGGACTTTTGCAGTAGCCTTTTGGTTGGTTTCCCTGTTCCGAGTCTCTCTGCATTCCAGTCTATCTTCTACTCAGCTGCCAAAGTGATTTTCACATCACATGCTTCTACTGCTTGAGTTCCTGGGGGAAGAGACTGTATTTTTGTCTTTCCTTGTATCCTTAGACCTTCTTAAAGTGCCTTATACATAGTATGCACTTAAATGTTTCTTAACTTATTGATTGTACAGAATATGCTTTAGTGTTTGAATGTGGCCTTTCAGCCTGAGTCTCACCCATCTAAAAGGCTACTTAGAAATTTGTGGGTATGTGTTCAGTAATGTTCTACAGAGATTAATTTCAGGTTGCCCTTTATTTGTAGTGTTTCCTGATGACCAACATGAAGGAACTGGTAATTTACTTAATGATTGTTATATATGAACAAGTAGGTTAAAAATTAGGTGGGGTTATTTGTATTATAAATGAAAAGAATAACATTTAGAATGATGTAGGAATGAGGAGAATGGTCCCTTAATAATAGAATTAATTCTCACAGGGATAGATGCTAAGTCTGTGTGCTTAGAAGCCAAGTACTCCAACAATATCAGTAGAGTTTGGACAAGAACCGATGAGGCTCAAATGCAGAAAACTCAAAAAATCTCAGAGATCAGAAAAGACCACAAACTAGTATCAGTTGCCATTGTGATGCTTTTGTGAAATAAGCCAATGTAATATTTGGGGCTGAAGAAGTTCTCTTGTTCTGTAGTAAACAGACTCTGATTAAAACATCTTATCAAGTATTGGCCACTGAATTTTAAAAGAATGTGGAAAAAAACTGGAGAGTATACCCACTGATCATATGGAAAACAAGTTAATTAAAAGGATTGTTGTTACTTAGCCCCAATAAAAGGAAGTGAAGGGATGACTTTGTCCTTAAGTAAATATGACTACAAAAGTTTCTTTAATGAGGATAATTTTGATCCCTTTTCCTTAAGTCCAGGAAGCAAAAGTAAGTAGATTTAAAATAGGAGAAATTTTGTTGAAACTTGAAGAATGCGTGATGATAAAGTGCTGAAATAGTTGTGTGTCTTTATCCCTGGAGATTTTCAGAAATAGAATAGACAGCCATTTGTTATAGATTTTCTGAAGACATGATTTCTAGTACCAGTTGGTCTCTTGAGATCTCTACTCTCTTTACATTTCTGTGATCCTGAAGACAGCTACACGAAGGAATTAGTCTCATGAAAGATAGATTAATAATTCTGATGCAGGGGAAAGATCAAAGAATCTGGGGTCAAAAGAAGTAGATTTAGGTCCTAGTTTTGCTTCTTGACTTTAGGCAAGTCATTATTTGCAAAAAGGTGATTGGGATGCTTGCCTTGTCTACTTCACACACACACACACACACACAAGCACACAAACTGTTGAGAGGAACAATGGTAATGATGCCTATAACTCACTTAGTGAACTCCATGGTTCTCCGTCAATTTATGCCATTTTTATTCTCTGACACTTGCAGTATTTCTCTGTGGTTAGGATGACTGAACTGTGCTAGTAGGTGTGTGTGTGTGTGTGTGTGTGTGTGTGTGTGTGTGTGTGTGTGTGTGTGTATGTGTCTGTCTGTCTGTCTGTCTGCCTTTTATAATAACACCCTCTTAAAGTTTAGGCTATACTTGGCAAATGTTCCTAATTTAAGTCAGTTAATGACACACCTGTCAATTAAAGAACTTATGCAAATCTTTCTTTAACATTTCTCCATCTCAATCTGTACCACCTCTTAGGGTAATAAATTCTATAAGCTACTTCCCATTCTATAAAATAAACTTTTAGTGTATTCCCAATCCTTCCTCTCCTACCCAAATCTCAGTTTCTTTCAAATTTTTGAGGAGGGTGTCCTTAGTTCTATCAATCTAGGTTTAGATGAACAAGTCTAAATTGTTCAGATTTATGTCTTTTAGAATTTTATAAGCTTTGTTTATATGAACTTTGCTTTTTCTCCAAAATGGAAATCTTATTCTTAAAATATATTTAAGTTGATATCTTTTCTTCTATATTGCCTACATTTTGCACTGTATCCATCCCTTGTCTCCCAGAGAACTATCCCTTATAATAATGATTAAAGAGGAAAAAAATATGATATTCCACTATTGTCGTTTCTCATTCCTGTTAAAGGAGTTTTCTAATTTTTCTTCTATGAGAGAATTTGAATCTCCTTGATCATTTCAATTGATGTATGGACTTTCTCTAAGTTTATCACAACTTTTGTGTGTTGCAGCAACTAGCACTGCTCAAAGATGCACCACTATTTTGATTGAGAGTAAAATAATACTTTCTTTTGTTTTAATTTTATACTTCCTTTATCCTGCTCAGTGTTTTGTTGGTCTCGTGGGCCAAAGTAGCACATAAGAAGTGGTCTACAGTGACTCACTGCTTACTTTCCTGAAAGCTCAGAGCTCTTTGCAAAGTCAGTAAATAAATTCATTTCCCAGGACTCCACATAACAGATCTCCCAACTACAGAGAAGTTCTCCTATGTTGAGATGACATTCAGGCTAATCCTTCTTCACTCTTTGTCCTAATTTACTTCTTTGGGAGGACAAGCTTGAATAGAAGAATAGGATTGGAGAATGAAGAGGGAAAGAGAAATGGGGAAATAAATGACAAACTACTTTTGCCACAAAAAGACTTTGTGTCCTAGAAAAAGCTATTTTAGTGTTAGTTGTATATATTTTCCAGTGTATGTCTTTTTATAATCTGGCACAATAAAAGTACCTTATTTAAACACATACATTACACTGACCATCTATAACCACTGTATATTTTAAAATGAAAGATAAATGATAGAGCAGTTCTCTGTAATTGTACATTTTCCTTTTTGTTAACTTGAGCTGCTGAAACTTTCACATTCTTCTAATCTTTCCCATTGTGTTAAAAGGCAGAAAAGTCTGTTGTAACTTATTCTGCTGTCTTCAGGATGAGTTGTTTGCAAACAGCAAACATGCTTCCTGTAAGCAACTGGAGCAAGGCTTTCCAGTTGGACTATATTAGAATCCTATCTACATTTTAATTTGGTTCCTGCTGTGTGGATATATTAGACTGAATCTATTACCTGGCTCAGTGGTCCCCTCAGACAATTTCCCTTTCTCATTCTGATTTTATTGTAAGTGATTGTCAACATACTGGAAAAGTCTGCAAATCCAATTTTGATCACTCCCACGAGGTGCTGCTGTCCCTGACCTTATCCTTGTTGCTTTTAATGTTAACTGAAGTGACATTGTGATCTTTAAAATGATTCTTTTTGACTGAAAGTATTAGTTGTAAGATGTTGTGTGGTTTTCCTCATTTGGGTCTTTCCCCCTCCCTTGATCTATTAGTTGAGTAGTATGCAAAAGAAAATTCTGCAGCAATTACCCTCTTGGGAAGGGCCTGGTTCTACATTGAGCACTCCTGTTTTATGTTTAATGTGACTTTGAGCTGTTTCTTTTCCTTGTGATCATGAACCACCTGCTGTTTTCTTTTAGAGATAATGTTTCTCTGGGTATTTATTATAATTTCAGCTTTAAATATAGCCCCTTCATGCATTCATTGCTTTTAATCCTCACTGTGAAACAGATTAATGAACCTCTGGCATAAAGCTGAGGAACATTAATTTAGTTTCCTCTGGTTTACTTAGCTGTCTTTTGCATTCTTTCTGTGGTACACTTCCCCCTCCCCCCAACCTCAAAAGGAAATATAATACCCTCACTCATTTTCTGATGTGACCAAATAATTTGGTGAGAGGGAAATTTTATAGAATAGACCACAGACCACCATTCATTTTATTGGACTGTGATGGGAGTGAAGAGTATTGGATTGGGGATTAGGATGCCTGGATTCTGTCACTATATTATCTTAGACAAGTTATATAAACTCTGGGCTTTGATTTCTGAATCTATAAAACTGAGAGTGGCGCTTGTGAATAAGATGATTTCTCTAGTTCTCTTCAGTGTGAACATTAAATGATCCTTCTATGACTCCTCAGATCCTGTAATTTGCTTCTTCAACATTGATGTTTCTGGTTTCTTAAATTTGTAGCATAGTCTGCGGGTCTTCCCCTTCCAGACTAATTCTTTTCGGAAGGCAAACCAGGCCATCTTTTGCCTCAATTCTTACCTATCCTTTAATTACTGAATGAGCATTACTTCAGACAAACAGAGACCTGGGAAAGACCTTAGCAAAAAGACCAAGGTCTCCCACTGCATCCAGGGCCATCACCAGTTGTCTTGACCTATTTTTTGCCCCTGGACTCCTATGACTCTGGAGGAGAGAGTGAGGCTGATGACTTTGCTCAGCCCTGCCTCACATAAATCCAGTTCTCTTGCAAGTCAAGAAACCACTCTTCTGATGTCATTGGTCCTCTTCAAAAATGAAGGATGAATAACACCAATGCATTAGGAAGGGCTTAATAAATGCTTGTTGTCTACTTGACTTATTTTATCACTTTAACCTTTTTGTTTTTATCACTCCTTGATGTTTTCTTCTTCCAGTTGATGCACTTTTGCTGTTAAACACTTTTTAGAAGAAAATCCTGGGAACATAATTGACCTACAAGTTCTTGTTTCCCAGCTACAATTCTGCCTTAGATGCTTGAAACTAGTATTATTCATCCAGATTTGAAATTGGTCTCTTTTCTTGTCTATTTGGCCCTTCTGTATTGGGTATCTTCTCAGTTGACTCCTTTCTTTCACTATCAGATTCCCTGACCAAATGATCTCTCTCCATTTCTTCTCTGCTATCTTCTTAATCCTCTCTAGTCTGAATTCTGTTCTTGTTACTTTACTGAAACTTCTTTCTGTAAGAGACCACCAATAACTTGTTTTCAATTCATTTTAAGTTAATAAATATTTATTATTGCTATGTTCTGGACTCTGTACTGAGCACTGAGGCTACAAATAAGAAAAGGAAAGACTATCTCTGCCCTCAAGGAAGTTACAGCGTAATGGTGGAAGACAGTACCCAAAGGGAAGCTGAAAAGGTGGGTGGGGAAGGAGAGAAGGTACCCATCAAGTGGCAGAAATATGATGAAGATGGAGCCAAATCCAAAGAATTCTGGTGGGAAGTGGTTGGGCTGTTAAGTCCTCTTTAAATGGAGGCTTTGGTGGGAGGTTTTAAAAATTTTTTTGGCTCCTCCCTCTAATCTTTTAATTGGAAGGGAAGAGGCTACTGATGCTTCTGATGAGATGTGAGTACCATAGGTGATACAATCAATCTCTAGCATGCTGTGGTTTCTGCTGATGATTATTGCCCAAAATTTTTTCTTTTCTTTTGCTGTAATCACCTTATTCTCCTTGAAATTTCTGATAAATCTGAATTTGCTAATCTTGTTATTTTTGAAATGTTCTGATCCCTGGGCATCTGTGACATTGTACCATATTGGTACTGCTCCTATCTTTTTGCCTACTCTCTCAGTAACTAATTTCTTCTTTCTCTTATAAGGAGCTTCACAGAAAAACTACATCACACACAAGGGAACATTTTGAGGACTCCAACCAAAGGACTTCTAGGAACTATATATTACTCCTTTGCCACATGTCTCTAAGCTGGAGTACAATTTTCCCTAGGTTCTGTATGTGCTTATGGAGAGTGTGTGACAGACTTTTGAGGCAAATGTTTGGTACCAACTATTCTTATTGCTCCAATTACCATACCACTTTTCTAAAAACTAATTCAGTTTCATTGACCAGTTAGTATCAGTTGATAATCTCGGGACAAGCATCAGTAGCATTAGAAATATAATATCTTCCTTCCAACATCCACTATTGGCCTGAGGTGAAGGACAAAAGGAAACAGACATTTATTAAGTGCCTACTATGAAGTACTTAACACCTTATAAATGTGATCTCATTTAATATTCACAACAATCCTGGGAGGTAGAGACTATTTTTACCTTCATTTTACAATTGAGGAAACTGAGGCAGACAGTGATTAATTTGCCTATACCAAGCTAGTTTGCATATGAAGTTGAGTTTGAACTTAGCTCTTTCTGACTCCAAGCCTACTGCTCTATCTATCTACCTAGTGCTCTACCACCTAGGTGCCTTTAGGGGAGACATAATAAGTCTCTCGGACACTGACTGAAAGTGTAAGTAGTAGTTGTGATAGTATCTCCATATCTTGTGTCATAGTACTTTCAGGGAATGGCAGAGTCAAGTAGAAGCTTTTTAAGAATGGGGAATAACTAGACATGTTTGTAGGTAGAAGAAAAAGGGACAGTGAATAGAGAGATGAATACTACAGGAGGATATAATGAAGACAACCTCCTGAGGAGATGGGAAGAGATGAAATTAAGGGCACAAATAGAGGCTGAATTTGCAAGGAGAAAGACTTCTCTTTTTGTCTAAGACTGAGAGGAAGCAAGAATGGGGGACAATGAGATTTGAGGTAGTAAATGATGGATCACAGAAGGTAAATGCCTATGTAGGGTACTGAGGGATTGGGGTTCTTGTCTAGGCTTATATAGCATATGTCAGAGACATAGGACTTGACGTGGGTTTCTTGACTTCAAAAGTAGCCCTCTACTATATCAACCTACCTTAGAATGGCTATAATTTCTAATTTTGTACTTTACCTAAGCAGTTCTTCTTAAACATTTTAGAGACCTAGTCAATATTATTTAAATACTTCTTGGATTATCTACCAGATGTTGTGAAGAGCTGTCTTGAAAATTTCAAAACATTCTATAAATCTTCACTATCATAGCATGTCTGTCACAACAAGTTTGTTTAAAATAACCCTTAAACTCAGTGAAATCTTGTTGGTAGATACCAAAAACTTATCTCTGATTGCGAAAGAACGTGGTGACTTCTCTGTTAATGAGCAAACTAAAGTCTAACCTCTTATATAATTATATTTCAATGGTTTTCAAAAAGTGAAACATACTACTGGAAAAAATAAAGCATTTTGGTATTAGGAACATATGTAGTAATGAAGAGTTTCATGATTTGGTCATTCATCTGTAAGCTGGAGGCAGTCACTACACTTTACAAATTATAAACGCCTTTTATTCCCCTCCTGTCAGTACTTGGAAACAAACGTTGAGAAGTCTTGGGGAAGATGCTTGACAGTTGTTTATCTTTGCTGTTCAAATGCAAAATGTGCAATAATGCATTTGAAAATGGATTTAAAGTCAATTTGGTTTTAATTATTTTTGTTGTAGTTTGTTTAAAGTAAAGGGAGTGCTCTCTATAATAAAATTTCTCATTTTGTTTACCTATGCCATAACACCTTTGATTGGAATGAATAAATGATAAAATCATTTATAGATTCTATCACAAATAACTGTAGGGAAAACATAGTTCTTGCCTTCTTCTTGTTTAGAGTTTAGTAGGAGAGTCAAGACTTAATGTATGGACAATTACTAAAGATATATCTAAATTTATGTGATCAATTAACATACAAACCACAAACAGTAGTATCTCCTGCTAGGAATGCGATGAAAGGATTGACTTCAATCAGGTTGGTCATTTGTTTTTCTACATCATATGTATGGTCCATGATTCTGGAAAGTTTTTAAGTGTCCAAGCATATTAATGTCGCCATCAAATTTTATGATTTAATGTGAGTTTCTAGGCTTAAAGCTATCAAGATGAAGTAAGGAAACCTGTAAGAAAGTAGAAGACCATTTCACTTCAACAATCACTGACAAAATGCCAGATATAGCAACTTTGTTATTCAATTGTTGCATTACTCATTTTTCTTGTAGATTCACTATATTTAAAAAAAATTCCATCAGGTAAGAAAAAAAAGTTTTTCCAGATGTTTTATAAAATTTTGACCCTGACTTTTCTTAGCCACAATGCAATTGAGCACCTCGCAGAAAAATTGAGTTTTATTTTCTCCATATATAATATTTAAAACTTGAGCTAGCAAGTCTACCAAGGGAAGAAGTGAGCTCAAACAGTCAGTTTGAAATTTTATTTATACTCTAGAAATAGTAGGGAGTCTGTTTGACAGCTATTTCTCTTTTTTTAGGCTAAGATTCTTCATATTCCATCAGGGTTAGTTGAGCAAAGACACTATCAAGAAACAGTTTTTTTCCCCTCCCCTAGTTCACTCCAGGCTATCAATTTTATAGACTTTGCATAATTCTAGACAAGAATGTAGTTTGAAGCAAGCTGTTATGATTAATTATCACTCGGTAACTGACTCTTCTCTCTGCAGGAAAAAATATCTCAGAATTTTTTTTTTAATATGTGTGTGCTCTAAAAATGCTGTTGCCTACAGTAAAATTGAATTGTGCCTCAGGAAGATCAAAGTTTGGTATGTGCATGGGGAGAGGGGGTTGGGAAATCTTTCTGAATGTACTTTGAACAATGTTGAGTACATTGTCATTGTTCAATAAATGGAAATATGATTTCTGTACAGGGAAAATAAGTGTCTATCTTGAGTAGTCTGTGTAGGAAATATTTTGTATATTGTATCCTCTGTAAATCGATGCCATATTGGCAAAACAACATTTTGGACAATGTACACGCTTATCAAAACTGTTATATGTAGAAAATCTGAGTAGGATGTTGGATGGAAAATATGCTTAGTCTGTGAGCCAAAATTCATGTCATATCTGTGCAGGATATTAACTAACCTTTTAAATTGCTCTGTGAATATCCATCTGGAGGAAAAAAATAGAACGTCAACATAGAAAAAATGTCATTCTTCATTGGTTGTCCTTCACTACAAGGGCAACAAAATTTTCAGGAGAAAGAAACCTGTGCATATGGGTGTAAGTGTTGCTTTATTAATAGATGAGGAAAGTATATCACTAAAATAGTTCAGTTAAATTTTTCCTCCCCACTTCTTTCTGGGAGGACCTGATATATTTGATTACTCTCATGTTGATAAAGAAAACTTTGAAAAGAGAACTCTTATTGTTTCTGACTTGCAAGAAGAAATTAGCCTGTGGTTAATTGGCATTTTCAGTCCTAACAGCTAACTTCCATCCATTACAGGGTCCAAAAGAAAAACAGAAAGAAACTGTTAAATAATTTGTATGATGATGAAATCAGTTTTCCCAGATCACTATAGGATTTTAATGAGGAAAAAACCCAATTTGAATTCTTCTAAATAAAGATTTTTTTAAACTTCCCTATTGGTTTATTGTTGTAATGCATTCTCTATGAGGAATTTCCTTTATTGATACATCCTGGCATTTTCTCTGCAATTTAGTCTTAGGCTAGCAATTCTCAGTCTGTGGGTTATGTTCAATTTGTAACAATGAAAATACATCCTGCATATCAGATATTTACATTACGATTCACAACAGTAGCAAAATTACAGTTAGGAAGTAGCAATGGAAATAATTTTATGGTTGGGGGGTTCACCACAACATGAGGAACTGTATTAAAGGGTCATGGCACTAGGAAGGTTGAGAACCACTGTCTTAAACAATTATGTAGAACTGTGAGAAGTTCTACAGAAACTAGCATCACCCAACCAGTATGTATCAGAGGTAAGACTTGAACCCAGGTCATCCTGACTCTGATTCCAGCTCTTTAACTCATGCCATGCTTTCTCTCTCAGAGATACTTGACAGTTATAAATAATAGTAGGAACATTTTACTCTTAATGTTCAAAGAGATTAATGATAGAGTACGAAAGTTATTTGGCTATAAGCCTACAAGGCAATTTGTTCATTTTTAATATTATCTAATTATCAAATATTTATCAAGTACCTACTGTGTTCAAGGCCACTGTGCTAACTGTTGCAGTAAAAAAAAAAATCAGTAAAAATAGTTCTACCATAAAGGAATGTAGAATCACTCCCACCATCCTTTTCCAAATCCTTTTTGTTTAGCAATCTCTCTCTCTCTCTTTCTCTCTCAGCTGTCTTGACTAGTTTTCCAGTAATATACAGTGACAAGTGAAAATGAATATAGCAATTTAACACATTTTCAAGGCTTAAAAATGTATAAAAGTTGAGAAACTTAGATAATCGTTAGGAATTATTTTTTTGTTGCATTTTCTGACTCTGTATACCTCTTCTGCCCTTTGTAGCTAAACTCCTCTAAAAGATTATTAAAGTAGATAACGGCCCTTTTTTCTCCCCTCACTCTCTTCTTAACCCTTTATAATCTGGCTTTCCACCCTATCATTCTACTGAATTACTCTTAAGCAAAGTTACTGATGATTTCTTGGTTGCCAAATCTAACGACCTTTTCTCACACCTGGTTCTCCTTGACCTCTCTGAGGTCTTTGACGCTCTTGGTAACTCTGTCCTTGATGCTCTCTTCTTTCTAGGTTTTGTGGACACCAATCCCTTCTGGTTCTTTTACTACTTATCTGGCTCCTTCTCACTCTTCTTTGCTGGGTCCTCTTCCAGATCATGACCTTTAACTGTGGTGTCCTTCAGACTTCTGTCCTGGGCCCTCTTCTCCCTCTGTACTGTATAGATGAGGTCACTATGTGATTGCAGCGGCTCCCATGGCTTTAGTTATTATTTCTATGCTGATGATGCTCAGATTTATCTATCCTGCCTGAACCTCTTTGCTGACCTCTAATCTCATATATCCAACCATCTTTTAGACATCTCAAACTGGATGTCTGGTAGGCATCATAAACTCAAATCCAAAAATAGATCTCATCACCTTTCCTCTTAAATCCTTCCTCCACCTCCTACCTTCCTTCTCGTAGAAGGCAACACCATCTTACCAGTTCCTGAGGCTCGCACCTTAGGAGTTATCCTTGACTCCTCTCTATCTGATTCCCTCCTCTACCCCCACCCCAACTTTTGCCAAGATCTGTTGATAGTTCCATTTGCAACGTTTCTCAAATATGTCTCCTTTTATCCTCTGCCACTGCCACCACTTTAGTGAAGGCTCTTATCAGCTCATACCTGGATTACTACAACAGCTTGCTGGTAGGTCAGCCTGCCTCAAGTCTCTCCCCACTCCAATCCATTCTACCATAAAAGTGATTTTCCTAATGTGTAGACCCTGTCATGTCACTCTTCTGCTCAAGTAACTCCAGGGGCTTCCTATTGCTGCCAGGATCAAATACAAACTGCTCTGTTTGGCATTCACAGCTCTTCACAACCTGCCCTCCTCCTACTTTCCAGGTTTCTTACTCTACTCTCTGCCACAAATTTTTGATCTAGTCACACCAACACACTATCTTTCAGCTCCAGGCATCTTCTCTGGCTGCCCCCCATTCCTGAAATCCAAATTAAAACCTCATCTTTAACAAGAAGCTTTTCTCAACCCCTCTTAAATCTAGTGTCTCTCTTCTGTTAATTATTTCCTCTTTATTCAGTATATATCTTGCTTTGTATACATTTGTGTGTTGTCTCCCTCATTATGTTGTAAGCTCCTTGAGGGCAGGGACTCTCTTTTGCCTCTTTGTATTTCTCCAGAGCTTAGCTCAGTGACTGGCACATAGTAGACACTTAATAAATGTTTATTGGTTTATTATATCTAGGGTATTTTGTGCAATCTTTCTTTTTTTAAAAGTGTGTGAAGAGGGAATAATGTAGAATTAGTCTCAGAAGACAGGTAGGAACCTGACTTTGAAGGACTTTAAATGCCAAACAGAGAAATTTTTATTTTGCCCTAAAGACAATAGGGAGCCATTAGAGCTTCCTGAGCAGAGTAATGACATGGTCATAATTGTGCCTTAGGAATATCTATTTGTCATGTTTGTGGAGAATGGATTAGAATGGGGAGATAATAGGAGCAGGGAGAACAAACCTGGTTCAAGTGGGATCGCCTAATCAAAACCATAGCACATGAGCCCCCACAAATATTTTCGATTTTACTAATCAGAGGGTATAATTAGTTGAAAGCAAAGGCATTTAATAAAATAGTATACTAAATATACCAAACAACCAACAAGCCCCAGTACCCCCAAACATAGTAAAGAACATTTCCCCTATGAACCTTGGGTATACTCTCCCACAATACACTTAATTACCATTGCACAGGAAATAGAGCAAGGACACCAATGGAGGGAACATATGTGAGCACAGATCCCATGTGGCCAAGCATATTCATGGAAGGGCAACTTATTTGTCTGACAACATAGGGTCAGGCATCACTGTCTTTTTGAAATGTTATTACACTGCTCTCTCTGGGCTTGTTTCCAGCTGGTCTTATGTGTTCTTTGTTAAACCTGTGGCCATTATATGTAGCCTTTGCTGGGTGTTACTCTGTAGTCATCAAATATGGTCACTGATGGATGGTGCCAGACTGGAATCTTGATTACTTTTGGGTATTGTTCTATTAGACGTGGTTTTGGAGCTTCTTTCTGATTCCAGGTTCTAGTTTTAGTTGGCATATTCAGCTAAGTTGTTAATCTCTTCCCCACAAGATCAATATGTTTTCTACCATCTCTCTTATTTTAGAGACTAGAGGAATAAGGTTTGTAACCCCATGTCTGACTAGAGAAATCCTCAGCTGCCTTTTCTCCCCTCCCATTTCTCTGTATCTTACTTGTATGGAGCTTTTTACACATAGGGGAGCAATGAATAGGAAGCCTGGAAAGGTAAGAAGGAGTCAGGTTATAAAAGGCTTTAAAGGCCAAATAGGATTTTATATTTGATGATAAAGGTGATAGGGAATCACTGGAGCCTGCTAAATGGGAGGGTGGGAATGGTGTGTGTGACATGGTCAAGTCTTTATTTTAGGAAGATCAATTTGATGGCTGATTGGAGAATGAATTGGAATGGGGAGACATTTGAGAGAAGGCCAACATACAGTCTATTGCAATAGTCCAGGTGTAGAATGATATATGGGCCTGTACCAGTATGATAGCAGCATCAGAGGAGAAAATTGTGTGTGTGTGGGGAGTGTATATGAGGATAGAAATAATAGTACTTGATAACTGATTGGATATGTGGGGTTGGAGGAGGATGATGAGTTGAGCATGAGAGGTAGGTTGTGAGCCTCAATTATTAAGAGGATGGTGGTACCCTCAGGAGTTAAAATTTAGAAGAGAGATTTGGTATGGAGAGGTAATGAGTTTGGTTTTGGACATCTTTAGTTTAACATGTCTACAGATTTGTGATCTTAGATGCCTAATAGGAAGTTGGAGATATGAGACTGGATATTAGGAGAGAAGTCAGGGCTGGGCAAGTATATTTGAGAGTCATCTGCATAGACGTGCTAATTAAAACCATGGGAGCTGATGAACTCACCAAGTGAAATGGTATAGAGGGAGAAGAGGCCCAAGAATAGAGTCTTATGGGACTCCCTCCTGCCCACCTTAGATACCTAGCAAAGGAAAAAAAAGGAGTAGTTAGGTAGGAGGAAAAATGGAAGAGAGCCTTTCTCACAAATAAACCTAGAGAATGGAGAATGTAAGGAAAAGAGTGTGATCAGTGGTATTGAAGACTTCAGAGTGGTCAAGAAAGTTGAAGATTGAGAAAGGCTACTAGATTTGGCCATTAAGAGATTATTAGCAACTTTGGAGAGAGCAGTTTCAATTGCTGAGAAAATGAAAGTTTGTTGGGATTGTGGGGGAATGCAAGCAAACCCACCACCACTACAATAAAAAACCTCAGAACTCTTTTGAGACCTCATAGTCTACTTTAACCCATTGTTCTAAATTCTTGCCTTTATTACGATTATGGGGCTTATAAAAGTCTCCACATTTTGAGACATGCTACACTAATAATTAAAGATCTTAATAACAGAGATTAGAATATACCTCACATTAACCATGTTTGAAATAGAAGTATCTTATCCCATTAATTATACCCTCAAATTATCTCTTGCATTTTTCCTTTCCTTTCTTTTCCAGCGACCACTTTCATAGTTTATAATTTTATTCTCTCTTACTGGACTATTTAAATAGTTTTCTTCCTCCAACCTATTTTATGCATTACTGAAAGTGACCTAGGTTCAAATCTTGTCTGATGCTATTTTATGGTGTTCTTTATTTCACTTATAGACATTTTTGATGAAAAGGGCAGAAAAAATTCTTGCGTAGAGAAATACTAAAAATCACTTTGAGAAGTTACATGGCTTCTCAGATAAAATGGTGAGGTTAAGTCATACTGTTCTGTGGGACTGATGAACTGCCCCTTAGGTAAATATGTTGAGGGAACCTGAATGAAAGAAGAGTAATGACTGAAGTAATGATTCTCATGTTTTCAGAGTTTTGAAAATTATAACTTTAGTATTATAAATCGAACAACTATTTGGAGACTATAGAGATATTATAGAGGACCTTAGGGAGAGATTAAATACAGATTATATGGTTATATATGGGGTGGATCTTTTGAGTTTCATATTACAAGTTAGAGATGAGTCATTCCTTATGAGCAAACACTTATTTGAGACATTGAAAGTGATAGATATAGGTAGAAGAAAAGCAGAAAAGAGGAGAGGGGAGGCCAAGCATGGGAAGATTTGGGGACAGATCACACTGTAGGTGAGGAGAAAAGCTGCTTATAGAAGAAAGAACAGAGAAACTGACAGGGACTGATCTGACAGGAAGGTTTGCAACTGTTTTGCAAGAAGCTATGCTGATTGGAAGAGGTAAATTGCTTTGCTGACAGCTGATTGCTTCCCTAAAATAAAGGTGAATTCTGCTACTGAGTCGTGAGCTTTCTGAGCTTACTGATGTCTAGTATCTTGTATAACTTGAGAGTGAAAAACTTTGAGGGTTGCCTGTGCTGCCCTCTTTTGTTCTTTCTGCCCAGAAAGGGAAAACTGAGGGGTGAAGGGAGAAGATAGCTTTTGCATCTGCTTTTTTGTGAGAAAAGGCCTTGTTGAGAGCTGATTAGACAAAGTAGAATCCCTGGTTATTTGAAGAGATTCATGAAGAAAACCTCTATTGCTATATGTAACTTGAGAAAGACAAAGTCTTTAGAGGGTCAGAGCAGATCTCAGGTTAGCAGTATTCTGACTTAAGGGAATTCCTTGTCACTGAAAGAGCATAACACCTTTTTAACACCCTGCTGCTATCACTGCTTCAGTGGCCTGGAAGGAACAGAGAAGCTACTTTGCTGCAAGCAAAGTGGTGTTTGGCCAGGTGGGAGGGAAGTGCTTTATTTGTGCTGGTGATGTGATGCAATTATTCCTTAAAGAGATCCAGTGCATCAAGACCTGCCATTCAGTCATGAGTTGCCTGAGGCTCATGAATTTCCCTAATCTTGTGCCTCGTCATTACCTTTCTCTAGGTATCCACTATCTTAAACAGTCACTCTATGTATTGGTGAGGCATAGTGACCCAGACTTATTTGTGAATTATTAGTTTATTCTTGTTTTTGCCTTATCACTTAGTAAATGTTTTATATTTGAGTTAGTGGTGGCATTGTAAGTGACTTTGTATAAATGAGAAACACATTATTGGGGCTCAGGGGCTATAGAGATGAGCATCAAGAATGCAAATTCTGAGATGAGAGAGGATTAGATTGAGAGGAGACAGGGAGAGTCAGAATGGGGTTGAGCATCTCATGGAAGAGGCAAGAGATAATTGTTACAATAGAGGGAGAGAACAGGAAGGCAAAAGGGAAAGAGTCAACC
>CM053580.1:112723383-112742326 GCA_028627135.1 Pseudochirops cupreus
ATGATCTTTCTTTTCTCCAAAGAAGGAATCAAGGGTTTGGGAGCTGTTCTTACTTTGCTTCTTATGCTTATTCTTACTCATGGTTCTTCAGACTGTGATTTTTTTTTTAAATCTCTGTGGGGCTCTGCTTCCAGAAGGGAAAGCTCTGTCCCAAATCGCTGGGGTCCTCCTGGCTGCCGTAGCTCTTAGAAAGAGGCTGGGAACTCTTCCTATATACTTCCAGCTGACTTGATAGCAAGGACTCCAAGACCGGGGCCCAAGATGGCGATCCGTCCATGCTGCTCAACGTGAGAGCTCTGGCCTGAGAACAGTCGCTCAGTCCCCCTGCTGCCTGCAGGTCGTGGGCGGGAAGCTGCAACGTGGAGGCGGGTGCAAAACCTCTGCCTTTGCGCTTTTCCACTCTGGAAGCCTTCTGGCCAGACTGCTTATCTCCCCCTTTCACAATTCCCATTCACAGCTGCCGCTAATCTGCTCACCTGAAGCTCCTCAGCTCCTCATCTCCTCCCGGCCAGCCGCCCCCGGGGGACAGCTGCGGCTTCAGGCCAGGCTGGTTTCGGTTCGCAGTGCTGATATGGTTCCTCGTAGCCGAGCTGCCTTTAGTGGGAAGTATCTTTGTGTGCGTTTTGGAGTTCTAGGATTGGTTTAGAGTCCTATTTTATGGGTATTTTGGGGTGGCTATGTGAGAGCTGCGATATGTTACTGCTGCTACACTGCCATCTAAAATTGCAGCCATTATAATACATGGGTTTACTGATTAAGCTGTCATGATGGGAGGAGAGGGAGAATTGGCAGGGAGGGGATTAGTTGAGAGTGTTTCCAGTATTTTTGGGAAAATGCTTTATGATGTGGATGGATAAGCCCCATGAATTCACTTTGTATTCTCAAATTAATTATTATAATATAGTATCTGGGGAAGGACTTTTACCAGAGTACATGAAAAAATCAGAAATGTAGCTGTTCTCTTAAAACACAAATATCTGTTTCCCTTTGAGTTTGAGGCAGAGTCATGAACCAAGAGCTAGCAATGGTAGTAGCTATAAGTCAAAGGGCAGTATTTATGTGGGTTGCAGATGGAAAGGAGTGAGGGGCTCTTCTTCAACCACTTCAGCACACCCAGAAACTGACAGTCAGTAACATCCAGATAATGGTATTTGATAATTACAGTTAGTGTACTTCAGCAGTCTATAGGATTCTGTATTTCATATGCTTTTCATTCTTACTGGCCCAGTGTTCTACATAGTTTTTCTTCCCTTTCAGCCAACTCCTTTTCCTCCTTGTATTCTCTCCAATTTTTTTTAACTAAAATTTTTTTTGTCTTCTGTCCAACATGTTATATTCCAAGTAAATCAGGTTGATTTGCTTTTTCCTAGCCCAAGCAACCCTATTGTTTCTTTGTTTAAATTGAAAATTAATGCCCAAACTCTGTTGAATTTCAGTTTCAGTCAGGTTCTTTGGCTTAGCTGACTTTTTTATCCAAACACAAATTCAGGATTTCAAAACTTGAAGGGACTTGAGAGATCATCTAGTTCAACCCCTTGTCCTTACAAATGAAGAAACTGAGGCCAAGCATAAAGAAGTGATAATTGCTTCTTTAGAAAGAACCATGGATCATATCTTATAGAACAATGTAAATAGAATTAAAGCAATTTATCTTTTATTTTTTTAAAGAGAAAGTTTCATGCTCCATTTTGAGCTTTGTACTATGATTGTTCAGACAGTCTAATCAAGTCAATTTGATTACTTCTTAACACAAGCTACTGTACCCCTTTTTTACTGGCTTGGATATCCTACTTTTCTAAAATCATTGGCAGAGTTGTATCAAGGGAAACACACATGCACACACACACAGCTGATGTGTTATAACCTCCCCTTATTTTGAGGCTACAACATGCAACTCATAATATGAGCCTGGTAAAAGAAAAAAAAATCAGGTCAAGCCTATTAAACTGTGCAGGCTAATTGTTTGCTTAGTACTATAAGCTATTCTTTGGGATTGGAAGAGAGCTGGTACTCGATGTGACTTAAATACTAATGGATCTTTAGACTTAGCACTGAATAGTGCTTTAGGTCACTCCTCTACAGAGAAACCTTCAGTGACTCACCATTATCTTCTGGATAAAGTTCAGACTCTTAAACCTCACATTCAGTGTCCTTTAAAGCATGACTACCTTTCCAACCTAATCTCTCATTTTATTCCTTCAATAATAACTCATTTTTATGCTTTAAGGATTTTGTAAAGTAAAACACTTGACTTTCAACAATTCTTCTACTTGGATAATACAGGCATTACTCCCCCATTTTAGAGATGAGAAAGCTAAATATTTGAGAGGTTAGGTCATTCATCCATAGTCCCATTTAAATAAGTATGACTCCAAACTCAGCTTTATTGACTTCAAATCCATTAACTTCCAGGCACAGTCTACTTTTTCCTCCACCAATACACCTTGTACTTTTCTACTTCTCTATCTCTTTTCCCTCCATTTCTTTGAATTTCTGTCAAAATCCTACCCATATTCAGGGTCCAGAGCTAATGCTGCTTTCTCCGTGAAGCTCTCCTTGATTACTTTAGCAAGAAAAGATCTCTTTTTGATGTATTCCTGTACCTGGGCTAGCATTATGCCTTGTGTGGTACTGATTTGTGTATTCATCTTCTATTCCCAACTAGATTCTAAGCCAGCAGTTTTCAACCCGTGGGTTATGTTCAATTTTTAACAATGAAAATACATCCTGCATGTTAGATAGATTTGTAACAGTAGCAAAATTACAGTTTTGTTGTAGCAACGAAAATAATTTTATGGTTGGGGGTCACCACAACATGAGGAACTGTATTAAAGGGTCGCGGCATTAGGAAGGTTGAGAACCACTGTTTTAAGCTGTCTCAAGGCAGAGACTACATTTTATCCCTTTTTCACTTGATGAAAACACCATTCTTCTTTATAGATTGTGAGTATTCAATAAATTTGTTGAATACTAGATGTCACTCAAATTTATATATTGCCTATCAACCAGAATTCATAAGGAAACTTTGCCTAGTATAAATGTTGTTGCTATGTGTTTTACTTTTAGAATGAAATAATCAAACTTTTTTTCCCTCATAAGGTCTTTATAATTTCTGTCTACTTTATTTAATAGAAATCGGTTAAATTTAGAAAATAATTTGGAGATTAGTAGTGGTTGTAATTTGTTTTAAGATTGAACTTCAAAATGAAGGCTAATATAGTTTCTTTAAGTAATATAATAAATCAGTTGCATCATATCTCCCAAAGTTGCCTGGGATCCAAAAGAAAAATATAAAATGCTTTGTGGTAGAGTAGAAATGGAGACCTCACTTTGATTAAAAAATTGTTTTCCTGAGAAAAGAGGCTTATAAAGTCAGAAATTAGGTAAGTAATCCTCTGCCTTCTTGTATTTTCTTAATATTCACCCAGTCTTCTTTTAAATAGTCTGAAGTAGCCCAGATAATTTGAATAATTTTGTCATAATCCATTATTTCTCACTTTAAAGAATTTTATGTTCCCATATTCCTAAAATGTAGGTTTGGTCATCTCACTCCACAAGCAAAAATCAGTTCTGGCACAAGAAGCATATGTAGAAAATGAAGAATAAAATCCTTGTAGTTTCTTTTTTCTTCACTCCAAGTTTTCTATCTTTTCTTTAAACTTTGTTCTAAATTTACTTAACTGTGTCTTTTTGGGGGAGAAGAGATGCTTATCTGTTGAATTTTATTTAGAATATTGCCTGTAGAGAAGCAGAAGATAAAAAGGATTAAGGTACCAGGAAAGGATTACAAAACCGAAACAATTACTTTCCTGTGCCCAGAGAAAATGTATCAGACTAGAAATTAGCAGCTAGAATTGAGATGTTGAACTAGGAACCAGGGCCGAATGGAGTAATAATAGAAGGAGGTTGGATCTGAAGTCTGAAAAGTCAGATTTTAAATCTTGACCCTGTCGTTTATTGCTAATATGGCCATAGGCAAGTAACTTGTCTTTCCTACATCTCATTTTCCTTAACTGTAAAAAGATGGTGTTGGACTAGATAATTTCTAGTTATATTATAAGCTCCCAAAGGACTATAAAACTATGCATATCCTTTGATCCAGCAATACCACTGCTAGGTCTATATCCCAAAGACATCCCCAAAAGGGAAAAGGACCTATTTGTATAAAAATATTTATAGCAGCTCTTTTTATGGTCGCTAAGAATTGGAAATCAAAGGATGCCCATTAATTGGGGGAATGGCTAAATAAATTTTGATATATGATTATTGTTGCATATTGTGTTAAAAAAAATTACAAGCAGGATGATTTACGAAAAACCTGGAAAGACTTACATGAACCGATGCATAGTGAAGTGAACAGAACCAGGAGAATGTTATATACAGTAACAGCAATATTATTCGATGAAGAATTGTGAATGACTTAACTATTCTCCAACCCAATCCCAAAGGACTAATAATGAAGCATAATGTCTGCCTCCAGAGAAAGAACTGATACTGATTGAATACCAACTGAAATATGCTATTTTTTACTTTCTTTCATTTTTTAGTCTTCTTGTACAAAATGACTAATATGGAAATATTTTACATAATTGAACATGTATAACCTACATATGATTGCTTATTGCCTCAGGGAGGAGGGAGGTAAAAGAGGGAGGGATAGAATTTGAAACACAGAACTTTAAATAAAAATGTTTTAAAAAGTGGAAAAAAAGATTATAAATTCCTTAAGGGGCAGGGATTGTGGTTGTCTCTTTTTGCATCATCAAGGCTTAGTAAAATGCCTGGTACATAGTAGGCAAGTAATAAATGTTTGAGCATTAACATTGATTCTAAGGTCCCTTCCAGTTCTAAGTCTAGTGCATTCCTCCCCATTTACTGCCCCCTTGTTTTTTGGGGGAGTATAACTAATGAATATATTCATTAGACTATAAGCTCCTTGAGCACAGGAACTATCTCACTTTTTTGTCTTATCATCTGCAAAGCATAGCATAGTACTTGACATGGTAAACAAACATTTAGTAAATGCTTATTGATTTTGTTTATTAAAGTCTTTCATTCTTTGAAAAAACAAGGAGAGTTAGCTCTTCCCAAGTTATAAATAAAGCTTGGTTTTCTGTGGTTTGGAGTATCTAAAAATTTTGCATTAAAGAACAACAGCCAAGTAACTTTCTTGGTGGATTTGTAATTTTATTGATGTATTCTTCCTCTGGTGAGTATCAAAAACCTTCTGTATTTGTTTATCCTTGGAAAATGTAAGAGGGAAGGGAAGGCATCCAAGTAAGGAAGAATAATAAGTCCTAATGTAAGAATTATTCAACGTATAGTTAGAGAACAGGGAATAGAATGACTGAAGTGCATTCACATAGGGGGAGAAGTGAGGTTGGGCCAGGTTGCAGAGAACCCTTTGAATGGCAGAGTAAGAAGTTAGGAATTTCTTCAATAGGCCTTTTGGAACTACTGCATATTTTTAAAAAGAAGACTGATGTAATGAACAGCATTTTTAGGGAGATTAATCTCATAGTGTCACAAATCACAGAATTTGAGAGGTCAAAGTGACCTCAGGAACCAGGTGGCTATACATACACCTATATATACACAAAAGGAATACTTATGACAGCATATCCAATGAGTGGTTGTCTACATTTTGGTTGAAGATCTCCGAGATAAGGGAACCCACCCCCTAATTAGAAAGTTTTTCAAGATATCAAGTCTTTACTGCCCTCTTTGCAACTTCCCATTGTTCCTGGTTCTGCCATAAGGGGCCAAGTTAAACAAATTTAGTCACAATTCCAAATGAGACTATTCATACACATGAAGGCAGCTATCATATTTCACTTAGTCTTCTCTTCTAAAAGTAGGAATATACCCATTTCCTTCAATATGTCTTCAAATTTTCACTTCTCATATCTATATTGTGCTGCATCCTTGGCCAACATTCTCATCCTCCTCCCTCTAGAATCTTGACCTCTGACCCTGGAAAGCTAAGTCTATGATAGGTAAGCCTTCACTTCATCTTGTCCTGAGCTAAGCTTGTTCACAGCTTACTGGTTATCTCCAAACCTGGCCTTCTCCCTTTCCAGTTCTTACTGTATTGCCTTTTCCTGTTCAAATATGTGCTCTTTGAGAGAAAATATATTGTTTTTCTTGTTTGTATTTGTATCCCCATAGTTTAGCAGAATATTGTACATATGGTAAGTACTTTTTAAGTACTTTATCTGTCCCTACCTCCCCACCACCATCTCTGTCTGTCTCAGACATGACTCAAGGTCCTTTACCATCCTGCTTCACCTTTTCTGGACACTCTCTTGCTTATTAATGTCCTTTAGACTGTGGTGCCCAGAACTAAAGCCATTATCTCAGATGAAATCTGATGGGAACAGAGTGCAGTGGGACTAACATTTTCCTATTGCTAGGACCTATGCTTCCTTCAATGCAAACCAAGTATGTTGGCTTTTTTTTGCTGATCCATCACATTGCTGAAATGAGTGTGTAGTTTACTAAAACTACTATCTAACCAGGTCTTCCCCATCATTAATGTTTTTGTACTCAAGTGCAAGCCTTAATGTATTTCCATATTTAATTTCATCTTATTAAATTCACACCAATGATCTAGCTTGTCAAGATCCTCTTGGATCCTAATTGTGTCATTTAATGTTCTAGCTTTCTATCATTGGCAAATTTGATAAGTGTAGCATCCATGCCTGTATTCAAGTCATTGGGAATAAAGAAAGTTAAATAGCAAAGTGTCAACCATTCAGCTTCTTGCCATGTTTATAATGACCAATTAAAAACTAAATAATCTTTGAGTCTATTTGATTTTATTTCAGTTTAACCCATATATCTCCATCTTTTCCACATGTATGACATGCTGGTTTACCTACAGCTTTGCTAAGATCTAAGTAAACTGTATTCACAGCAACAATCATTCAGTAAACATTTATTAGGCATGTACTATGTGCCAAGCATTCCCTTCCTGCATTAGTTTAGTAATTCTGTGAAAAAAGGAAATGGTATTAATGTGGCACTCCATTTTCTTGATGAAGACAAGCTGGATCTCTGCAATCATAGATTTCCTCTCTAGTGTTCACTGGCTACCTCTTAATGATCTATTCTAGAGTTTTCTGAGTTATCAAAGGTAAGTTGACTAGTTTATAGTTCAGACTCTTTTTTTGAAAGCTGGGGCATTTGCCCTTCTTCAATGTTGTGGTGCCTTTCCTGTCCTCCATGAAAGGTCTTATTCCTATTTTCATCTTCCTCCCACCACCCACATTTGATTTAATCCCTTTTTGTTCTTCCCTTATTAGCTTTAGTGCATTCTTAGATTAAACATTCTTGACACAGTTTTTAGAGGACTTTTCTAGGGGTGGAGTGAATAACAAGTGACCACAGAGAGAATCCTTCTGCTTCTGGTTTCTCTGCAAAGGAGAATGAAGTTTACACTGGAAATGGTAGAACAGAAATTACCAAGAAGGGGTTTATCCCCAGTATAAATAAGGAGAGCATAAGAAAACACCTAGTTACTTTTTATGAGTCCAAGTCACCTGACCCAGATGAACTATATCTTCAAGTCTTGCAATGTGATTGATGAGTCACTGTTGGTAATATCTGAAGGGTCATGGAGAACAGGAGAGGCATAACAACGTTGAAGAAGGACAAATGTCCCAGCTTTCAAAAAAGAGCCTAAACTATGAACTAGTCAATTTATCTTCTCTTGTTTGTGGCCTACATGATGTACATTTGAGGTCATGTGTTTTACTACTGGTTCTTTTCTTGGGCTTTGTGTCCTATGAAATTCTGGGCATCTCATCTTCTATTCTCTTTTCTTCTTTGTGGCAATATTTAATTGGTGATATGTATAGGCACTTTTCTTACTGGACTTGTCCTCTACCTCTTAATTTTTAAAGCCCTTTTGATTCAGTTTGTAAGATATCTGGCAAATGTATTCTTACTAGTTACGTGAGATATATTACGTAAAATGGATTAGAACAGAGACTAGGGTCAGAGAAAGCCTCAGGCACTAGTCAAAGTATGAGATGATAAGGATGGTGGCTATGGCAATTGAAAGAAGAGATACATATTAGATGAGTTTTCTGAAGGAAAAATCAATTGTAGAGAGCTGGGTCAAGGAGTCAAAGATGACTGAAAAGTCCTTAACTTTGGGAAACAAGGAGAATGATCTCATTGACTAGACAGGGAAGTTAGGGAGGATTACTGGGTTCTGTGAGTGGAGTGGAAGATAATTTTTTGACGTGCTAAGTTTTAATTAATAGGGGATTTCTTAGTGGAAAGGACTAGCAGGTATGAGAAAAAGTTGAACTGGGGAAGTTCAGGGGAAGAAGTAGGGATAGATCTCCAGTCTTGGGAGTTATTGCTACATGAAGTTCAATTTCTAAGGGATATAGAATAGGAAGAGTGGATTAAATGTGATGGACGCCCACATTCTGAGTAATAGGAGGAAAATCCATCGAAGGAGACTCACAAGTAACAGTGTGAAAGGGAAAAGAGAGCTAAGATCATTCACTTAGTCTAGTATTTTCTCTCTAGAGATCCATCATAGATGTTATGACAAGGACGTAGTTGTCTTTCTTGATTGTAATGTCAAATTATCATTCAATCAGTTAGTATTAGGTACTATTATGTACAGAAACTGTGCTAAGCACTGGAATACAAACACGAAGGATGAAAAAGCCCCTATTCACAATTACATTCTAATAGGGGAGACAAGTACATATAAAAATATACACAGAATAAATGTAAAGTTAATGAACAAAAAGTTCCCTTGGGAGGAAAGATGCTAGCAATTGGGAGGTCAGAAAAGGCTTCTTGTAGAAGATGTTGCCCAAGGTGCATCTTAAAGGAAGAGAGACTTTCAGAAAGAGGTAAGGAAAGAATGCATTCAGAAAGGCATGAGACAACCAGTGCAAAGGTATCATTATGGGAGATGGAGTCTCAAGTGAGGAATCCAAAAGAAGATCAAGTTGGCTAGATCTCAGAGAGGTAAAGCAAAAATAATGTCCAAATGAGGTTGGAAAGATAGATCGTGACCAGTTTGTGAAGATCTTTAAAGGCTAAAAGAGAAAGGTTTATAAATAATCCTTGAAACAATAGGAAGTCACTGGAGTTAGTTGAGTTTGAATGTATTACATTTTCCTTTAATAACTCATATGGCTCTGTCACTTGTGAAATTTTTATTTTCAGTCTGTACCATCTTGTAGAATAATGAATCCCACAAGTTTACCACCTGGTGTGTGTAATAGCATTGCCTTTCATTTGACCTACCTTACCTCTTTCAAGCTTCAGGAGATTTTAGTATACTGAGATTTGATGAACAGGTCCTTGTTTATCAATGATCTTTGAACTTTTATAGATCTTCATCATATATCTCTTTAATCTCTTTGAAAGGAAAAATAATAACTTTTAAAATTTTATTCACAATAAGAGGTTATATTGATCCCTTTCATTTTTTCCTCTCTGTGTATGCCTCATCCCACACTCTCTTTCCCTGAGTCATAAAGAAAAAACAGTTAAGCAAAACCAAATAGCAGAGACACTGCATCTAACTATGCATGCAGCATAACGTACCTATAGTTCTCCACCTCACTACCAATAAGAAGGAGATGTATTTCCTAACTTCTTTGGGACCCATGTTAATATCAATGATTGATTACTCCAGCTTTAGCTTCATTTTAGGGTTTTTTCAGTTGTTACTATAATCATGTGTTTTGTTCTATTTCTGCTTAGTTCATTCTGTATCAGTTCAAAAAAACATCCCATATTCTGGTTCTTTCTAATTGTCATTTCTTATGATGTAATCAGGTTACACAATCACATTCATGTATACATGTATGCATGCATACATCATATTCACACATGTATGTACATATATGTGCACATGTGTGGATTCCTTTCCCAATTGACGGGCACTCACTTTGTTCTCAGCTTTTTGCTATCACAAAAAGCATTATTACGAATGTTTTGGTACAAAAGGAGCTTTTATTTCTATTGCAGTGTTTCTTATGGGGAACACTACTTGCCCCATCCCACCCTAAGAAATTTCAGTTAGACTTTCCCTCTGTAACCCCAAATCCTCCAGAGCATGCATACATATTCTGTCCCTGGTAACTCCTTGCTAAATCACTGTTTTCCTCCTCCCTATTTTGTGATATGAACTATGAGACTATCCTAAGCATAGACATCTGTGAAGTTAAAAAGTTAGAATTATTCTAAATAATTATAGCATATTTTCAAATATTTATAGCTTCCTATCATACATGAAGCTTTCTGCTTTCTTTTACATATTTGTAGAGGAATCTTTTTAATGCTATTTTACATAAGATTAGTTAAAATTATATTGAAAAGACCTGAGAAAGTTTGCCTCTATGATTTAAAACTAGAAAGGATCATGTTTTTTGACTCACACTTCACAAATGATGAAAATGAAGCCCATCATAAGATCCCTTTCATTCTTTGAAAGCTAAATGAATGGCTTCATGATTAATAACCAAAATCATGGCTAATTACTGAATATGAATGTGTAATTATCTCATTTCTGGTTTATCTAAACTCCTAGTTTCTTTCTCCTTGGTTGGTTGTTGACCATTGTCCTCCATCAAAAAAATGAGCCATGAAATAAGGAAAAATACCAATTAGGCAAATTAACAACTCTTATTTTCTTTCCTGTTGCTTCTCTTCTTTCTTTGCTCTTGCCTTTCCTTTCCTTCTTTTTCCTTACTCTCTTCTTCCTTCCTCTGTCATGCCCTCTCTCTCTTTTCTTTTCTTTGCCCTTCTACCTTTCATGAGCAGAAGAGATTGAAACTTTTGTCTATGAAGGGTTATATATTAACTTTACCATCTAAACCCTCTTGCCAGGATTATGGAAGACTGAGCATTTTTTTCCATTCTCAACTATCTCTTTTGATTAAAATTAAATTTGAAGTATATTCCCTTGCATTAAGTGGTCATTTGTCTCTTTGAAACTGTATGGAATTTAGAATGCACCAAAAAGTCAATACACATTTAGTAGACTTTTAATGGGTATTTATGTATTGTTGAAAGATACAAAGAATATCTTGAATATTGGTTGGAAAAAATTCATTCTTGAATGGCTTTAACTGTGGGAGTTATTAAATTACATTCAGTGTATGTTATTTTACTTTTATTCAAAAGGTTACACCTTTGGTAATTTTACATCAATTTTATTACAAAATGACATTGAAAAGCATCACCAAAATTTTAAAATCATCTTTGCATAGTGACACAATACCAAAGTAATTGATGCATGGTAAATAGAAACAGGGATCATAAATGATGTTATAAAAGAATTGTTCTCTCCCTAGCTTCCACAAATATTACTAATCTTGAGTCTACCTCCCCCTTTTCCCACTCCACATCTGATAAATCTTTGAGAAGTGCATTCAGATGCTTTGGGGTGTGTGTGTGTGTGTGTGTGTGTGTGTGTGTGTGTGTGTGGGTGTGGGTGTGTGTGAAAAAGAGAGTAAGGGAGAGAGAAAGAGAGAGAGAAGATGAGATATAAAAACTAAAACCATTCAGAAATGTGTGGATCACCACACTTTATATCTATTCAACCCCTGTCATCTTTTTGTAATCTGCCCTGCCTGTGGTTTGAAGTACCCGCTGAACTATTTATTGACCTTGTTCTCTGAACTACATGTACTCTCTGGACCACCAGACCTGCACTAGACCTTTTAGTTTTGAAACTTCTACCCTGGGGCCCACAGTATCCTGATTGATTAGTATGTTGCATGACACATTATCTCTGGGTTGTTTCAGTCATGCTGTGATTCATATTTCTACTCTGGACATCTTCTTGTCATCAGCCTGTACTATCTGTACTCTTTAATTTCCTGATCTAGAACTATAAATCAATCCATACTCCCTTTGCCACCAGAAAGTCATGTCAATGAATTCCCAGTCAATCAATTGACTCTACCAATCTTGACTCCTTTGATTTCTCAAGACAAAACATCCCTTCCTGGCTACTACTCTCCTATATGTTTTGTCTTCTGTTACTAGAATGAGAGCTCCTTGACTGCATGGATAGTATCTTCCATTTGTGGTTTCATTCCCAGCATTTAGACTATATTTTAGGCACATAGTAAGTGCTTAATAAATATGTTCTTTCATTCATCCATTCATCCATCCAAGGATAAACCCCAGATCAAAGGTGGTAGCATGAGGGTGGGAAAGAGACCACATTTAGAGGCAGATCCAGGATCACAGCAATCTGAGAGTCTTGATGAGTGGAGAGAAGTACTATTTCTGACACATACTGACTTTAGGATTCTGGTCATCTCTTAGCCTCTCAGAGTCCCTGGCAACTCATTAATCCTTTAAATTGCAGAATAGAGGCTGTTGTGTTTTAATGGAGGGCTTTTCCTTAGGGGAACTTCCCTACACTGATGGAATTACAGGTTGGGACTGAAATAAAAATTCTACTGATAAATCAGAAGAATGTGGTATATAATGTTTATTTAGATTTTAACCATTTTTTAAACCATCTTTTAGAAAAGATGTAGAGTTATGGGGTAAATGAGATATTTATTTGAGTTTGGAATGGCTAGAACCAAAAAGAGTTGTCTTTAAATGGATTCATTTCAGTTTGGAAGCATGTCTCTAAAGGAGTGTCTCTGGGATCTGTGTTCTACCCTGTCCTATTTCACATTTTGACTTCTAATAAAGGCAAATGATGATATGTAATTAATAGAGCTAGATGTCATGAATGATAGGACCTGGAAGAGCTTAACAGACGAAAATGTTGGACCAAATCTAATAAGAGGAAATTTGATTGGGATAAAGATAACACCTAATATGTGGGTTAAAAAAAATCATAAAAAGCTCAAGATGTATGAGGCATGATCAGACACTATTTTGTCTGACATTTGGGCTTTAGGGGACTGAAAGGTTAACTAACATGAGTCTGTGGCAATAAATTAACTAAAGTAATTATAGATTTAAAAGAGTCATAATGTCTAAGAATATGGAGGTGGTAGTTCTATTTTGGTTTTCTTGATCAAATAAAAAGACCTATCATTTATATTACTGAACAATATGCATATGAGGGCAACCAAAATATTGATGGACCTCAAGATCATTTTAAAAAACTGGGGATGTCTGGCCTGGAAGAGACAAGAATTAAGAGGAAGAAGATAGTTCTCTTCAAATATTATCAGGGCTCTAACTTGGAAAAGAGATTAAATTTCTGTTCTTTTTTGTCTCAGTGGGCAGAAATATGAGCCATGGGTAGAAACTGTAGATAAGCCAATTTAGACTTGATGTCAAGTAAGACAAACAACCAAACTTCCTAACCATTGAGACTGTCTAAAAGTGGAATGAGTTGCTTTGAGAGGTAGTGAAATTCCCTTTAATAGAAGTCAACAAGAGATGTCCGGATGACTACTTGTTCTCATAGGATCATAAATTTAGTCCTGGATTTAAAGATCTTCTAGTCTGACCTCCTCCTTTTACAAATGAGGAAACTGAGACTTAGATAAATGTCTATATAGTCATTACTTTCCATAGCTATGAAGTGTCTTTAATAGGATTCATATTCAGATCTTCTTAATTCTAAAACCAGAAGTATCCACTCTACCAAGTTACCGCTCTAGAAATTAGATATATCTCTCTGGCTTCAGAGGTATATTGGAGTAAGTATGGTTTTTAGGTTAAGTGGGATTCTCATATTCTTCTATAACTTAGCACCTAGTCTTTCTTATACCTCAGAAACATTATAGAAGTGTTTCTTTCTTTCCTTACTTTTTTTTCCCCAAGAGAGCTTTAACTAGATTACTTCTTTTTTTTGGTCTTTTTGGAGGGGGAAGGCAGGGCAATTGGGGTTCAGTGACTTGCCCAAGGTCACGCAGCTAGTGCATGTTAAGTGTCTGAGGTCAGATTTGAACTCAGATCCTCCTGACTCCAGGACTGGTACTCTATTCACTATGCCACCTAACCACACCCAAACCAGATGACTTCTGATGTTCCAGTTCTGAGGTGTGTGATTGTGTGCCACTGCTCTTACTGAATCATTCCCCCTCCATTTTTAACATGAGAAAAGAACATAGAAGCAAGAGTCTAGAACACCCCTGCCCCCCAAAAAAACCTTCTCTACTTGCCAATTTTGCCTAGTGTCAGCCTGTTTGACTTCAGTTTTACATTGGAAAATTAAAAGCTATTTAAAGAGGTATTTTTATCTTTGTTGAGCACTTATATGTCTATCTTAATGAGAACAATGGTTTGAATGTAACTTCATAAAAATAGTCTTTTTGTGTAACTAATAAAGGTCATTTGAAGACATTTTAACTGTGGATATTTTCTAAAAGGATTACATGCCTTCAAAGAAGGAAGGCCATGAGCAACATTTTGAAGAAACTGACTTGTGTCTCTTTTTCTAATTTTTTTAAAATTGTAGGTTTTATACAATTATGTAATCATATATTCGAAGTAAGAGAACAGTCATTGAAATAAACACTTGGTCTTCTGACTAGGGCCTAATTAAACAATGTAATATCTCATAGAATTTAACATATTTTCATCTCTTCCATGAAAACCAAGCAAAAATGGAATTGAAAAGAATCTCTAAAAGTGAGGAAACAAAAAATGCACTTTCTTGAGGAGAATGCTATATCTTAACTTACTGTATGGGAAAAAGTATGAAGAAGTACTAATGGATGGAGAGGATAACCATAGAAGGCTTGAATTGGAAGTTAAAATTTTGAAATACATTCAGCCAGCAGACTTAGGAAAAAAATTACTATTTTATATGTGAACATCATTTCATGAAATTGTCAGGTATTTAAAAAAAAAGACTTTAGTGTTAGGTTCTTAAAGTTTTACACCTTGGTATAGTTGTAACATTCTGTTCTAAAAAGAAAGCTTTAAAGAGAGAGTTGTAATATTTTTGCTTTGATAACTCTGCTTACATGTCTGAAGTAAGTATAAACCCTTATGGATATATTTACTTTTATCAGTCCCCAGACCACATTAATTCAAAATATATGATCTTTAATCAAGTAGTATAGTAAATGAGGTGTTAAGAAAGTATACTCTTATGCACATTTATCCTGTAGTTTCCCTTTGGTCATCTTGCCTGCACTGGGAGAAAACATAAATCTAAGGAACAGAGATGGTTTGGAGGATTCAAGAATTCACATAGGCTACGTGTATGGCCAGAATAACTCACACATCTGATGCTACAAAGCTGTTTCTGTCTTCTGGTAATGCCATGACACTGCTTTCTAGTGCTCTTCACTGAGTGTGTTGAGTTTGCTCAGTTCTTTGAATTACTGCTTTTCTTTGCTACCAGTTTATGGACTTCACCTCTTCAAAGTCAATTGCTATCTGTCTTGGCCACATACAGTGCCCCAAGACAGGATGTCAAATCTTTCAGAGCTTAGCATAAGCAACAAATGCTTTTTGTATTACTGGATGGACCCTGTCTACCTAAGCATAGCCAGCCAAAATCAGCTAGTATGCCCCACACTAATGCTGTCTTTCTTTTGACTCCTTCTTCCTGGTGCTAATTTGAAGTCAGTTAGCTCAGACAACTGACTTAGGGCTAGAAAATGCCCCTTTAAACTTCAGTGGGGATACTGTACACTAAAATGACTCATATTCCTTCCCTAAAGAAAAGGTAACACAAAATGAAACACCATTCCTCCCCCAACTCTGAACTCCACAGGAGTTGTGTGTGGGATGGCCCTATCAAGCTCAGCCTACTCCCAAGATCTTCCTTGATTGCCATAGAAAGTTAAGCAAGAACAAAAGTTAGTGAAAAAAAGGAAGAAGGCACGTTCGTTGTCTTCCAGCTTTCTGTCTTTATTATGGTATTGGCAACAACACCAGAAAAACCTTCTCCTATTTGCTGTCTGTCTTCTAATACTATTAACACAATTTTGCATGTTTCATAAGATAATTGATTTAGGAATGAGAGAGACATTAGTATAAGAGTCTCAGAATAATGTTTTTAAGTGCATAAAATAAAATAAATAGGATTACAAAGGAAATGAAATATATTGAAATGAAGCTATCAAGATTTTTTTTAAGTTCATAATTTCCACATTAAGAACTCTTGAAGTCTAACCCCTTCATTTTATAGTAGGGAAAAATGACGCCTTGCCCAAGTGACTTCTTGTCCAGGGACACAGAGGTAGCAAATGGCAACCCTGGGATTGAAGTCAAATGCATTGGTCTTTACTCTGTCAGTTTTTGATTAAGGTTAATTTTTATAGATGAAGATTATGTCATATTCACAATCAATTAGGTCACCTAACTAGTTCATTCTAGTTTTGTTGCCTATTGATGTGTTGCTGTTGTGTGTGAATTGATTCTCATAGAATTACTTATTTAATTGTACTTTTATCACCCTTACTAACATTATTTTATGCTGTTTCATAGTGGTTTGGAGGTGGTAGTCATACTGTAGTATAAGTTTTGACAAGTCTTACTAAGATGGAAAGATTTTAAGTTTGAGCCGCCAAACAGATTTTATTCTTTTCATCTAGGAGCCAGCTTAGCTAAATGTTGAGAGATCCATCCTCAAATTATGGTAGTGATAAATTTATCAGCCATAACATTTCTGGAAATCCATCTACCAAGTCACAGAGAAGTTGGGATTTGTGGAGGTGGAGGGTGCTCAGCCACCAAAAAAAAAAAAATCTTAGATTCTTAGAATATTTGATTTCCCTGATTGGATTTCAAGGGGCCCTTCTCCCTAACTAGTCATAAGGTCATTTTGCCTATATGAAGAGATAATAGTTCCTCCCTACTTTTCTTCCAGCTGTCTTAGGAAAAGTTGGATGGAAAAAAGGGCTTGAATGGGAAGAGAAAGAGGAATGAGGAGAAAAGGTCAAGATAGAGGAGGAGAGGGCAGAGAAAGTATTTGCTAAGAAAAAGTAAAAAGTTAGTGAAAAAAGGAAAAGAAGCTGGGTGTGGCTTTTGAGGTGTTAATGAGAGAGATGCTGAATAGCTGTGAAGGGTCTCACAAAACCTTTTGTTTCAACACTTCTTCAGAGAGTTATTAGCAAGCAGCATGGACTGAGTATGGAGAGCAAGACTTTGCACAGAGTATGTGATATATGTGTTTCTGTCAGGACCAAGGGACTACTGTCTGTTTTCAAGGTACAGGCTGTTCTCCATTCTATAAGTGAAAGCAAAGGGCTTGAGGAATGCTGTTTCATTCTATGTGTTATGAGGGAATATGAAATATTCTTTAAAAAATAAAAGTACTTCGGTGTGAAAACAAAAAAGTGAATGTAGCTGAAGAGGCAGCAGGAAATCTCAGTCTCTTTCAAGGGGAAGAAGAGTGGGAGCCAATCCCACAGAGGGAAGATGGAAGAAGGACCATGTGACACTTGATGTTAAGAAATATATAAGGTTCTTTCAGAAGAGAAGAGGGTTGTACATTATGGAGTAAAAGCTGTTAATTTTTATGAAAAATGATGCTGTGCATACACAGGTGCTATTAGATAAGAATCATCCAGCAAGGGTCTTGCAAAGAAAAAAAAATAGTAGGTACCTGGTGACTTTTTGCTGAGAGAGACTGAGGAAGCTTTTTTGATCTGATAAAAACAATAGAGAGGAATAGTGTAGGCCTATAATCAAGATGAATCAATGAATAAATATTTATTAAACAATTACTAGGTACCAGGTACTGAGCTAGGTGCTGGGGATAGAAAAATGAATGTGAAGCAGTTGTTCTCTAGGAGTTTGCTTTTAATTGGAAGAAACAACATGTACATACAAACATATGTGTGTAAATGCCTCTATATGATATATGTGTGTATATATGTATGCATACACACATATATATAAATTACAAGTAAGTTAAATTGAAGATAGTTACATAGGACATTTGCAGTTGGGGGCAGGGTAGAGCACAGGAAGGGCATATTGTAGAAAGTACTCCTTGAGCTGAAGGAAGGCAGTGAGGGCTTCTCTTAATTGCAGGTGAGGAGGGAATGCTTTTCATGCCTGGAGGCAGCCAGTGGCACAGAAATAGAAAATGAAGAGTTGTGTGGGGGAAATGGCAAGGTCAGTCTGACTGAACCATGGAGTGTAGAAAAGAGAATAAAGTAGAAAGAATCTGGAAAGATAGGTTGAGATCTAGTTAGATTGTAGAAGTCAAACAGGAGCTTAGATTTTATCTTGGAGGTAATAGGGAACCAGTAGAGTTTGTTGTGGGGAGCTTGGCATTGTTGAAATTGTGATTAAAAAAATCACTCAGGCAGCAGTATGGGATGATGGGTAGGAACAGTTTTGAGTAAGGGAGACTAATTATTAGCCTATTCTTTCTTTTATTTTAATTAACTTCTGTTTATTTTTTGGTTTACATCATTCATTTTCACAAGATTTTGAGTTACAAATTTTCTCCCTGTCTTTCCCCTATCCCAAAACAGTGATCCCACTGTATACTCCTTCCCCCAATCTGTTCTCTCCTATATTCTTCCCCATCATCCCTCTGACTTTCCAGTAGGGCAAGATGGATCTCCCTATCCCAGTGCCTGTAGATCTTATTTCCCAGTTGCATGTAAATAATGATAATAATAATAATAATATAAATTTTTATAATTTGATGTTAGATCTTTAAATTCTAGATTCTTTCCCTTCCTCCCTTGTCACTCACCCCCACTGGAAAGACAGGCAATTCAATACAGACCTTACATGTGTAGCTACACAGAACATCTCCACAATGGACATATTGTGAAAGACTGACTATATTTCCTTCCTTTCTATCCCGCCCTCCACTTATTATATTCTCTACTTTGTCCCTGTCCCTTTAGAGAAGTGTATGTTTCTAACAACCCTTCCCCCCATCCTGTCCTCCCCTCCATCATCCCCCCTCTCATCCCCTTTCCCCCTACTCTCCTATGGGGCAAGATACCCAATTTAGAGTGTATATCATTCCCTCCCTAAGCCAAATTCAATGAGA
>CM053580.1:112742826-112769683 GCA_028627135.1 Pseudochirops cupreus
AAAAGTCGCCTTTGCCAGATGGAGAAAGAATCTCAAAAGCACTCTGAAGAGAATAATTCTGTCAAAATTAGAGTGGAGCAAATGGAAGCAAATGACTTCATGAGAAATCAAGATACTATCAAACAGATCCAAACAAATGAAAAAATAGAGGGCAACGTGAAATATCTCCTTGAAAAAACCACTGACCTGGAAAACAGATTCAGGAGAGACAACTTAAAAATTACTGGACTACCAGAAAGCCATGATCAAAAACAGAACTTAGAAAGCATCTTCCAAGACATTCTTAGACAGAATTGCCCAGATATTCTAGAACCAGAGACTAAAATAGAACTTGAAAGAATTCACCGATCACCTCCTGAAAAAGAGAATAGGCTAAGGGTATTAAGTACTGCTTTTTGGTGAATCTGATATGAAATAATTTCAAGAAGTATAGCTCTTTGGATCTAATATTATCTTTGTTATTAGGAGGGCAGTTATTGCCAGTGACTTGTATATGTTCTTGTGGGCAAGGACCTGGAGAGCTCAATCTATCAATATATATCCTTGCTGAGGGTTTTTAATTAGCAAAAGCAAAAAAATTAAATATCTCATTGATTCAGTCTCTTTAGATCCTGAACTTACCTTTACACCTGACTTCAACAGGTCATTTTCCATTAAGAATCACAGTTTTTAGGTTGTCAATAAAACATTTATTTAGTTATTGGTATTCTATATGTCCTTGTTTATTTTAACAGAAGAACTGAGTCATAGTAATTTTGATACTCTTGCTATGCGATGAAACAAAAATACAGTTAGGAAGTTATAAGTAATTGGAAAGATGGTTCAAAAGTTCTCTTTGGAGAAATAAATAAAAGAATTGGTGGAACTGATTTTATTGTTGCACAAAGGCAGTAAGGAGCACAATTTCATGGCACATTTGATAATCTCATATTGCTGTGCTCATGATATATTTTTGAAAAAGGACCACAATGAAAATACTTGCAGCTTATGCGCTACCATATGTTGCAGAGAATAAAGAGGTAGAGGAATTCTACAAAGAACTTCATAAAATCCTCCAAATTCAATCAATCAATCAATATACATTTATTAAGTGGCTACTATGTTAGGAGGCACTAGTTTCTGGGCATATAAAAGCAAAAGTAAAACAATTCCTGCCCTCAGAGCTAATATCCTATTGGGAGAGACTACAAATCTATACATGTATCTATTGACATAGGTATATACATATGTATGTGTGTGTTTGTGTATATATGTATATACACATAAAAATTTACAAAGTAAATTTAAGGTAATTTTTAGGGGGATGGCACTATCAGATGATGGAGATCAAGAAAGGCTTTGTGTAGAAGCTTTAAGCACATAATTACTATTTGGAAAGGGGGGAATTGAAAAGGATAGTAAGCAATATGCTTGGAAAATAGTGTTCAAGTGTAAGAACTGATAGACTACACAAAAGTATCATGCCTAAAAATCATGAATACTTTCATTAAGAAAAGACTTATTAAGCATTAGACATATAAAGTATTGGGTAATATTACAAAAGGAGGAAATTGATAGTTTTAAAGGGCAAGAAAACACTTATTACTTATGTAATAAGTGGGAATAATATTTCCTGTATCATCTACAATCAGACTATCAACTTACTGGAACAAAACTCAAGATTAATATAAAGCTAAAGACTAAAGATGAGACTAAAAATGAGAAAAAAAAAAGATTGTGACATGTAACCAAGACTATAACCTGACCTATTTAAGCAATTATTTATGTTGAAGGATGGGAAATGGATGGAAGAAAGGACACTGATTATTACAATTTCACACAAAAACTGACAAGTCAATTGCTACAATCAGGAGGACTAAATATACTTAAAAAACTGCCTTAGTTACAAAACCCTTGCCTTACTTGTTGGGTAGAGAGTTGTGGTTGTCAAAAGCAACACTGTTTAAGAATATGAACTTGGAAAAATTTTCAGAAGGATAGTGGAAGATTATAAGTCACATAGCTTCATAAAACCATAAGAAGCATGGGAAGGAAAAATCATTTTAAAAAAATGAGAGAAAAAATAGGCAAAGTCATCCCAAGGGCATTTAAGGCCAGAGCTGGATGGAAACCAACAAATAGAAGAGTTAATGGGTCTGTAAATTGTTTTCTTTTGTGGGAAACTTTTTTTCACCATAAAAAATAGAGCCATAACACTTGTCTTCTAATATTACAGGAAAGCAGTGGAAATGGCTTTGAAGTAATCAAAGATGGGAAAAGTATCTGGTTTAGACCTAAGAGGTCCATGCTGGAAAAGATACTGTTTTGAGGTACTGGGAGATTAGTTCTCAAGGTATCTAAAATTGGAGAACTGAGACCTTTTTTTTGTTCCCCAAAATTGAGCCTGAGAGAATACCAGTAACTACCAATCCATAAGCTATTTTCTTCAATTATATACAAATTTTGTGAGAATCTATTCGTGCATTGAAGATATCCATGACATGATAAGGGTATTAGAAAAAATAGGTAGGCTTTTGCAAGTGATATTCCACATGAGACCATATTTTTTTTTAGCATTGCTTAACTGCCTGAAGGGTGAAGAGGATATAATATGTCACATGTATTTCTTAAATATATATATTTTAAAAATGATTCAATAGGGCAAAATTCTACTTTAAAGGTTCTCCTTCAAGAAGGATTCCATGAGTTTGTCAAAAATGTATAAAATTTTCTTGAATGATATAAGAGCAACAATGTTTGACTTTCTGCTCATTAACATCAAACAGGCCAAAAATAGATAAGTATATGCTCACTAAGCATGTTATTCATTGTAAATGGAGAATATTCAATGCAGAGTCTCAGAAAGGAGAGCTTGACTATAAATTATATGTCCTTATGATATTTCTTCTGGCAAATGTAAAGGAGGGAAAATTCGGTTCACTCTCTCCCGGCAGCCCACCTGCAAGCTCAGGTGATAGTCACAGGATGTAATCACAGATAATGAAGTGTTAATATGTTAACAAGGTTAATGATTAAGATATCCACATCTGTGATTACATCCTGTGACTATATCAACAGAGTTGGGGGAGAGACACCAAATTCTTCCCTTACATTATTTTGTTACACATTTGCCAATCACATTTTAATCTGGTTCACCCCAGAACTCTGGAGAGGCAACTTCCCAAGAATAGAAGTAATAGAGAAAGTATAAACCTACATTGACAGGAATTTTCTTATAGGGGTTCCCTATACCAATGAGATCACAGATCCAGTCCCCACCCCTGCTTTACTCAGTATAGCATAGAATTCTTTGCAATCAAGAATAAACTACTTCTATGTTTCACTAATTAGATGAATTGCACATAATACATAAATCTCTTTTTGGAACAATGCTCAAAACTCTACCAACACCAACCCAAATTAGTGGATAAAGTGATATTTCCCTGAAACGTTCAAATGGATCAGTTATCTCACCAATGTGAGCACTGCCCAGTAATAGAAATCACAATCCATCTATGCCTGTCTGCAACCCTTTTCCACGTCCTCTTGTAAGGTTCCAGCTAGTCAGCAAGCATATATCACATAACATTGTGCCGATTGCAGCAATCCCCTGAAACCTTGCTGTCTTACAGACAACATTGATAATTATGCAAACAAATTATCCACATAGGAAGAACCAAGTAGATGAAAAGTGCATTTTGTCCACACTCTAGTACACTGAATGGGCAATTTATAGAATTTATCAATTACCTTTGTTGGACAGACACTGAAAATGGGCAGTGAATTGGGTTCAGGATTGAACAGGTGAGGAGGGAGGTTGAATTGTTTTGGGGAAATTATAAAATTCTTTTAATGATGCTAAACTTTTTAAATCAAAGGCCCATCTTTTTAAAGCAATGTTCTTCTGATATTGTCATATGAACAAGAGTCATGTAATTCTCTTTGAAGAACTGAAAGTGAGGATTACTCTCATTTCTATCAACTGGCTTCAGCACATTTCATACATGAACTCAGGGAAAAATGAATAAAAGATGTCATCAGAGACATATATACATGACAAAATGAGGACAAGTCACATGGTGAGAGTGAGCCATAATTGATGGACAACCCATTGCTCCATTGGTATCCTTGTCCTGTCAAGAAAAAGCAAAGAAGGTACTCAAAGTTTTTTGCTTAACATAAAAAAAGTACTTGATACATGCTTGTTGACCAGCTAGAACCTTACCAGAGGACATGGAAAAGGGTTGCAGGCAGGCATAGATGGATTGTGATTTCTATTACTCAGGCAATGCTCACACTGGTGAGATAACTGATCCATTTGAACATTTCAGGGAAATATCACGTTATTCACTAATTTGGGTGGTGTTGGTAGAGTTTTGAGCATTGTTCCAAAAAGAGATTTATGTATTATGTGCAATTCATCTAATTAGTGAAACATAGAAGTAGTTTATTCTTGATTGCAAAGAATTCTATGCTATACTGAGTAAAGTAGGGGTGGGGACTGGATCTGTGATCTCATTGATATAGGGAACCCATAAGAAAACTCCTTCTGTTATTGCATGTAGGTTTGTACTTTCTCCATTACTTCTACTCTTGGCAAATTGCCTCTCCAGAATTCTGGGGGAAACCAGATTAAAATGTAATTGGCAAATATGTAATAAAATAAATAAAAATATAACAGGGCATAATGTTGATGTGTAGTTTTCTAAACCAATATGTAACCATGAAGATCTGTGAGTTTATCTTATCAGTAATGGATTTGTTCCTGAAAAATTTGAATAGGAGCTGAATGGAGAAAATTTCCTGATTTGCAAAAAGGGCAGGGAAGTTGGTTATGCAAAGTACAGCTCAGAGAGTTTTATTATTAAACTAATGGTTTCTGAGGAATTAGAAAAAAAAGATCTCCAAGAGCTAGCACAGGTTCACTAAAGCAAGTTATGCTCCACTAATGTTATTTTCTTTTTCATTGTATTAGGAAACTAGAAGACTGAGGAATTTCTGTACATACAGTGTATCTGGATATCAAGAAGATGTTTGATATCCTATGATTAAGAGGATGTGATGTGGACTAGATGATAGCACAGTTAGAGACAGATTTAACCAGCTGGTTGAATAGCCATACCAAAGAAAATTGATTAATATATTGCTGACATCCTGGACAGTGGTCTCTAGCACTTTGCACATGACTCTGACCTTGGCCTCATTATGTTAAACAATTTTTGTCAATGCTTTGAATAAAAGCATACTTATCAAACTTGAGGATGACACAAATTTGCATAGGATTTTTAGAGAACATTAGAGGACAAAATCAAGATTGAAAAAAATTTTAATGTTTGAGTATCTGAATTTAGGAGGATTAAATTTAACAGGGTTTAGTGTAATGTAGTTTGCTCAGTTGAAAAAAAAATAGCTGTATGAGTACAGAATAGGACGATAAGTAACTAGGTAAAAATAATAGCATCTATAACTAGTACCTTACTTAAAACTACCCACATTTTACAGACTGAGAAAATGAGAAACTGAGATTATGGTTCTATTATTGCAGTTTGGGTCTTTGACACAAAACTAAAGTTTGTGTCAGTTGGGATTTAAATCCAGAATTTTCCTGTCTCCAAGTCCATTGCTCCTTCCACTAAGACACAGTCTTTGTGCTTTCAATTGTTGCTCATCCTTCCTTCTCAAAGAGGACCAATGATGACAGGAGGGTGATGCCTTGACTTGGAAGTGAATTGAATTTAAGTGATGTAGAAGTGCGCAAAGTCACTCTCTCCTCCACAGTCAGAGTCCAGTGACAAGATAAAGGTCAAGATGACTGTTGTTTGCCCCAGATGTAGTAAAAAGTCTCTTGGCCTTTTTAAGCTAAGATCTTTCCCAGGTCTAAGTTTGTCTGAGGCAACACTCATTCAGTGATTAAATGTCAGGGTTCGCAGCCCTGCCCTAAGGGGCAACTAGGTACTTACCTTTACAATGGAGACAGTGGTGGTGTTTTCTCCTTAAAGAAAGTAATGCTGGAGGGTAGATGTTTTAAGAGGGCTTTTTAATGTTACACCCGGGAAGCCTTACAGCAGGACTCTAAGGCCCCTCTCTCTCTCCCCCCAAAAAGGCTTGGATCCTTTTATCTCCCCCAGATCCACACCCCACACGTGACACAGCGCAGCTGAGCTGGATTAAGAGAGGGGAAGTAAATTGTGATTACAATGGCATGAAGACCCCAAGGTGTGGAGACATCAATGGGGAACCTCAGGCATCCCACACAAGAAAGTTCTGAGCAATGCAACATCCCCTGGCCAGGGACAGTGCAATATGCTCTGACCTCCACGTGACCCAACTAATTCCCAGGCCTCAAACACATCCCTGTGTCTCAACATTACCATTTGCAATCTGGCACTATTTTGTGACCCTTACAATTAAAGACTAGGTAAGAATTGAAAAAGTACTTTGTGACTGGATGTTTTAGACATACTTTTAAATTGTCACAAATTAGAAACTGTGAAATACTATGAAGTAATCAAGAGAGCAAATGTTAGTTTGAAGAAAATTTACTCAGTTCCAGTGGTGAAATTATGCCTTTGAATGAAAGGAAATGCTCCAATTCTTATTGGTAGGATTGGTACCTACCTATAGGATAGGTACCTACCTATAAGAAATGGTAGATTTCTAATAATCTTTACTGATGAATTAGTTTTTAGTATCTCTTTACTAATTTAAAAGTTTAAACATTTTATACATAAGGGAGCTGAAATCCAGACAGTTTAAGTGTCTTGGACAAGGTCACATACACTTATTGAATGGCAGAGCTGATATTCTAATTCAGGTCCTGAGTCCAAATGCAACACTTGTTCCACTGTACCAGGATGCCAAAAATTCAGTATAAAGAAGCTGCTATCCACACTTTTCTATGTTGGTGACAGATGAGTAGAGTATTGAATTTGGTTTTGAACATAAACTAGGAACATAGCCAAAGGAAGGAGACTTGGGACCATGTCTTATGAGGAATGGTTGGAGGTCCTTTGGGTATTTTGCCTGAAGAAACATTTTGTTGAAACATTATCATAGAAGTTGGAGACATATTTTGGCTCAGGATTGTTAAGTTTTTCCTTATAATTAAAGTTGTCCAAGAATAGAATGTCCTGAAATGTAGTGAACTTGTCATCAATGGATTCTAGGATAATGACTTATCCGGGACTTTGTAGAAGAGACTCATGTTTTATATAGGGATTGGATTGGGTGTCCTCAATGATGCATCCTTCTGACTTTGAGATATCATATTGACATGAGAGGTAAAAATGTAAAGTCAGAGGTAGCAGCAGTTGGGAGTGTTGACAGGAGGCTTACATTCAGACACTAAGAGGTAGGGGATGTGAGCATGTCAGTACCATTTGTTTATGTTCTTCTTTCATGCTGGAGATAACCAAGGGCAGGAGTGCATGTATGGATCCATATTGCCACATATTTTGATCACTGAATTGGGTTGGGGACCCATGACATGTATTATGTTCAGAGGTATCAAAATGCCTCAGTTTTATTTTTATCTTACTGAATTGTTTTGCGCTTTCATTGTGATCTTACAGTCCCTGATGTTTTACATGACAAATCCTTAACTTTAAAAAGGAACAATGTGAAATGCTGTACATGCTTTCATTTGTCTCATGGGAGAGGGTGACAAGATATATGAGAGTTCCAGTAAGCCCTGTGTCACATTGGGTCTTGTTTTACTTCAATAACCCTAATGTGTCTGGCTGATTTTTTACCTGGCGCTGGTCCAACTAAATTTGTTACTAGCACAAGTTCGCGCCCTACCATTTTGTTTTAAGAATTGAGGTAACTTTTTTTTTTAGAAATGGAAAGGTTCATGAAGTTCAATCATTTCAGCTTCTTAATTTTTCAAATAAGGACAATGATTCCTAAGAAAGGCTAAATGACTTGTCCAAGATCATATAAATAGTATTTAGCAGGAGTGGGATTTGAACCAAGGTCTCTCCTGATTCCAAGTCTAGCACTTTTCCCATTTTACCATGTTACATATCCTAAGTAAAATCTCTTTCTACAGGGTAAGGACTAGTTATTTTTTGTCTTTGTGTCCCTAGCTACTAACATGGTGCCTTTTGTTTAGGAAGTGCTTAATAAATGCTTGTTGATTTCATTTAAATTGTATCTCTAGTGTCTAACTCAGTGCTTTGCACATAGTAGGTGCTTAGAAATGTTTGAATTGATCTTAACATTACACTTCTATTGATGTATATTAGGATGGTGCTTACTTTTTAAAATAGTCACATCATGTTGTTAATGTACATTTATTTTGCAGTCAATTAAAACTCCCTGATATTTTTCACATGAACTGCTATCAAACCCATTCTCTCTATCCTGTAGTTATGCAATTGATTTTTAAAATCTAAATGCAGGATTATACATTTAATATTAAATTTAATTTTTCTGGTTCCAGATTATTATTTCTATCTGCCAATACAATTTTGAAATCTTAACTAATTGCTTCCTTCTCAAAGAGGACCAGGACATTAGAGAGGTGATGCCATGACATGCAAGTGAATTGGATTTAAGTGATGGAGTGCTGGGCAAAGTCACCAGTCTCACTTTTTCCTGTGGGTTCAGTAGTGAGATGGATCAGAATGACTAAAGATGGCCCTGGATGCAGTGGGAGTTCTTGGTCCTGTTAAGTTGAGGTCTTTGACAGGTTTCAGTTTGACTGAGACAACACCCATTCAGTGATTAAGGCTAGGTAAGAAATGAGGCAGAGAATGACTTCTTTATCTAATAAAAAAAAATATCATTCTGGAAGGGGAAGACTCTAAGGATTTCTGGCTAAAACAGAAACAATTGGTATTTACATTTCCTCTGAGCCGATTAGGGTCCAAACAATAACCAAATGGGGTTTGGACTGCGACCTATTGTTGGCCAGTCATTGAGAGTCAGAGTAATTAAAATCCCTTGTATTAATTTTTTTTGAGTTTTGTGTCAGCTAAGATTTTTATTGATATGTCTTTATCCAAGGTGTTGATTAAAGATGATTAATAAGATAGGGTCAGTGGCAAAGTCCTAACACACCTCAGATGCCTCCCTTGAAGTTGTCATTAATCCTTTAATCATTGTTTCTGTTATGGTCATTCAAACAGCTGTAAATATATCTAATTGTATTATCATCCAGGCCACATGTCTCTGTCTTGTCAATAAGAATGTCATATACTACTCCATCAAATGCCGTGCTCAAACCAAGATATGTTGTCTGTGGTATTCCTCTGATCTATTAGCATAATACATTTTAAAAAAATGAAATGTTTGGAAAGACTTTTATTTGTTGAATTATCCTACTTCTTCATGAGTACTCATTCTTTTCTATGTGCTCCCACTTTACCTGTATAATGGTTCTAATGACTCCAAACTTTTCTATGAAACATAGGCCCATTAGAGTATTGGGATGTGGTGTCATTTTCTATATACTCACTGTACTCACTGACAGCAACCTTGGAAGAACTTGAGTAGCAGAACAACAGGGCTGAATATAGTTTGTAAACAAACGAATGTGGGTTGATTTGAGAGAGAGAGACAAAAAGAGAGAGAGAGACAGAGAGAGAGAGAAAGAATTCACAATTAAGAGGATCAGAAAAGATTTATCATGGGAGATGGTACAGGAGCTGAAATTGAAAGGAATGTTTTCTAGGCATGGGTAGCAGCCTTTTGCAAGGGCATGAAGGTGGGTGATAGAATACTGAGGTGGGGGAACAGCAGAAAGGACAGTTTGGCTGCAACAGAGTATATTAGGGGAAGAGTGGGAAATAAATTTGGAAAGTTATGCAGGAGGGAGATTATGAGCTTTAAATGCCAACCTGAATAGTTTTTATTTTATCCTAGAGGCAATAGAAAGCCATTGAAGATTCTCAAATGAGGAAATGACATAGTTGTATCTGTGTTTTAGGAAGATTATTTTATCAGTTCTGTGGAGCCTGTATTAGAAAGGAAAGAGATTGAAAGCAGGGATACTAATTTGGAGGCTAGTTTAATAGTCTTAGATGAAAAATAAAGGTCTTAGCTACAGCGATGGTTATGTGAATGGAAAAAAAGGGAATGGACATGAGAAATGTGGAAGTAGAACCAGAAAGTTGTAGAAACCAGCAAGTTGGGGAAGGGGGGAAAGGAGTTTGTTGGGAATAGGGAAGAATGAGAGAGAATACGCCAGAATGACTCCAAGGTTTAGAACCTTTTTTTACTAGAAGGATAGTGGTACTCTTGATAGAAATAAAGAAATTTGGCAGGGAGTGGGGTAGGGTTTAGAGGACAAGATTAATTCTGTTTTAGACATGTTAGCCATTGGCAGGCCTCCTAATCCTCCCAGCTTTCATCTCCTTCAGATACAATCATTTTAAACATCAGGGATAGTCCCATGGGAAGTGGAATCCTGGGGACATCTCCAAGTGTCTAATTATACTCTAGTTTTAGTCATTTTGGGAAAAGTAGTAAGTATTTGGATATACTTACAACATATGCAAATAAATTAACTGAGTTGAATTATTCTAAACTTCATCCTTGCTAACACTACCCTTAACAGGTTTACATTCTTTTGAATTCACTTTTGGTTATATACTTTTCATTTTAAATATGTAATTTTAAGATGACTTCATCAGAGAGGTCCCTGTGTAACTGTGTTGGTTTGAGTAGATGCCTCTTGTTTTTCTTTCTCGTTATCATTTTTTCAAGATTAGACATTTTATTTTGATAAATGTTTGTTTCTAACTGTGCGCAATCATATGACGTGGTTTTTCCAACTGTTCTTATATTGGTAGAATTAAAGATTCTGTAATAAGGAACAAGCTTTGTGATATTTGTTGAGTTTAAAGGTGAGAGTATTATGGTATTGAAAAGGAATGGGAGATTATTGGACCTAGGACAACTTCAACAATAGGGGTTTAATTGAAGGTTACAGATGACTTCCTCCCTTCTGAATAAAATAATCTTTCTCAGCTTTCCTCTTTCTTGACCTTTCTCTGGCATATGATAGTTCATCGCTCTTTCCTTGATATATCCCCCTACCTTGGCTTTGTGACACTGAACAATACTTGTTCTCATTTATGTTTCCTTTTATCTTTATTTCCTTTGTTCAATTTTAAGAAATTCAGTAATTGCCTGTTAAGTGACTATTATTTGCCACTGGGAATACACAGGAAGAAAACAAAAAGAAACAGCTCCTGCTTTAAGGAGCTTACTTTCTACTGGGATGTTGAGTCTTTTCTTCCCCTATTTCTCATTGCCAAGTGAACCTTGACCTTAGCTATGGTTCCTCCATTCATGTTATTACAATTATCTTCTCTCTATGTTCTCAAGCTTGCATTCTTGGAGTTACCTTTCTGTTTCTGCAGTGAACAAATCTGATTTATCTTGTTTTTTGAAATATAACTCTGATTTCCAGCTTAGAGTCAGTGTAGTGTTATGGATGGAGCGCTAGAACCCTACGAAGTCAGGAATACCTGGGTTCAGATCCTGCCATTGGTCCCAGCTGTGTCTGAACCTCAGATTCCTCATGTTTTCTTCTCCTTCTACATAGTGAAGTCAGATAAATTACTTTAAAAGGCTGTACCTCTCACATTTTTGCTCATGGTACAGTGGAAACAACATTGGATTTGGAATCAGAGGGCCTAGGTTCGAATCCTGACTTTTCTATTTAATACTTGTATGACTTCAAATAAGTCACTTCATGTACTTGAACCTGTTTCTTCATTTGCAAAATAAGGGGTTTAGATCAGAAAACTATTAGGTTCCTTTCCCTCTGTGAATCAATTTTCCTATGCCTTTTTACTTTGTTTTTTCTGCCTTCCTTTCATGGATCTCTAAAATCTCTTCTTATTTTTAGTTATCTCTAACATCCTAGATAAACAAAACAAAACAAAACAAAATTCCTCCCAGATAACATTCTAAGCCATGTTCATTCCCAATGACTGTTTTTTGTTGTTCAGTCTTGTCCAACTCCTTGTGACCCCACTTGGGGTTTTCTTGGCAAAGATACTGAAATGGTTTGTCATTTCCTTCTCTAGCTCATTTTATTGACAAGGAACTGGGACAAATAGAGTTAAGTGACTTTCCCAGGGTCACACAGCTAGTAAGTTTCTGAGGCCAGATTTCTTGCCTTAAGGCCCAGCACTATATCCTCTGTCCCACTCTACTGTCCCCTAAGTCATTTTAATTCCCAAATGACTATCTTTTCCTTACGCTTTTCATTCAGATTTTCTTTCCATCCCTTGAATGTCTTTTTGGAGATAGATGCCTAGAAAAAGGCATCTAGTGCTGCACTGGATAGGGAACTGGACCTCATGTAAGGAAGACGAGTTCAGAGCTGGTCTCCAACATTTACTAGTTCTGTGACCCTGGACAAGTCACTTAATCTCTGTTTATCTCCTCAATTATAGAAAGGGGGTAATAATAGAATCTATCCCAGAGGGTTGTTGTAATGATCAAATAAGATATTTGTAAAAAGTGGTTAGCACAGTGCCTGGCAAATAGTAGTTCTATAAATACTTGTTTCCTTCCCTCTTCTCTTTATCTAAATTCAACCTGTGCTTTATGTTATATCTCTGCCTCAGAACTTTCTCTGACTACTCTCTGACCCATAGCAGATCTTATCTTCTCAAGTTATGTATGACTTATGTAACACAATATCTTCAGGGGGTTCTTAATTTGGAATCCAAGAACTTTTTTTTTTAAATAACTATTTTAATTGGCTTCCTTTTTAATCCATGCATTTTATTTTCTGTATGTAAAAGTATCAGTTGCAAAGAAGTTGCCAATCTGAGTTGGCAGAGAAACTTTCTTCTATTCAAATCACAGGTCTAGTCCCTATTCCTATTGTTATTTCTATTCCTGTCCCCATCGCTGGTCACATTGGTAGTCATCTCATTATTTGGAGGTTGGGGTTGGCCACTTTGCTTCACTACCTCTCTGAGAAAATTAAAGAGAACTTCTCTCTTGCAGCTTGAATGTGGATATATATGTCTGGGGAAATGGGTATAGAAATGGTAGAGAGCAGGTCTTAATGAGGGAGTCAGATTTTTGACTTATAACGGCAGGGTATCTTTGCTCTGTGGGGGCCATACCCCACTAAGTAAGTCATCAGACATCCTGGTCAAAGTAGAAAATGTTCTGCGGTGCTTCTTCACTTAGGATAGAACATTTGAAACTGGGTGCCTGGCCAATTCCATAGGATCAGAAGATCATGAATTCCTGAGCTGGAAGGAATCTTAAGGGTCACATAAGCCCTTGGTTTTCTAGGTGGGAAAGCTAAGGGCCATTGAAGTGAAGTAACTTGACCCAGATCACTTTATTAGATCTCTAACTGAAACAGCAAGGTTGTCCTCTTGTTTGAGTGCAACCAATCATTGAAACATCATTTATTTAGTTTCTCTTTTTGAGATTCAATATTCTAGCTTTTTATGATTTAGCTTTATTGCTGAGTGATGGAAGGGAATAGAGCTTACTGCTTCATAATTGACTTGTTCCCTGGCTGAAATAGTTCTATTTCAGCTACAGTGCTTAATCATTAGGTAAGAAATTTTACCTCTTCCTTTGCATTTTCCTAAGTTCAAATGTAAGGGGTGTGTGTGTGTGTGTGTGTGTGTGTGTGTGTGTGTATGTGTGTGTGTATGTGTATGTCTGTGTGTGTGCGCATGCATGTGTGTGCGTGCACATGTATACTTTTTTAAAAAATCAGCTCTTAAGTAAGTCTTAACCTTTACTCATAATAATTTGTTTGGATAAATTTGTGTTTTATAAAAAAACTTCAACATAGAGAGGTTTTATTATTGTTCACCTTTTTGTAGGGACACAGCCACATCTTGCAGATGCAATATTGATGTTTTTTTTTCTTTTGTGAGAGGAGAATTACCTGCCATTTCATTAATATGAGAAAACTCATGATGTTGAAAATGTCATATAATATAAAAGTTAATATATTAACTCATTAATTATATTTAATATAATTTATTTATAGATTATGTGTATATAATAGTATATTTATATAATTAATATATTACAAGTATAATGTATTATATAGAATGTAATTTTATATATAGTAAATCATATTTGTTGTATGTAATTATATATTTATATATAAAATATAGAAATATTAATATAGAAAAATAGACAACCTGCAACTCATAGCTTATAGATTCGCCTGGGCTGTGCAGATATTAAGTTAATATGTGTCAGGTAGGACTCGAACCCAGGCCTTTCTCACTATAAGATTGACCTCTCCACTAGGTCATGTAGTAAATAGACTCCTGTATTTTTGCTCTATAATATAAATTATTTGGTTTTGAAACTCCTATTTCCTTAGCAATCCTGACAGTTGCAACAGCAAAGATCATTTTGTTTGATGACCCTTTGCTGAGAAATTTTGTGGCATAAAACAGAGGGATTTATGTTTGCCAAAAGTGTCAACTGCTGTTGTGAAGTCCTTGAGGACAAAGTCCTTGAGGATGCTACTGTTTTCAAATGACCTGGTGCTGATTGACATAAACAATAAACACAACAGGCTCCTGTGTTTGCATGCTGTCTCCTTCATTAAACTATTATTTCCTTCAGTGCAGGGACTCTTTTTGTTTGTTTTAGCATGATTCCTGGCACATAGCAGGCACTTAATAAATGCTTCTTGACCTGACTAGAAGTCAAGCTAACATGGTAAGACCCACTGAACCTTACACTTAGCAGGAATAGTTTTTATAAACTAAGAATCATTTCCATAAAGCCAGAGCTATCTCCATGAAGTGATGAAGCACATAAATTGAACTAAGAAGGCCATTTTAGGCAATTTTGTGACTGCTGAAATGTTGTCTGTAATAGAAAATTGTTTGTGAAAACCTGTCTGTTCTCTTTACACATTTTCAAGGCAGTCTCAAATAGCTATATAGATTGTTTTTATAAAGATTTTATAGAGATGAGAAAGAGAGCATGTGGATTAGTAGTTTTATATCTTTAAAAGAAGAAAGGCATATTTATGTTTTTTATTTTTATATCTTATTTTCTAATAACACCTCCTGCCATTGACCCCTCCCTTTTAACAAAGAAAAAGGTGACTATATCTGATAGATTATACAGAATTTCGCCCTTCTATCTACCAGTCATCCACTTCTCTAAAAGGAACGTATGCTTTATCATTTGTACTTCAGGATCCAGATTGTCTATTGCAATTAATTTGGGTTTTGCTCCCTTTTTAGTGTTACTTTCATTTATTATTATAGTCATTTTATGTAATGCATTCCTGGCTTTCTTTATTCTCTATCAGTCAATAAATGTCTTCTTATATTTAACTGAATTCCTTGTCTTGCTATTTCTTACTGTACAGTAATATTTATCTACATTTGAACACTATAATTTGTGTAGTTACTCCTCAGTCTATGGACATCCACTTTATTTCTGATTTCTTTCTCTCTAAGAACAAAAGTGTAATGAATATTTTGTTAGATATGCGAGCTCCCTCTCCCTCTCCTTGTTCCCCCTTTTCTCTCTTCCATTCCTACCTCTCTTTTTCCTGATCCTCTTCCTCCTCCCCACCTTGAGTTATATGCTTGATAATGAGACTGCATGCAAAAGGTATGAACAGTTTAGTGACTTTTTTTTTTGCCTCCAAATTGGTTTCAAGAATGGTTAGTCAAATTCACAGGTCCGCCAATAGTGTATTAATATTATTGTCTTTCCATAGCCCCCAAACATTGAATATTTTCTTCTCTTACCATCTTTTGAAATATGAGTGAGAGGTGAAATTGTTTAATTTTATACTTCTTTTCTTAGTGATTTGGAAGACTTCTCATATGGTTGTTGATAGTTTTCAATTCTTTTGAAAACTGTTCACGTCTCTGACCACTTAACTGTTAGGCAATGGCTCTTAGTTTTATCAGATTTTTATCAAAGACATTTCATGCAAATAAGAACCTCCCCTCCCCACTCCCCTTGGTAACTTCTTTTCTAATTTTAGCTGCTTTGACTTTCTTTATTCAAATGCTGTCTGCCTTTGATATAGTCTATTTTCTCTTTTATGATCTCTTCCATTGTTTTGCTTTAGAATTGTCTTCTTGAAGATAGATCTAAGAGGTATCTTCTCCCGGTTTTCTTTGTGTTGTTTTTGGTTAGTCAAAGGATGCAATGGCTAGAGTGTTAGACCTGGAGTCAGGAGGACCCGAGTTCTTATCTTGCCTGAGATACATGTAGTTATGTAATCCTGAGCCAGTAACTTTATCTGCCTCATTTTCCTGATCTGTAAAATTCCAATAATAATAGCACCTCCTTCCCGCGGTCGTTGTGAGCATAAAAAGAAGATTTGTAAAGTGCTTTGTAAACTTTGAAGTGCTTATTGACATTTCAGATTCTCAATTTTTTAATTCTTTTTTTTTTTTTGACATGACCTTTTGTTTTTAGGCTGTGACTCCATTTAGAGCTTATTGTATAATACATTGTGAGATAACTTACTTTGGTCAAATTGCTTCTCAGTTTTTCCAAGAATCTTTGACATGTAGGGAGTTTTTGGACCACTGGTTAGGGTTCTTGGGTTTATTAAAGACTGTTGTGTTCATTCACTTTTATGTCTTGCTCACTTTTGTGTCTGTTCCACTGATATACTTTTTTATTTTATAACCAGCACCAAATAGATTTTATGCTTACTTGACATTTGATATTTCTAGATCCTCTTCAATTCCACAGTTTTCATCATTTCACTTGAATTTCTAAACCTTAGTTCTTCTACATGAATTTTAAAATTCTTTTGTATCATTTACCTTCTTGCTCTCTCCTTTTTTTGAAGTTGGCATTTGTGATGCTTTCCCAATTTTTTGGTATTGTCCCCTCTTTGAGTTGACTTGAACATGGATCCCTCAATGCTTTGCAAATTATGCTATGTTCAGTGTGGATTTCTTGTATGTGTATTTGATCTGGTTCATACACACCACCCCAGTGTCCCTTACCCAAAATGGGAAATGTTATTCATACAAATAACTAGGTATAATTTTTACAATTTATTCAGTCAGAAATTAAGACCTATTGTTGATCACTTTGTCTAACCCTTATTTTCCTTTAAGCATAAGTAGTATTAATGTACCTTTCAACCTTCTTTGAGTTTATGCCCTTTCTTGCACTACTAATCATGTGCTTTTACTTGTATATTTAGTTAATTTATTAATTGTTTTTCTAAGGCTACTTGCTAAGCCTCTCTCTTGCATAGACACTGGAAGCCAAAAGGTTGATGCCTCCCTTTTCTTAAGACCACTTTCCCTTCCGTCCCTAATTTGTCAGAAGTAAAAAGCCAGTATTTTACAACTATTTTAATTTTTTTCTCCTATTAAAGAGAGTGAATTTCTACTTCAGCTACCTTAGCTTTTTGCCCTTTGAAGCTCCTTTTTAATTTCTTCTTTGTATATACTGCTTACTTGACTTAATATCACTAACATTCAAGTAGTCATTTATTATCTACTTAAAAAATTGAAACATAGAACACAACTTTACTTAACAGGATATAAATATAACCAAAGTATTAAAAATTATATAATATACATTTGATATGTCTTCCCTTAATCAATCCATCCTGACAAACAAGCCTTTCTCTTACTCTAAAATTTACCCTTCATATACAAAATGACTTCTTCAAAATCTCAATCTTTTTATCTTATCAATTTCTCCTCTAAAATCTTTCCCAAATTTTCTCTTTTATACCTCTTATGGTTTTAAAAAATGTATTGAAGCTATTGCTTCTGAAAACGTCCTCTCTCCTTCCTTCTACTGCAGTAAAACTCTTCCTTGTAAGAAACCAGTATCATTAAGCAACAGAAACATTGACCATGACAGGCAATGTGTCTGTCATTGCATAGTTATATTAGTCAATGACCTTTCTTGGAAGGAGCAGGAGGGAAGGAATGTGTTTCACCATTAAGTTCTCTAAAGTCAAGATTACTCACAGCATTGATCAGAATTCTGATGCTTTTCATTGTTTTTATATTGCTGTGGGGATTCATCTTTTAATTCTTCTTGCTTTATTCTATATAATTTCTTACAAGTTTTTCCATATTTATCTTCATATTCATCATTTCTAATTCTGCAATAATAATGCATTCATATAGTACAATCCATTCAAGCATCCACCAGTTGATTTAATTTTAACTTTCATAAGAAGTATTGCTTCTAACTTGGATTCATCCTCCACACAGATGCCAAAGCAATTTTCCTAAAGCATAATACAAACCTTTCAGTTTGACCCTTACATTTCTTCACAATCTGGGCCTTTCCTATCTTTTCAGGCTTTTTATACATTGCTCCCCTGTGCTCACACTGTGTTCTGAATCTACTATGCTATTTGCTCTCTGCATACCTGTTCCTTCATCTCCTTTGTCTGGGATTTGGCAGTGGCTGTACCCGTATGCCTAGAACACACCTCTTCTTCACCATGACCTCCCATGCTGCTTTCTACTTGAAGCCTTACCTGAAGTCATGATGCTGGGGACTTTCCCAAAGTAACCTTTTGGTAATTCTTAATTCATTAAGAATATATATGTATACATGTGTGCATGTATTCACATTGTCTCTTCCATTTGAATGTAAATTTCTTGGGGTGCTTATTGAGTGAATGTAGCTCTAATTTCATCAAAGTTCTATTAACTAGAACTTTGCATTTGCAAAAGGTGTGGCTTTGTAGATACAAATTCGGGAGGATAAGTTTTTATTGAACCAAACATGTCATGTTATATGCAAAGAGGAGGAGATTCAGAATCTAAGGATTTGAGTTCAGATCCTAGTTTGGCTTCCCACTACCTTTATGACCTTTGGACCTCACTTTCTTCATCTGTAAAATGACAGCATTAGATAAGATAGGTGAGGTTTATGGCTCCTTTATACTCTACATTCTATGATTCTTTGTACAGAATAAAAGTAGAAAAAGGATGGATCTTTACTAGTAAAGAAAATGCTAATATATGGTTATTCACAGTCCCCATTTTAAATGGATAGTTTACTGAACCTTTTTAAAATGACCTCAGAATAATTTTCGCTCCATGCTGAAAACCCCAGGTCTGTATTATTTATAGCTATCTCATTAATTTCAAAGCAAAGGAAATGAATACTTGAGGTTCTTGTTAAATGTTATACATACAAATGAACATAGTAGATGGTAAAAAGTTGATAAGCAATGAAACTGTGGCAGTCTTAAAAAGTATAAAAAATTTTCCAAGGTATTTATTTATCACATTAATATGAGTAGTGTGATGCAGTAGAAATCTTTGAACTCCAGCATTTATTAGCTGTGTGACTATGGGGCAAGATGCTCACCCTAAGACTCAGTTTCCACATCTGTAAAAATCAAGATAACCTACCTATCTTGTCTCACAAGTCTCACAAGACTTTCCAATTCACTGTGATTGTATGTCATGGTGGGTATTAAAGAGAAAAAAAAAGAATGTCATCTTCTATTGGCAATGTATACCTCTGTTAAAGCCTATTTTTAACTTTACCATTGACTGCTTTTCTCAAATGTACTAAAGAGTTTAAACATTGTCATTTGTCCTAACTATTCCAATTCACACTTTCAGTGAAGATGTAAATACCCTATTCAGCTTCTCTCCACGTTTATTTTTTCCAAGTTAACCTCTAAAACGTACACCACTTGAAGCAGGGACTGATATTTTGGCTTTGTTTTTAATTTTTATTCCAAGTGCCTAGAAATTGCATGTAGTAGGCACTTAATAAATATTTATTAAATTAAGTAGAATGGAAAGAAATGTATAAGGATGATTGCGTTTTAAGGAACAGTCTTGACTGTAAAATTTGCAGGCAGCATATGGATTTTGTGGGTACAGTGATAATTTGTTGTTCAATTGTTGTTCAGTCATGTCTCCTCTCCATGACCCCATTTAGAGTTTTCTTGGCAAAGACACTGGAGTGGTTTTCCATTTCCTTCTCCAGCTCATTTTATAGATGAGGAAACTGATGCAAACAAGATTAAGTGACTTGCCCAAAGTCACAAAGTATCTAAGGCCATATTTTCACTCAATCAGATGAGTCTTTCTGCAGACAGACTGGCGTTCTAGTCAATATGCCACCTAACTGTCCACAGTGATAATGACAATTAGCAATAATAGATAAATGTATATGCTTTGAACATTTATTTGTTTTATAATTTACAAAAAGTTTTATGATATTTTTAGCAAAAGTAAAAATTAAAATTTTATTATTTTTGAATGAACATCTCTGCCTTTTTCCCCCTCTTTCTCACCTTTCCTACTCCCACCTGATAAAGCAAGAAAAACAAATTCTATATTACAAATATGTACAGTCAAGCAAAACAAATTTTCTCATTGGCCGTGTAAAAAAAATTTGTATATCAATCTGTACTGAGTCAGTCACCTCTCTCTCAGGAAGTAAGTATCCCCTTTCATCAAAAGTCCTCCAAAATTATAGGTGGTCATTGTGATGAACAGAGTTTTTAAGTATTTTGAAGTTGATTGACTTTCTTCTATTGCTCTTGTATAAATTGTTCTTATGTTTCTGCTCACTCTATTGTGCTAGTTCATGCTGGTTTCCCTTGACTTTTCTGAAATGATTTCTTTTGTCAAGTCTTATAGCACAATAGTATACCATCACAATTCATGTGCTATAAATTGTCATGCCCCTGTTAATGGGCACCCCCTTAATTTCCAGTTCTTTGCTATTGCAAACAAAGCTGCTATTAGTGTTTTTATGCATGTGGGTGCATATTGCTACGTATAATGGTAAGGGAATTTGAAGATCTTCTCTGCCCCTTAATAAGCCTAAGTAAATTTGAAGAACTTCCCTGATTTGAAAACATAATCTGACCCCTAGTAAAATGTGGTCACATGGAGCCTGTGGTGGGAGGAATTTGCTGAAGGGTACACCACTTGAAGCAGGGACTGATATTTTGGCTTTGTTTTTAATTCAGAGCAGAGACTAACAGGAGAAGCTTGCTTGGGGGAGGCTTGCTTTTCAGGAACATTCACACTTTGTTACTCTGTAATCAGGCAGTGGGTTATGAGGGTTGTGATATTCTCTGAGTTTGGAGAAGGCTATGTATACCCTGATGTGAGGTTTTGCTTTGGGGCTCACTTTGGGAAGAGTTGTGTGATTTGGCCAGATGAGACTCTGGGCAGCTGATGAGCCCTCAGGCTTTGAAAACCCAGATGCGGGTGCTTCTTTCTCCGGTAACTAGCTGTATGGACGTAATGATCAGACAGCTAGAAGCCCTGTCTGTTGAGTTGTCTTATTTTCTCTGATTGTACTTTTTGTCCACTTGTAATTTCTGTTTGCATTTTCTGAAGTTCAGGGTGCTAGCTTTTCCCCCTGAACTAAGTGAATGATGTGTGTGTGTGTGTGTGTGTGTGTGTGTGTATGTATATGTGTGATTAAAATAAGATTGTTAACCCTTTTTGAGTTGCTTTCCTTTAGAAAAGTAGATCAAAGAACCTGTGCTAGCCATCATCCTGGGTATGCTAGGATGCTTGCTGCTATGCTAGGTCAAAGGATATACATAGTTCAATAGCTTTTTGGGTATTGTTCTAAATTGCTTTCCAAACTGGTTGGATCAGTTTATAATTCACTCCACAGTGCATTAATGTTCCTATTTTCCCACAGTTCCTCCAAAGTTTGTGATTTTATTTATTCTTGGTCAACTTTGCCAACATGAGAGGTATGAGGTGAAACCTCAGAATTGTCTTAATTTGGAATTCTCTAATTATTAGCAATTTAGAGCACTTTCCCCCATATGGCTATTGATAGCTTGTATTTCTTCCTCTGAAAACTGCTTATTTGTATCTTTTAATCATTTACCAACTGGGGAATGGCTCTTATTCTTAAACTTTGAAGTCAGCCCCTATATATTTTAGAAATGGGAACTTATTTGGAGAACACTTGCTGTAAAGATCCCCCCCCCCACATACCCTTTGCCTACTCTTCTTGTAATCTTAGCTGCATTGTTTTGTTTATGCAAAAAATTGTATAATTAAAATTTTCCATTTTACCTTCTGTGGCCTTTTTTATCTGTTGTTTGGTCATGAACTCTCACTCTAGTCATAGATCTTGGAGACGATTTCTTCCTTTCTCCTCTGACTTTTTTTTTTGTGATGTTACTATTTATGTCTAAGTCATGTAATTCTTTGGAGCTTGTCTTGATATATATAGCAAGAGACATTGATCCAAACCTAGTTTATGCCAGATTGCTTTTCAGTATTTCTAACAGTTTTTGTTGAATAGTGAGCCCTTGTTCTAGTGGAGACATGGCTCTAGGCAAGAAGGAACCAGCACACACCTGGTGAGTGACAAAACAATGGGCCAAGGACAATGCTGGCTGTAGACACTTCCTGGAGTCTGGAGGCCTTGGTAATGGTTTTAGTCCAGAGGGGAGAGCTGAAAGAGGATCTGAGGCTATAGGCATATCATACCTTAGGGCTAGAGGTGATAACAAAAAGATAAGCTGCTACAAATTTTAAAAAAGGGGAGCAGGCAAAGGAGAAAGGAGTCAGCCATAGAAAGTTACTATGGGAATGGAGAAGTCTGGGATTCATCTTCAGAGGAGGATGCTGAAGCAAAGAAACCCTCTCCTACCCCAAAGAGTAATGTCAAATGGTTACCTTTCTTAAAAGAATTAATAGAAAAACTTAAAGAATTTAAAAATGAAATGAGAAAGTTTGAGGAAAAACTAAAAGAAAAAAAGAAAATATAAGAACAATCCAAGAAAATCAAGATTATGAAAAGAAAGTCAACCAACTAGAAAAGGAGATTCAGAATCTGAAGGAAAAAAAACTACTCCTTGAAAATCAGAAATGGACAAGGGGAAGCCAGAAAAATCATAAGAGATCAAGAAATAATAAAACAAAATATAAAGAATGAAAAAATAGAAGAGAATGTGAAACATCTCATCAGAAAAACAATTGATCTGGAGAACAGATCAAGAAGAAGAAACACAAGAATAATCCAACTACCTGAAAGCTATGATCAAAAAGAAATCCAGATACAGTAATATGAGAAATGATGAAATTGTACTGAAGTATTGTAACAAATGGGGAAAGAAGAAATAGAAAAAATACACCAATTACTACCTGAAAAAGATTCTATGAGGTAAACACACAGGAATATCATAGTCAAATTCCAAAACCCTCAGCTCAAGGAAAAATATTATGAGCAACAAGGAAAAAAAATTAAATATGGTGATGCCACAATTAGAATCACTCAGGACATAACAGTGGCAACAGTGAAAGACCACAGATTTTGGAACACTGTATATCAAAAAGCAAAAGAACTGGGATCTGGCTGAAAATATACCTGCAAAGCTAGGAATAATCTTGAATGGAAAAAAAAGGACATTTAATGAATTGTCAGGCTTTCAGGATTTTGTTAAAACACAGCAACAACAACCTGAACTTAATAAAAGATTTGACATACAAAAGCTAAGAGGAATGTAAAGTATGTACCAAAGACTAATTACAAGGGACTCAATAAGGACAGACTATTTACTTTTTTTTATGAGGAAATGTAAAATGTATGTCTAAGATTATTAATAATAGGATAGTTCATAAGAGAGATTGGGGTAGACATGAGTGTGATATAATTTTAAAAAGTAAGATCATTTAGGAACAGCTAAAAAGAATAATTATCTTATACAAATTAGACATGAGAGAAAGAACTGACACAGAAGAATTAGATGGGAAAGTGGTACTGGTAGTTCTGGAAGCCTACCTTCATTGAGAATGGGTTCCAGAGGGACAATACATATATAACTAGAAGAGTATAAAAGTAGATTCAGAAAGAAAGAAAAGGCTAAGGCGATAGATAGGGGGAAGAGGATAAGAAAGGGATCTTTAGAAGGGAGGGTGAGGGAATATGTTAAAGTAGGCTATAGAAGCTTGTTTAGATTAAGGGGAATAGGAGGATAAAGGAGGGATCTTTGTGGGGGGGTAGCTTAAGTAATAACAAATAAGGTAGTGGGTAAAAGTATATTAGAGGATTCAGAAGGGCTAGGAAATAAGAGATACACACAAACATAAAATAAATATCAGGAGCAGAATTTATTAGGGAAAAAAGGAGCAGGTATTACAATTATAATCTCAGAAAAAGTTAAGGCTAAAATAGATTTAATCCAAAGAGAAAAATAGGGAAACTACACCATGTGTTAGCCATATTAATCAATGTTGTTTTGGATTATTTGAAGCAACTAGACAGTATAAGGTTGGAATATTGCTGTGGTATAGGAAATGAGTTGGTGGACTTTGAAAAATATGAAAAGACTTGGATTTATGAAGAAAGAGGTTATCCACTCTCAGAGAAACAGGAATAATAAGTATAGTATGGTATTACATAGATGCATATGAATATATGTCTATATATCAGTATGATTATAGACATCAAAGTATATGTATATATATGTGTGTGTGTGTAAGTGTTTGTATATATATGAATATATATATCTTTCTGTGTATATGTCTATGTATGACATGTATATGTGCACACACATGTGTATGCACATATACACCACACACACCTATACACTACAACATATATACATCACACACATATACATCATACATATATATCACGCACACATCATACACACATATGCATACATACATATACACATAAACACACATTATATTTTTATATACATGCACACATTTCTGTGCTTAATTGTTATCTGGGGGGATGATGAAAGGGGAAAAAGAACAAAGTAAAAAGTGCCCAGCAGAAAACAAAAGAAAACTTATAATAAGGAAACAAAGATGGACAACTCTCAACACAATGTATAATATTTATTATATAGATTTTCTTGATATGGACATTTATTTCTGTATATTTTGAATCCTCTCTCACATTCTGCTGGGCACATGGCAATGCCTTTTTTTCTTTGCTTATTTTGTTTTATTTTAGTTTTAGTATATACATTTTTCTTTTCTTATTTTGTATTTAAGTTTAAAATTTAAAAAAAATTACGAAAATAATAAGAATGGTTGTTGTATCTTGTTAAAAGATTTTTTTCCTCCATCTAGTGAGATAATTGTAAACCTTTTATTGTTCTTGTTGGTCTGCTAAGACTATTGAGTATTGAGATGGTCAATTATGTTTATAATTTTCCTGATACTGAATCAGCCTTGCATTTTTAGTAGAAATTTAACCTTGTCATAGAGTATATTCTTGATGATATGTGCTATAGTCTACTTGCTAATATTTAAGATTTTTGCATCAATATTCATTAAAAATATTGATCTATAGTTTTATTTCTCTGTTTCAACTCTCCCTGGGTTAGATATTAAGACCATATTTGTATCTGAAGGAATTTGGTAGGATGCCTTCTTTGGCTTTTTTTTTTTTTACTTTATGTAATACTGGAATTATTTGTTCTTTAAACATTTGATAGAATTCACTTATCAATTTTTTCCTTATTTTTTTTCCTTTGGAAGTTCATTTATGACTTGTTCAGTTTTGTTTTCAAAGATTAAGTTATTTAAATCCTCTATTGAGCTGTTAAACTAAGAATTTTATATTTTTCTAACTATTCATCTATTTTATTTGGATTATCATTTTTATGGGAATATAATTGAGTGAAATGCTTCCCAATGGTTTTTAAAAAGATTTCTTTATTGATTGGGAATTCATCATTTTAATTTTTGATGTGGGTAATTTGTTTTTTGCCTTTCAATCAAGTCAACTAATGGTTTACCATCTCCACCACCCCCCCATCCTAATTTCTAGTTTTACTTATTAATTCAGTTTGTGTTTTCAGTTTTCTAAAATTCTTTGATTTTCAGGATTTCTATTTTTGGGTTTAATTGGACATTTTAAATTTGGTTTTCTAATTTTTTTAGAAAAGTGATATGCTTAATTTGTCAGTCTGCTTCTCTTTTATTAATGAGACTATTTATAGTTATAAATTTGCCCATATGAAACACTTTGACTGCAACCCAAAACTTTGACATGTTATCTTATTGTTGTCATTATTTTTAATGAAATTATTGTTTCCATAATTTGTCCTACCTGGTTTAGGATAAATTTATTTAGTCTTCAACTAATTTTTTTTATCTTTTTATCAATTGTCCTTAATTTAAAAATTTTATTGTCTTGTAGCTTATAAATTATTCATTCAATATTTCTGCTTTCCTGCATTTATTTCTAAGATTTTTATGCCTTATTATGTGATCCATATCTTAAAGTGAAGGTGCCATTCACATCTGAGAAATGTTTACAATCCCTTCTATTCCCATCTGATAATCTTCAGAGTTTGATAATATTTAACTTTTCTAAAATTTCATTCAGGTCATTAACTTCTTTTTTGTTTATTTTTTAGTTAAATTTATCTAGGCCTTAGAGGGAACTTTTAAAAACTTTTAAATAATTTGGTGTCAGCATAACCCTGGACCAATGTAGATAGGATGCCTGTTTTACAAAGAAGTATGCCATAGAGATCAAGTGATTTCCTAAGTCTACTTATTAGCTGGGTAGAGAGCAATTTCTAGGGACCCTTGCTGCTATGAATGCTTTGAATTACACAATATATATAGCTATGTCATAGCCAGTAAGTGTCAGAGATGGAATTTGAATACACAGTTTTCAATTGAGATCTTGGCATTATTTAATGCTACTAAAAAAATCATTAAATTCAAATGGTATTTCTAAAGTGGTTTAATTTAATATATTGTTTGTTATTTGGGGTTTGTTTATTCAAATGCTCTTTAATTTACAATATCTGTGTTTAATTTTTTCAAGGAGATATTTCACGTTGCCTTCTATTTTTTCATTTGTTTGGATCTGTTTAATAGTATCTTGATTTCTGATAAAGCAATTTGCTTCCATTTGCTCCACTCTAATTCTGAAGGAATTATTCTCTTCAGAAAGTTTTTGAGAT
>CM053580.1:112770183-112801074 GCA_028627135.1 Pseudochirops cupreus
AAAAAAAAAAAAAGAAAAGAAAGCCCAATGTTTTAACATGGCCAAGGTCACATAGATAGAAAGCATCTGTGGCTAATTTAAACCCAAGTCTATAGTATGGTTAGCATTTTAATAAGGACATTTTATCATTTTATTTCTGTAAGAATATTGTTTAATTGTGAAGTAGAAATTTGAGGAAATGTTAAACTGCCAAACAGAACTTCAAATGTGATTCTTATTTTTGAGTGACTTTACCTTGAGTTAGGTGATGATTTTTTTTTTTTTGCTCTTTGGAGGGAGGAAGGCAGGACAATTGGGGTTTAAGTGTCTCTCCCAAGATCACACTGCTCATAAGTGTTAAGTGTCTGAGGTCAGATTTGAACTCAGGTCCTCCTGACTATAGTGTTGGTGCTCTATTCACTACACCACCTAGCCTCCTGTGATGAATCGTTTTGACCCTGGAAACAGATGAAACTTCCTACTTAGTGTTGAGAGGGGATTATGCTTAGCATTAGTGGAAGCAATGAATATTACATTCTTGGAAGGGTTGAATAACTCTTCAGCATGGCAGTAGAGCTTGATTTTGGAATGCATACTTAAAGACATGCATCTCATTGGTCTGAGGATGCCCTCCAGTTACACAAATGAAAACCTCTCTCTATGGTCTTCAAGTTACTATGAACAAAAAGTTCACTGCCTAGTGGCCAGACTGGTGATGATTCTTTCTGAACTTAGCTGGACTGATGTATGGATGACAGTTTCACGTCACCAGACCCATAGTAAAAACCATCACAGCTTGGTAACATCTGCCAATATTTATGTTTGTTGGCATACCTTTCAAAACAAGAATGTACAGTCACCCCCCCACCATAATAAGGTATTGGATTAAGGATTTTGTGAAGGTTTAAAATGCAGTTCAGAATTTATACTAATCCCTTTTAAAATATAAATAACATTAATTATTTTTCATCACTGTTAATAGCTGTCTTTTCTGCACTTCTCTTCCTATCCTCCTCCAACTTGTGTTTAAGTTAGCTATGTCACCTTTTTCCATTCAGGGATATTTCTAACACTGACTGTTGACTAGTGGCTCCACTAAGTAATTTTGAAAATATAACATTCTGATCAATGCTACTTATAGTCATATAAAGAGATGCTCTAAATCACTATTGATTAGAGAAATTCAGATTAAAACAACTCTAAGGTACCACATCACACTTATCAGATTGTCTAATATCACAGAAAAGGAAAATGATAAATGTTGGAGAGGGTGTGGGAAAATTGGAACAGTAATGCACTGTTGGAGGAGTTGTGAACTGATCCAACCATTCTGGAGAGCAATTTGGAACTATGTCCAAAGGGCAATTAAACTGTGAATACCCTTTGATCCAGCAATACCACTACTAGGTCTGTATTCCAAAGAGATCATAAACAAGGGGAAAAGACCTAGGTGTCCAAAAATATTTATAGCAGCTTTTTTTCATGGTAGCAAATTGGAAATTGAGGGAATGTCCATCAATTGGGGAATGGCTGAACAAGTTGTGGTATATGAACGTACTAGGATACTATTATGCTGTAAGAAATGATGAGCAGGCAGATTTCAGAAAAACAAACAAACAAACTGGAAAGGCTTACATGAATTGATGCATAGTGAAGTGAGAAGAACCAGGAGAACAATGTACACAGTATCAGCAAAATTGTGTGATGATCACCTATGAACAACTGAGCTTTTCTCAGCTGATCCAAGACAGTTCCAAAGGACTCATGATGGAAAATGCTATCCACATCCAGAGAGAGAATTGATGGAGTCTGAATGCAGATCAAAGCAAACAAAACAAACAAAAAAGAAAATTCACCCTTTTTAATAGCCCATGTGGAAGTGGCCAACTTTTTCTTTTGTAAAACTATAAGGGAGCTAACTAAATATAATTTTAAAAACAGGAATCTTTATAAACTAAAAAATAAAAAGTTAGTACTGTATGTTATTAAATAAGCAAAAGTAAGTAGTAGAAACAATGCAGTATTTCAGAAGGTCTTCCTTCGAATGTCCTTACAATTCTTTGAGGAAGACTCTCTTGATGTGGGGTTCAATGGATGTGGCAGCAGCCTCTTCCAGCATACAGTGTCAGTTGTCTTTTGATCAACCAGCAGTGATGCAACTAGTACCACATAGACTGTGTTGTCATTTCTTATTGGCAGGTAGGTGACACAGCAGATAGAGTGCCAGATCTAGGAAGACTCATCGTCCTGAGTTCACATCTGGTCTCAGATGCTCCATCTGTGTGTTCCTAGGCAAGACGTTTAACCCTATTTGTTTCTTCATTTACGAAATGAGCTGGGAAAGGAAATGGCAAACTACTCCAGTATCTCTGCTAAGAAAATCCAAAAGGAGGTCACAAGGACTCAGACATGTCTGAAAACAACTAATCTTAATTAAGTTCTTAACCTAGTGCTCTCTCTAAAGTGTTCTGTGGTAGCCATAGTTATTTAATTTCCTGACTGAGCCAGTGATTAATCTTCAGGAAAGTTTCTGTGTTGTGTCCAAAATGCTAGATTTGTTCTCTTGGGACCAGCAGATTTTTACCTGTGGATATCTAGTTGTTTTGGCCATGTTGTAAGTCCAAAATACCCAGGATTGAGCTCTTTGTATGTCTATGTGGAGAACCATCCTTGTTTTCTGGAACTCTGCTTATTATTCAAGGAGGTAATCAGGTAATTGTCAGTGACTCCATCCTTAAATGCGAAGGAGGCTGCTGCCGCTTCTGTAGCTAAGCACCCTTTCCCCCAAAAATCAAATTCTAGTTGACAAAAGGTTGGTCATGCTATTGCAGGTGATCCATTTCCTATTTCCAATGGGTATTCTGAATAGAATGAAGGAATGAATGACTTAAACATTTATTAAGCCCTTACTATGGACTTTGCACTATGCAAGTATTACCTTGTACTACCAGTGGTATATATGGAGGAGGAAAGTATAATTTTCATGACTGGCTCAGTAGCTAATGTCATTCAAAGGAAGAATAACTGGGAACACATGAAGAGTTATACCTGGTTTCATAACAAAATGTATGAATATCTCCGAAAGCATATATCAGTTAAAAATTCTTGGGAAGTATTCACACGAGTGAAAATGAAATCTTATTGCTGTTGACTTATTAAAGTTGTGTATTCTGATTTAATCACTGAAGTTGCAAGAGAATAGTACATTAGGCATTGAAACATTTTCTTCATTCTAGTAATATTCATATATAAGTTTCAAGTAATATTTACTTAGAACTTCACTTTTTTCTCTTTGCAGATATACAGTATGCATAAGCATCTAAGGGGTTTACTTTATATTTTTCTTGGGAGAAAACAAGATTCCTGTGCCCAGAATATATACCTTTCTCTGAATCCTTCCCTTCCTTCAAGACTCAGCTCAGGTGCCGTTATTTGTGAGGAGAGACTTGAACTCATGTCCTTCTAACTCTAAGGCTAGCTTGCTGTCTCTCTGTTGTACCACACTGCTTTTTCCCTTTTCATACTTTAATAAATTCTGATTTTTAAGTTATTTGATTTGAATAATAATATCTGGGGCCTGCTAGGTGGTACAGTGAATAGAGAACTGGCCCTGGAGTCAGGAGGACCTGAGTTCAAATTTGGCTTCAGACACTTAACACTTATGAGCCCTGTGACCTTAGGCAAGTCACTTAACCCCAATTGCTCTGCCCCCCCTCCAAAAACCAAAAAAATAAAATAAATGAATAATAATATTTGCTGTTCCTATGGCCAATCAGTAATAATGATAGCTAACATCTATATAGCACTTTAAGGTCTATAAGACATTATGCCTATACCCATTTCAGTTGAACCTCATTATAATACTGTATAGTAGGTGTTATTGTTATTCTTATTTTATAGTTAAGGGAACTGAGGCTAAGAGAGGTTAAGTGACTTGCCTGGGGACTCATAGATAGTCAGTTTGTGCAGAATTCAAACTCAGCTCTTCTTGGAGTCCAGCACTCTCTACTGTGTCACTCAATTGCCTCAATAGTACCCAAAATGAACTTGAATATGACATCACACTTTAAGAGTATGCTTTTGGATAATAACCTTGTCAAGTGATAATTGTAATATTGATTATTATTCCAATTCCAGTTTATAATTCTTTTCCTGTGTGTTCATCTTAGAGGACATAACATCATAAGAATCATATTCTCCCTGAACTTTATTTCTTTGCTCATTGACTCTTTGAGACATTAGAGAAATTTGACAAACTTGCTTTGGCAAGAATGTGTTTCATGCTTTGGGATTAGCCTTTGATTTCTGCTTTCCTTAGTTCTTAAAAATGTATCTCCTGGTACTTCCAATTGCTGATTGCTAATGTACTTCTGGGTCCACTTATTTGTTTTCAGACCCATAAGAGCTTACCCAAAAGTAAAACTTCAGCTAGAAGTGAACTTAAGAACTTATTCACTTATTTAGTTAAGGGAAAAGGAAAAAAAATATGTAACTAGTATATGAAAAGAAGCGAAGAGGCTAGAATAAAGGACATTTTTGTCACAGAAAGGAAGGGAGTTTTATTGTGCAGAGCGGGAAAATATTTCTTCTTTTTTTTTTTTTTGTTTTTGTTCAGTGAAATGTCTAGAGCAGTGGTTGAAAAGAGTGAGGTTATGTAGTTTTGCAGGCTGTGGCATATATCCTAAGGGTTGACTGAATAGTAATCTGATGATAGGAAGATGTCTAGAATCATACTCTCCCAGAGAGAGAGAGCAAATTGTGCAATTGCACTTTACTCTTCACTGATTATGACTCAGTCAGTCTACTAATCTGCCCCTTTCCACTGCTGAGCTCCCAGGACTGCACCAGGAATTGGTTCTGTGGGGATTGTTACCATCTCAAAGTGGGGCAGCTAGATTCATCTTTTTGAGGTGAAATCGAACCTTGGACACTGGCTGTGTGGCCCTGGACAAGCCATTTTACCCTATTTGCCTCAATTTCCTCATCTGTAAGGTGAGCTGGAGAAGGAAATGGCAAACCTTGCTAAGTATTTTTGCCAAGAAAACCCCAAATATGGTCACAGAGAGCTAGACATGACTAAATAAATAATTAAACAAAAACAAAACAACCTCAAGACTACCTAGGAACCCACAGCAGTTGCCTAGGAAAAAATTCTCTACCTATTCCCCTAGGAATGTGATGTTGGAACAAGAGAGAACATTTAAGAAGTCAATTGATGTAACTACCTAAATTGATAGTGTATTACTTTTCCCAGCTCTGTAGCGTTACTTGCCTTTCTCTTAAGGAAAGGAAAACAGGATTCCTTATTTGCTCCTTGGACTGAGATTGCTCAGTATAGTTAATCATATTTTGACTATTTTTTTTTTTAGTGATTTTATCATTTATATAATTGTCATTGGATATATTGTCCCATTGGTCCACTTTCTTCTCTGTGCAACTTCATACAACTCTTCCCTTATATTTCTGAATTCCTTCAATTTGCTGTTTCTTACAGCAGTAACATGCCATTTCATTAAGGACCCACATTTTGTTTAGCCATTTTCAACTGACTGGCAACCACAAAGTACTAGTATGAATATTTTCTTATCTTAGGATCAGGCCTTTTGTCATTGACCTATCTTCCTGGGGCATATGCCCAGTAGTGGAATGATTGGGTTAAAGGGAATGAGAGTTTAATGAATTTTGTCTACATAATTTAAAATTGATTTTCAGAAGGATTAGACCAATTTATAACTCTACCAACATTATATTAGTGTGCCTGTCTTCCTACAGGTCCTACATCATTGACTGTTTCCATTTTTTTTTTCCATTTGCTAATTTGATTGGGTGTGAAATAAAACCTCAGAGTTGTTTTTCTTTGTATTTCTCTCTTATCAGAGATTGGCAGCAACTTTTTATATGGTTATTAATGGATTCTTAAAATCCTCATCCTTCTTCAAGAATATGTGCCTTTGCACTGGTGTCCCCTAAGTTTGAAATACTCTCTGTTGACTTCACCTTTTAGTTTTTCTGGCTTCCTTTGAATCTTGATTCAAATCCCACCTTCTGAACAAGGACTTTTCGTATGCCACTCTACCATCCACTGTTAATGTTTTCCAATACTCTTCACTTACTCTATGCATAGCTTGCATATTATTTGCATGTCATTCCCCCATCTCCCAATTACTTTGTAAGCTTAATGAGAGTGGGTTCTGTTTTTAATCTTTCTTTGTATCTCTAGGACATAGCACAGTGCCTGGCACATGGTAAATACTTAAGAAATGCTCTTTGATTGATTAACTGACTTACATAGTTGGCAAACTCTTTCACCTATCTGAAGGTATGAGATAATAAAAGTGAAATCCTTTTGTTAATTGTAAAGTACAATTGCAAGGGATTATACTTATAATGAATCAGCTTATACTATTTAGTTTTGTACCAAATACTACTTATACAAACGCACCAGCAGCTACAGGGAGAACTAATCTAGTTTCCAAAGCCAGTGGGCTTATAGTTGTTGGAAAATGTCATGCTAATGGTCCTTGAGGTACAAGAGTTTGAGAATATAATACTAAAAAAACTAATGGGGGACTTATGATCTTATTCATCTGGTTGCTGCTTCCAGGGCTACACATCACAATCCATCCATACCTATACAACTCTTACTCATGCCCTCCTGTAATTTCACTACAGGGGATCTACCCAATATTATAAATATCTTTTTTGGTTTCTGCTGCCATCATGAGAATTCTGGTTGGTACACTTAGGTTCTGTCACTCCTAACCTTACCATGTAACCAGCCCACTTCTTATTCCTATAATACCATTTCCCTGATGACACCTCTTATTCATATTCCCCATTGGTTATATGTTGGATCCTGCTCGTACCCACCATGTGTCTCTTGATTCCTCTGAGTCTTCTATTCATTTTAAAATTTTTGATGACTCTCTACTGTTCCATGTCTTGTAGTCATACAATAATGCCAGTAAAATATGGATGCACTTTTGTTTCTGGAAGAAGGCTGAGAATACTAAAAGAACTTTTCCAGTTTCCTAAAGACAATTCATCCTGTTTTCTCCTACTTATTGAATTCTGAGCCAATTTCTCTTCCATTTGTTTTGTCTATCTGTATGTCTATATCTATATCTATATCTATATCAATATCTATATCTATATCTATATCTATATCTGTATCTATCTATCTGTACACACACACACACACACACACACACACACACATATTAACGGACAAGCCCTTAAAGTCCAAATAAACAAAGGGCAAGTCATAATTTGGGCAACAGACAATCTTGATCTTCCTGGTCTTTTCTTTATGGTTGGTCGAACCAATCTCTATGTAGTGGTTATGAATATTTTCCAAGAAGCTCTGCAGTGTTCTAGGACTTTGTCCCATCAGCACAAAGTCTTTTATATTTAGGAGCATTAAGAGAATCAGTCCATTTATAGAGAATCCCTGCTTCCTATAGTTGTGTCATGATACCACATATCATTTTCAGATATGTTACATTACTTGATAGTGGTGATTTGAGGACTATAGATAGAAGTTGTATCCATAATTAAATTTTATTTCTGAGATATGTGTATATATACAGATATATGTATGTTTATAAAATATATATATATATATATATATGTATATATACATCCACACATATACACAGATTTATACATGCAAAAATGAATTCAGAAGCTGTATTTGACTTATTCTCCATTAACCTTTGTTGTTATTCAGTCCTTTCAGTAATTTCCAACTCTTTGTGACCCCATTTGGAGTTTTCTTGGCAAAGATACCGACGTGGTTTGCTGCTTTCTTCCCCAACTCACTTTACAAATGAGGAAAGTGAAACAGAGTTAAATGACTTTCTTGGGATGACACAGCTAGTAAGTGTCTGAGGCCAGATTTGAACTTGGGAAGGTGACACTTCCTGACTCCAGATCCAGAGCTCTATCCACTGTACCATTTAACTGTCTTCATTCTCTCACCCCATCAACCTTTAAGAGAGATCAGTTTATTTGCCTGAAAAATTCTCATTGCATTTTTATGAAGAGTTCATCTATTCAAACTTATACCTGAATAATATTTCTCTCTACAGTGTTCTTGACAAGTTATGATTCAATCTCCACTTGAACATCACCAATGCTTACATTCTGAAGCAGCTCATTTACTTTTGGATATCTTTAATTAGGATGATTTTTCATGTATTGACTATAGCTCTTTCCTACTTCCATGTACTGCTTCTAGTTCTTCCCTCTGGTCTTAGTCTCTCTATTATAAGATAGCCTTTGTAATACTTGAAGATAATTGGCATGTTCTTCTTTCCCTTACTCGGGTTTTATCCTTTCCAGATTATCCTTGTCTTAGTTGTTTTAATGAGTTTGCATATTAGAATGGTTACTGACATTTACTTGAAAGTGAATATGCTTCAGATAAGCCAATTGGGATCGTTGTTGTCATTCTTATGAATTATGATAGCTAGTATTTCAGTAGTGTTTTAAGGTTTTAAAAATGCTGTGCATATGTTATTTCATGGTTCTTACAGGAATGCTTTGAGGTAAATGCTCTCATTATTCCCATTTTACAGATGAGGAACATAAGGATGAAAGAGAGAGAGAGTAATTGTCTTATCTAGGGACACACAGTTAGAAATGATCTGAGGTGGGATTTTAAAATAGACCAGATGAAGACTGATCTTCAGAGTTTGAAGACTCCCAGAGTTTGGAGCTACTGTAACCTTCTGGAAGAGCAAGACATATGAAAGCAAGTTCAATAAGTGCTGAATGATGCCCATGGTAGGAATCTTTGGAATTAATTGAGGCAAGTTTTGTCCTTAATAAGGGGCCTTAGAGGTGGAGTGAAAAAAGGATCGGAACTTCATTAGACCTAACAACAATACCAACTCAAATGTACCTTAAGAGCCTAACTCTACCTGGAAAGGACTGTAGTGAGATATTACCCAGATATTAGGGCAGAAAAGAATAAATCAATGAAATTTAAGGTATGAGCCATAAAAGATTGAGTTTAGCTGCATTTTATATTTCCTTGAGTATCAAAGATGGTCTATTACTATATACTTTTAAAAATCATATAATTTTGTGACTTTTCCTTTTGCAAATTATTTTAAACAGATTTATTGAAATCATTTAGCAAATGTTGATTAAATGGTAGCTGTACAAAGCACTTTAGATTAAAAAGATGAAATTAAGTGGTCCTTTATCCTAAAGGCATTTTGTATGTAACAGAGATAACAGGCCAGAGGAGAGTTTAGAAACCTGCCCCCTTTTCTGTAGGCAGAGAAGAATTTCCAATGACAGAAGAATTAGTTGCAATGATATCAGTTAAACACAGTGGCCAAGTATTCAGACCTTGAGGTAAGAAAAAAAAAATATGGTTTAAGCATTTGATAGGTTTAATGCAGCAGGAAATCCTATGTGACAATGTAGACCTTGATTAAATTGATGTTAGATATATCCTAATGCATAACAAATTGTTTTGACATAAGCCTTCATGGACACAAACCTAGGATTCTCATCTAGCAAATCATATTTTGAAAATAGTTCACAGTGGTCCAGGTTTGGTTTGTGTTGCCATGACCAAAGATTGCATCATCTGACCCGCAAATGGATCTTTCTTAGGTATTTTGTCTAAAGTGCAGAAAATGATATTGTTTCTTTCTGCATATTATGCTTTGATTCTGCATTTCCTGGCAATAATCTTTACCAGAATTTCCCCTGTTTTTAGCAGTCATTCCTGAACAACCTGGTTTTTGGCCCTATGTAACTTTGTTGGCCTTTCCTCCTAAGAAGAGTAGACCTTGAATAGTGGCCTGTTTAAAAAGGCACTTAAAAAATTTCAATGAATGAATATACTGAATTATGGCTTTAAATGCAATTCATGTATGTGTATATACACACACACACACACACACGCACACACACACACACACACACACACATATATATATATACACATAACTAAATGTTGCACTTTATTTGATTTTTATAATGGATTTATGGAGTCATACTTGGATAGGAACTTAGACATGACATAGCTCATTGTCTCACCCCATGTGGAAATCCCTTCTGCAATATTCTTGACAGATGACTATCCATTCTCTGCTTGAACACTGTATTTTATCATTGGAAAATCACTATATCACTGTTTCACTTTGGGGTCTTCTAATCGTTATAATGTTCATCCAAAACAACTTCTATCAGTTGGTCCTAAACCTGTCCTCTAGGGCTACACAGAATAAACTTATTCTTTCCAGATAACTCTCCTCTAGCTCTCTGAAGTTATTGTGTCTTTTCCTCTTTAGGGTGAATATTAGTTCAATTGTTTTTCATGTACCATAATCCTTGTGATATATTGTTTGAGAAAATTCATTCTTGTTCTGCCCTTCTGTACTGACTCTACCATATGAAAAACCTAGGCCCTTTTGAAATGTGACTCCTCAAACTGGTGCAAAAGTCCAAGTGCAAGATATAATAGCCTACAGTTTGTCTAATCCTGGATGCTACATTTTGATTAATGCAACCCAACATTGCATTAGTTTTTGGAGTGGGTAGATCATATATATTGGTTCATATATTGGTTCTGTACTTCTGCATTGAAATTTTTGTAACTAAATGTAGAACATTTCTATTTTATTCCTGCTAAATTTTAGCAATGCAACAACATTTTTTCCCTCTTATTCATTACTTCTCTCCATTCACACAGCTATTGTCCTTATTCAGGTGTCCCTTATCTCCCACTTGGACTATTGAAAGAAGTTACTAGTTGGTTTCACAAACTCTAGACTCTTCTTTCTTCAGTATGTCTTTCTTCCACACAATTGTTAAATTGATATTTCCAAAACATGCAAAAAATAAAGAATTTGGAGTTAGGAGTTAGTTTGCTGGGCTGATTTTTTTTTTCTTTGTGTGTGTGTTTTTTTTTTTTTTTTAGCAAATCTACATGAAAATATATGACATAGGTTTGTTAGATTTGCTATGAAAACCATATGAATAAATTTATTAAATATCTACAATGCAAAAACTTTAGATGACTGTGATCAACTGTGAACAACATATAGCTCTAGTATCTTGATTTTATTTTTATGGAGGAGACAATCTATTGAATGCAATAAACATCATAAGGCTTCTTCTAGGATAATTTCAGTGCTACCCAACCAAATGAGTAGTACTTTGGTCCTCCTTGAACTTACTGGCAATGAAAGCAAGCTGTTTATTAGTGAAATTCTTAGATCTCTTTTTTCCTTAAAAAAAAAAAGGCAAGGAAAGAGTGATGTTAGTTTCTTTGCTGAAAGGCCAAGCCCCAGAGCTTATTTTTATGACCTCCCAGCTATTATTGAGGAAAATATAATCACCATCATCACCATCATCACCATCATCACCAACACCACCACCACCTCTTAGAAGAACTTGAAAGAAGTTAGTAGACATGTCTGTCTATTAACTATCCTTCTTCAGTACTCAAAGTATAGCTGTTTATTTGGTTCACTTTGCCCTTGTTCACTACACAAAGGACTCAGTCTGAAAGGAAATGATTGAGAGTGCTCTCTAAACAGAAACTGGTATGTTGTATGATTAAAATGTGGAGGGGGAATACTTTTGGACCTAACTTTTCTTTTCTTCTTCAAATTCACTGCACTTTGACATTCTACTTGATGCATCCTTGTTCTTTTAGATCTGAAACTACAACAGAAATGCTTTTCTTCCTCAGTTCTTTTCATGAGCTACTTAGTGAGACTCTTTTACTAATAAGGCTAAAGTTTTAACTTGCAGGAACAGACTTTTGTCATGCAAGCAATTCTGTAGACAGCCTGCTAAGTGAATGTTCTGAGTCTGTTCCAGCAGCCATGGCACATTTGATAAGTGAGCATGGGAATTAGGTTGGCACTGGAGGAAATTCAATGAGCTCTTCATTGGTTGAAATGGGAAGCCAAAAGAGCAACCGAGTCAGAACTTTGACACCAAATTTATATGAAAATGACTGGAATTCTGAATATTCATTTTACCTCATGGTATTGTTAATTATGTGGGGAACAACAATTAAGTTGCTAATGGTCTTGAATAACGAATAGTTCAGCATTTATTGAATTCAAATATAGAGAAATACTAACACCAAAAACTGAAAGTGTCCAAGGAAGGCAAAGTACTGATGAGCCATTAAACTCCTAGGCAAATGAAGCATACTATTAGCTGAATGCTACTTCTGACTTTATTTGAAGAGTTTTGTGGGTGTTGGCAGAAGCATTTCCAATGATTGGTAGCTCTTAAGGAGTTTTCACAGAGACCTTGGTTTTTTGCTCACATTGTTAACTATTCTTTAGCTGTCATCCTTTGCTTCTGTACATGAAGACTCAAATTGAAAGAAAAAAAGTGAAAAATAGCAAGCTTCTGCCTGTATTCAGGGCAATATTAATTCTTTCTCTGGAGGTGGATAGCGTGCTTCATCATTAGTCCTTCAGGACTGTCTTGGATCATTGTATTGCTGAGACTAGCCAAGTCATTCTCCATTCTTCATTATAAAATATTGCTGTTACTGTGTACAGTGTCTTGGTTTTGTTCACTTTACTTTGCATCAGTTCATGTAAGTCTTACCAGGTTTTTTTTTTCCTGAAATCATCCTGCTTGTGATTGCATATAGCACAATAATATTCCATCACAATCATATACCACAACTTGTTTATCCATTCCCCAATTTATGGGCATCTCTTTGATTTTCAGTTCTTCACCACTACAAAAGGAGGTGCTATAAGTATTTTTGCACAGATAAGTGCTCCCTCTACCCCCGTCTTTTATTTTTATGTCTGGGATATAGACCTAGAAGTAGTATCATTGGATCAAAGGTTACTTACTCACAGTTTTCTATCCCTTTGGGGATAGTTTCAAATTATTGTCTAGAATGGTTGGATTAGTTCACAATTCTATCAGCATTTCATTAGTGAGGGACATGAGAATTTTTACCAAGGAATCTTTGAATCCATACATAGTTCTACAAATGAGCAAATATGCCTATGCCCTCTTAACAGAAACCTATCAGAAGTTAATATTAGAGATCAAAATAAGTAGATGTTATTACAGTGAGTAAAATAGAAATTTATTTAAAAGTATTATCAAATAAAAAGTAGTATTTTGCCTTTAGAAGTTTTTCAATCAATGGATGATAATAGTACAAGTCCTATTATGAAGGAGCTCATGAAGTATATTTTTTAACATCCTATTACTCGAAAGTGTTGGAAAATACTGGTATAAACTAATCTTCCCAGAGTTTTGGAATTTTATGTTGTAGTTAGCTTCAGTCCTCATTTTCTAATTTATTTTGGTAAATATTTTAAATTTCCTCAAGCCTCAATGCTGTCACAAGTCATCTGGTCAAAATGCTAAGTGTTACTATGGACAGTGACATCCTGAGTACTTTTTTCTGATCAAAGAAATTGTTTTTAGGTATTTGAAGTCATATGCCCATTACATGTACATTCTTATATGGCAAATAATGTTGAAAAATTATTGGTATTTGTTTGATGTTATATAACAAATTCCTGGTTAACTGGGAATAAAATAACTAGAAAACTCAAAAAGCTACTGTTTTTCTTACAGTACTTTATACTGATAGGTGAAATCATAATTTTGAACTGTCATCCCTCCAATAATGTGAATAATGTAAACTGTTCAGAGCACCAGGTGGCTTCTGAGTTAGACAATGACTCAGGAAGGCAGTGGAGGAGGGAGAGAGGAGGCAATGGCACCAAATGATGATGGTAAAGGGAGGGAGGAAGAAAATAAACCTGAGACCTTATAATACAATCTGCATATGAGGACTGGGGCTGGCTGCTCCTTTCACTAATATCTTTCAAACTGTGTTATTGTGCCATGAATTTCCCACTCCTTTCCCATTAAGGTTATTCTTGGTCTTCATTTGTAGTCATTTTTCTAGTATAAACATGTTATAGCAACTAGGGGGAATTTATCCATGGTAGGGCTCACATGCTTCCTGTTGATAGTGCTAACCCTGAAGAAGTCCACAATTTGAATCTAATATCTGAATCAACAAATAACAATTTTAAACTGTTCTGTGGTTTGTATTATGAATATTTGTGTTCTAATCCTTTTAAAATTGACAGTCTCCAAATTATATCTCAGAGAACCACAGAATTGTAAGGGACCTTACAAAGCCTCTAGTCCAGTGGTTCTCAACCTTCCTAATGCCGCGACCCTTTAATACAGTTCCTCATGTTGTAGTGACCCCCAACCATAAAATTTTTTTTGTTGCCACTTCATAACCATAATTTTGCTATTGTTATGAATCTCTCGGACATGCAGGATGTATTTTCATTGTTACAAACTGAACATAACCCACAGGTTGAGAACCGCTGCTCTAGTCCAACTACTTCATTTAATGAGAGAGGGAACTGAGCCTGGAATGAGAACTGAGGTGGCTTGCCCAGGGTCAGACAGCTAGGAAGTGGTGGAACTAGCTCATGGACTTGGGCTTTATGACTCCATGTTCTGGGTTCTTTCCATTGTTATCATGCTTCAAATACATGTGTACCTACAAAGGATCATAAACGTGCAGCAAAGTCATTCTATTTTCCATTTCCCTAGTTATTCTTTACAAAATATATAGGTTACTATGTATTTTATGATTCATGTCTGGTCTTTAGAAGCATAGAAGTCAGATTATTCAAAGGATCATAGAAAATAGAGGGGAAGTATATGTTCTTAGATCCCTTTTCCTAAGAGTAGCTCTTCTCTAGGGATATCCCAAGCTTATTAAACAGGCCGTTGTAGAACTAATGTAAGGGTAAGAGGATCACAATTATGTTTACTATAAGATCTTGCAGAAGTAGAGTCACTTCTCTGTCTATCTATATATTTGTACGTCTATATGGGTGTCCATATGTAAGTATGTTTGGAATCTATATAGACACATATGAACACACAAACATACATATGTGTGTACATGTGCAAAGATACATATATGTGTGGATGTGCACAGTGCATGCACATGTGTGTGTGTGTGCACACACACTTGGACTTTTTGTGCCATATAATCTAGTGGAATAAATGTCACACCAGACTGTGGTCCACTAACTCCCTAAACAGGTTCTTCATCTTTCCTCCAGGGTCTTCAAGACTATATCAGTGGAACCTGAGCTTTTGCAGGTCCTATTAAGTTGGACAAGCTTTGAATGTGGGGCAGTGATAGACTGATTAGCTGTCAACTAGAAATCAGCCTCACTAAGTCTATCAACTCATAACCAACCTGGTTTAAGGCTAATAAGTTTTTCAGCTATAACAACAGCTACAGCAACATCTAGTGTGTTTTAGATGGACTCTATCATGTATCTCAGTGGAGAACATTCTCACAACAGTGAAAATACAATTTTTTTTGAAGTATTGAATGAGTATAAGAGTGTGACTCCTAGTGCCAGATTCTATTTCTTCATGCACTGAATGGTCCTCTAGGGACCAATAAGTCAATGTGTATCACAACAGGGATCACTTTAGGTACACAGTAATCTTAATCCCAAAATTTCTATCGTAATTGTCTTAGAGATTGATCCATAAACTCTCTTCTTCACATTATTGCAACTTATTTTGCCTGAAAAGGCACTATCCCACTCTATCAGTGTTTACATAGCTGCTGCATCACATTTATGCAGCTACAGCGGCAGCTAAGTTACTCAATGGGTAGAATGCTGGGCCTGAAGTCATAATTGGGTTCAAACTCAGCCTCAGACGTTTACTGGCTGTGAGTCACTTAACTTTTGTCTGAGTTTCCTCAGCTAGAAAATGAGGATAATAATAGCACCTACCTCCCAGGATCAAATGAGATACTACTTTTAAAAATGCTTAGTACAATGCCTGGTATATAATAGGTGCTATATTAATATTAGCTGTTATTATTATCATTGTAAACATGTTTCCCGAAGTGTGTATCCAAGCTCTCTTTCTTGATACTTGGAAGCATAACAAAAGTCTAAATGATAGGATGCAACAAAGTGAACCAAAGGGTCTACATAATTCACTAGCTACATAATCAACTGCTGAATAATCAAAGTTGACACATTTCCATTTGTATATGCATTTCTATTCCTATTCACTATAGGAGTTTTGGAGATCAGGAATTATGCACTGTGGGGAAAACTGATTATGAAAGCAGATAAAAAATAATGCCTCTATTTTGCTATTAGTTGTCCCAACATTGGATGTGAAGCACCACCTGATTTAGTTTCAGGCATATTTATAAATTTTAGAGAAAGTTGTCAATGGAAAGTGAAAGTTGTGTTTTGTCCTCTGTTTCCTTCTATCGTTTCTTTGTTCTTTTATTCAGCAACTTGCAATAAATATTTAAGCACCTACTATGCACAAGGCTAGCCCTAGGATGCTAGGTGCTGGTGAAGAGAAAGATGAGAGTCATTTAATGTAGGCTTTTCTAGCACGTAACCAGGGTCATTTGAATGACCTCTTTTTTTCTAACACCTGAAACAGTGCTTGGGGGCTCAGTACAGTCAATATTAATTTTGAGGTAATTATATTCTTGAATCATGGATATGTTATTTAAATATAGGATTTAGATCCTTTAAACTATGCTCCATCCAAATCTGACTCAAAGAGTTGACATCTAAAATAAACCAACAAGTTAATGGAAAAAGTGACTGGAATAGATTCCCCTGGAAAGCATCTCTGTGTTTTATCATTTTTAATGAAATAAGGAGTAGCAATGCTTTCCTCCTGCTCCCCTCTGAGAATTTGCATAGCAGCACAACAGTCAAGTTATTTCATGTGAAAAGGAATAGCCTGGCCTGCTGAGAAGACATAATTGTTTTGTCCTGAAAAGCCAATAAATAAAAATTATATTCCTCTAACCTCCAATTGTGATATTTTTTGTTTATATCTTCTGAGTTAAGCATGAAAACAAGAAATTCTGAAAGACTAGCAAACCAATCGTGTAATAAAGTTTAAAGACTTAAGCTTTATCTATTTTTAGAGTTTGTTAAAATTGCCTAAAGAATTTACTTTCACCCTCTTCCCTGAATTTCATGTTTTACTTACATGTATTTGTTATTTAAAAATGGATAGGTCTTTTAGGAAAATCTAGAAAAAGCATCACAATGTGGGCTTGCTGAACTCATAAGCAGTGCCAACTAAGTTTTTAGTCAATGAACCTGTTCCTTGTAGGGCAAAGCATGCGGTTTCCTTAGGAAATGAAGGTTTGTAAGCCACAATTCGCTATATGTGAGAAGTGACTTGGGTCGGTTGTAAATGACCAAGAATCATACTGAGATCAAAACCTGTCTTGGGGGAAAATTTTTGTTAGCTAACAAGCATCTATTAAGTGATTATTGTAAGTACTATAGTAAAATGCAAAATAATTAGAAAATGAGCCCTACCTTCATGGAATTGATAATCTAGTTTAACCTGCAGAGAATTGTTCCAAATCTAATATGTGGGCATTTCCTGGTTTCTAGGTTGAATTCTTGATGTTTGTACAAAAAAAAAATTAAGTAGCTACTGTATGCAAGGCATGATACTAGCTGCTGGAGAGGCAAAGATGCAAAATTGTATATCCCCAGCCCTCAGCAAGCCTGTTCTACTAGGGGGAACGTAACGTCTTCATAGATGAGTGCAACACAAGAGACTGAGGGATGGGAGTAAAGGAGAAGTCAAAATAAAGTGTTCTGGGATAATTTCAGGAGGTCAACAATGTTTGGCTGGGAGAACCAGGACTGAGCTAGGGTGGTGTCAGTATGAGTGGAGAGAAGGGTTTGTTTTTTTTTATTGCTTGTCTGCTAGCTGTTGTTTCTTCTCATCTTTCTGGAACACATCTCTAAAATCATCTTCCTTATACCTAGGTCTCAGGTGCCATTCCTCTACTCACTGCTGTTCAGTAGGTAGCTATGACTTAGAGGATAATCAGCCAGTCAACAAACATTAACTCTGTATTTGCTATATGCCAGACACCGCTTGATGCTTGATGCTGGGAATGTAAATGATTAAGGCTGCTTGCCTTCAAGGAACTTCTCTTCCAAAATTTAATTCCAACTTACTGTTCCCTTCAAGATCTCCATGTTCCAAGCATGCCAGGGTTTTTTGTTCTTTGAGCTTGCTGTTAAATCTCCTACCTAGACTATCTGCTCACACAGCCTATTAGCTTGAATAACAGTAACATGCTCCCTGCAAATCAGTGACTATTTAAATTTTTTTTCTTTTGGGTTTCAGGCACCTCCTCTTTCAAAATTCCTTCCCTGGTCAATCTTTCGTTTAAAGTAACCTTTTTTGCCTCAGATTTTTGCAGAAAACTCTGTTTGGCTCTTTCCTTTGCCCCCATCACATGTGATCTTGAATAATATTCATTTGTATATCTGTGTATTCTTTCTAGGAATTGTAAGCTCCTATAGGGCAGGAGCTCTCTCTGTCTCTCTCTCTTCTCACTCCCCCTCTCCCCTACCTCTCTCCCTCCGTGTGTGTGTGTGTGTGTGTGTGTGTGTGTGTGTGTATTTTCATCTTGCTGTTGTTGTATCTCCAGAGTCTAGTAGAATGCTTTCCATATATGTGCTTAATTAATGGATATTGAATTGATTCTGGGGGAGAAATGTGTTTGAGAGGTTTCTTATGAATTGTATTTCACCTTAAGTAAGGCTATTATGAAGAAAGTGCCATCTCCTATCCTCAAATAGAACACAACTTCAAGTATGGACAAAGCAACAGTATGGCCTCAGTGCTAGCAAAGAGACTCCTTTAATCTTCTGACCAGTTGTGGATCCATTTACCTTTTGTGGGCTAAGAACTCCAGAAGCAGCCACTGCCACTGCTGTCCCTGCTGTCACTGCTTCTACTGATTCAATCACTCTTAAGGCCTGCTTCTGGTTACTGGGACTTGGGATGGGGCTATCCTGGAGCTGCCTGTGCTGGACTGATTTCCTCTCTTGCCCAGGTCTGACAGACCTTTCCTACTGACTTTCTAAGTTGCCTATGGTGAATGTGGTCTGAGAAGTCTGTAAACTACCACTGCTGTCAGTGATTCAGTCCCCTGAGGCCTGCTCCGAGTTTGCTGGGTCTGGGTTTGCACTGATGTGGCCTTCACTAGACTGTGTTCCTCCCTCAGCCTGATGCTGGCAGACCTTTCCTGTCAACCTACCAGGTTGTCCTGGGCTGGGAATTTGTTTCACTCTGTCTTTTTCTGGGCTCTGTTGCTCTAGAATTTATTTAGAGTAATTTTTTAAAGGTATTTGGAGGGTCTTGGGGAAAAGCTCATATGACTCCCTGCCTTTACTCCACCATCTTGGCTCAGTCCTGACCTTGGGCTGATGGGGACTTTTTTTTTAAGACTGATCAGAGAGGGGAGGATCCTAACCTGAAACCTTGTAACTCAAGTATCTTTTAACCCATATCCAATGAAATACCTAATCAATAAGCTTGAGATAAATAGGCAGCTGCAAAGTGTAGGATTTTCTGTCCTCTAGATTACTATTGGAATACAGTACATATTTGAATTAAAAAATGTTTATTGATCATGAAATTAGTATTTAAAAAGTCCTTATTCTGTGCTAGGCGTTATTCTAGATGCTAGGGGGTTCAAAGGCAAAAACATAACTTCCTTTCATGGATCTTGCATTCTATGTTAAAAACAGAACAAATCTAAGGATATGGTCCTATTTACTTCAGCAAAACTGATGTTTGGAAGTGGCAGAAAACAGAAATGTTGAAATGTAGAGGGTAAATACTTTCATCTGAAAGTACAAAAGAAATATTTCACACCTTAAAAAGAGCATGAGGCTTGAATAGTTCAATTACTCTTGACTGGCCAGTGGAGGCAACAACTTGCCCTGGGGCACAAACTACTTTTATACCTTTGTCCCCACCTACTCATTTACATTAGACCTCACAGGAATCTGGGAAGCATGATTGGGTTGATTACCGTAAGTAAAGGTAAGATTCTTTACTAGGGACATCATAATTAGATCCAAAGAGATTGTCTAGCTGGAAATGGAAAATTTTCCCCATTTCCTGACTAAAGGTAATAACCCTACAGCCAAATCCCTAAGGCAGCTAATAAAAGCTTCTGCCAATCCTAGGTTAAGAGTCACCATTCTTGCTGGAAAAAAACATGTATATTACTCTAGCTGAAAAGAACATGGTAGCACTCCAACAGGGCAAGAAAGGGGAGCTGAAAGGAGGGGAGGGAATAAGCACCTATAAAGTGCCAGGCACTGTGCTCAGTACTTTTTACAAATATTTTTTCATTTAATTCTCAAAACAAGGTAGGTTTTATTTATAGTTCCCTTTGTTCCCATAGTTGAGAAACTGAGGTGGACAGATGTTAAGTCACATGCCCAGGATCACATGGCTAGTAAGAGCCACACAGGCCAGAAATGAACTCAGGTTTTCCTAACTCCAGGCCCAGAATTTTTATTTAGTTGAACAGAGCCCTGTAATGCAAGCTGAGTCAGGTTTGGAGGTGATGTACGCTGTACCTGCCCAGCGGTATTCAGTGACTATTCTAAGTACTCTGAGAAAAGGCAAAATAATTAGAAAATGAGCCTTCCCTTCAAGGAACTGATAACGTAGTTTAGCCTGCAGAGAATTGTTCCAGATCTAATCTAGGGACGTTCCCTAATTTCTAGGTTGAATTCTAGATGTTTGTACAAAAAGAAAAATATTGAGTAGCAACTGGGTGAGATGGAAGAGTTCAGAGTCTGAATCTAAGGTCAGAAAAGGTCTGTATTCTTTCTCATGAGAAAGGATTCTGTCCCCGCCACCCAACATGGCGTCTGCAGGGAGAGAGAGACAGGTAGAAGACAGTCCATGGTTATATAATCTTCCAGTGCAGAAACCCAACCCCCCCAACTGGCCTTCACTCTTATTGGTAGGGGGGCTGACCCACAGCCTAAGCTCAGGAATCTCTCTGAGACAAAGGACCCAGAAACATGTGGGTGTCCAATGAAAGCAGTCTTAACTTTATTTGGCATATCTTCTGCCGAGTTGGCTCTGGGGGAGGGTCTCCACTGCTCTAAGCCCCAGATTGCTTTAAGGTCAGGTGACCTAACCCTAGGCCTAGAGAATACTGAAGCCATTCTAGATTTGATTTTTCAGAATGGGGAAACTTCACTATAAATTATCCCTCACACTATTGTGTTCAAGGAAGGATTCTCGCTGCTGGAGAGACAAAGATGCAAAATTCTCTATTTCCTGCCATCAGCGCACCTAAATTCTAGTAGGGGGAAATGCAACATATTCATAGATGAGTGTAATACAAAGGACTGAACCCTGCTTATCCCAATCAAGTGGCCCAGCAACCTCCATTGCCCAGCACAACAGCAACTGAGCCTGGTGAGAAGCCAGTTTCACAGCTGAGTAAACTGGACTGGAACCAGTCCACTAGCATATTGATTCATCCAACTAAGATATCCCACCCTTCAAGGAACAAGTTCAGCTAGCTGAGCTGACAGCCCTGTGAAGACATTTTGACCTATTAGGAGCAAACCAGCAGAAGAGTGATTCTTTCATCACTGACACGGATGCCTTACCCTGCAGTGACCTTCCTGGGGACTATTCAGAGAAAGAGAATATGAGACTTTGCTGTTCTAGAATTTTAAGTTAATTTAGCCACCTGTGTTTCATTATGTGTACCTTTCTACCATCACACTTTAAGTTCAGGACCATTCTTCCCTCCAAAGACTCTTTGTGGCAGTGTTCCCCAGGTGTTTGTTTTGTTTTTTAACTTTTTGGAAATGCTTTGTAACTGCTTTTATTGAAATGCCATTTGAACAAAAATATTTTCTAAAAGCTAATTGAATCTACTGACTGATTATTAATGGGAAGAACACCAATTGGGGCTTATGAGCCACAGTATTAAAAAAAATAATACACTATAGAGTTACCCTTAGCAGATGCCTCTCTGGGAATCCAACCTAGCATCTCCAGTGAGTTGATGTGCTACACATATAAGTATATTTAGAACACAATAATCTTTGTTTTTAGGCATGTTCTCTTTTTCTAGAGTTAAGGCAGCTAATAGAAGCACTAGGAACCTAAATAGATTCAGCTATATGTACAGTTAAAAGAATTTAAAATGGAAAAAAATATATTAAGGCTAAATCTAAGACCAGTCATTTAAAATAGAAGTAGACATAAAGAGAGAGTATATAATAAGAATAGTACTGCATATAACAACATAAAAAAGAAAAGGGCTTGAAGTTGTCAATGTCCGAAATAGAGATTCAACATAAATGCTTACAATGCAACATTTCATAAAACCTTAGAGTTGGAAGGAGCTTAAGATGTTATTTTGTCTCAAACCCCAGCTAACGCATGAATCTTCCATAATCTTGAAGTCCTCAGGTGACAAAGAAGTCACTGCTGTCTCTAGGAAGTCTACTTCATTTTGGGACAGCTCCCAAATTTTAAGGATTTTTTCTTTCTGTTATGTTGAAATGTGCCTCCTTTTCACTTCTCCCTAGCATGCTTAGTCTTGCCCTCAGAAGTCAGATGTAGTGTTTCTAATCTCAAACCACATGGCAGCCTTCCAAATAACTGAATATAAAGTTATTTCTCTCCCTTTCTTCAGATCAAATATTCCTATCTCCTGTGGCATGATTTTGAGCCCTCCAAAATATTTATAGCAGCTCTTTTGGTAGTAGCAAAAAACAAAACAAAAAAAACCAAAACTAAGGACATGTCTATCCATTCTGGAATGGCTGGACAAACTGTGGTATATGATGGCAATGAAATTATATTGTGCTATAAGAAATCATAACAGGGACAGTGTCAGGGAAACCTGAGAGGGCATGTATAAACTGATGCACTGAAGAGTGAATAGAACAAGGAGAGTAATTTGTACAATAACACTATAAAAACAAACAACTTTTAAAGACTTCACAGCTCTGATCAATGCAATGACTAATTTTGATTCAGATAGTGAATGAGACATATTTTTCAGACATGCCCAGTATGAAAGCTTGTTTTGCTTGCTTATGCATATTTCTTATAAAGGTTTTGTTTTTCTTTTTTTCAGCTATCGGTAATGGATGAGTCAATATGCTAGTGGATTGGGTCCAGTACAGTTTACTAGTTGTTAAACTGGCTTTTCACTAGAGGGAGAGAAAACAGATTTTTGTTGTTAAATGAAAAAAAAAATTAAAAATAAAGGTGAAAAAATAAACTGGCTTTTTAAGTTCTCAAGGTGGGATAGAATATAAGCAGCATAGTCAATTGGAGGCTCTACTCTTCCACTGGATTTGCTATCTCATTAAAGTGCATACTCCCATCTATCATGAAAAGCATAACCCATTCATGCTTGATCAAAACTTAGGAATCATCCTGGATTCCTCGATTTTTCTCACCCCTTATATCCAATCTGTTGCTAATGTGTGCTGATTTCACCTTTGCAACATCTTGCAAATATACCCATGATGCTGTTTGATACCCATTTTCCCATTTAATAGATTTCTTTACAAATGCATATAGTGGAGCAAATAGTTTATTTTATCCATTCTTGGAGTAGACTGATTTTATAGGTTGTTGCTCTTCAAATATAATTCTATATAGAAGAGAAATGTAATACTTATTAAATTTCAAGTGACCAAATGAAAGATTATAAAATATCTGCCATTTTACCACAGTTAAAAACAAAAACAAATGATGGCAATATCTTAAGATAGATGGTATAAATGGTATCTTAGGAAAGGACTGGTATGGATATATTCTTGAGGACTCTTCTGTTGCTAAACATCCCGTGTTTGTGGTCAGGCCAGAAAGGGACATTTTTCTGGGACTCTGACCTAGAGAGGAAAGCTTTATGAAAGTGCAAATTTCAACTATAGAGGTCTCCCATCTTCTGACAGCTACCTAAACTTCACTGGCATTTTACAAACGAAATATTAAAGCTCTTCTTCCCACTGCATTTCTTCCCCACTACTTAACCATAATCCTAATGTGCCATATAGGAAGGAAAAATGATGCATTCATTTAGAAACTACTTTATACTGCTGATTAAAATCCTTGTTGTGGTTGTGTGAAAATGTTTTAAAGTTATATTGTGACAAGCTTACTCTTCACAGCGCCAAATTCTTAAAGGAAGCAGATCTATCAGAAATAGTTTCATATCTAGTCCTGTTTTGTGATGTCTGCTAAGGGACAAATTAGTCATTATACATCGAAGGGAAAACTTACAGTAAGTAAATGAGCCAGATAGAAAAAAGATCTGATTGAAAAAAGACAATTTTGAGGTTTCCTAAAAACTAACTGAGATACACAGATGCACAACTTCCTATTTTGGTTCAGGATAGCATGAAAATGAAGCTCCTTACCCCCCTCAATATATTGTAAGTAGGTAGTTAATGGTCACATGCTTAAAAAAAATTAAGGGCTGAGGTTAATCCACTTATGAGCATGTTTTGATACAAATTTGTAGCATTTCTATAACTCTGAAAAAAGTCTCAGAGGTGTCTAAATGAAATATAGGTTCAGGGAGAAAACAAATAATATTGAATATGTCCTGTCCTTCTCTGAAACTTCCCTTGTCAAGGGCATGCTCATCTTTCTAATCCTCTCCTGCCCTTATTTTACAGTCTTGCAGTCATGCTCAAGTCTCTCTTACCTCTCACAGTCAATCATTTGCTAAGTCTTTTTGAATTCATCTATATAATATCTCTCTCACCTTATTCCTTTCTCTGCATTTATGGAACTACTACCTTAGTTCAGGTACTAATCACCTCTTGACTGAATTATTATAATAGCTACCTAATCAGACTCATGATTACAATCTTTCTTCTGTCTAATTCATAACCCATCCTTCATAAGAGCATTTTTCACCATAAGTCCTTTGGAATTGTCTTGGATTGTTGTATTGCTAAGAATAATTAAGTCATTGACAACCAGTATTTCTGTTACTGTGTACAATGTTCTGGTTTTGCTAATTTCACTTTGTATCAGTACAAATAAACCTTTCCAGATTTTTCTGAGGGTATCCTACTTGTCTTGTTTTATTTCCATCACAAGCAGAAGCCACAACTTGTTCAACCATTCTCCAGTCTTCCTAAAGAAAAGATCTGACCATGTCACTCTCCTGTTCAAGAATCTTTAGTGACTGACTCCCTATTAATGCTTGACTAAAATATGAAATACTTCACACACACACACACACACACACACACAGACACACCTATATATACATATATATACATACATATGCATATGTATATACATACTCACATATATATGCATTATGTATGTGTATACACACACGGATATGCGTGTGTGTATGTGCATCTGTGTGTATACACACTGTATATAAAAAGCCCTTCATAATGTGGTTCTAGTCACCTCTCCAGTCATATTTCATGATACTCATCTTCTTTCTTTCTAGCCTATACCCAAACTACCTTCCTTGCTATTCCCTTGTTTATTCCTATTCCAGTCTCTTCTTTTTACATTGACCATTTCCCTGTTGTATAGTGCACCTTTTATCACTTCCACTTCCTAGAATTCATAATTCTGTCAAAGTTCAGACACTTTGACACTTCCTACAGCAAACCTTTCCTGATTGTTAGTACTCTCTCTCCTCAAGTTTTCTTGCATTTATTTGCTTTATGTTTATTTTTTTAATTTTTAAATTTTATTTTTCAATTACATGTAAAAACAATTTTTAGCATTAAAAAAAAATTTGAATTCCAAATTTCTTCCCTCCACTCTGCTCTCTTTGAGAAGTCTAGCAATTTGATAGAGATTATACATGTGTAATCATGCAAAACATAGTTCCATGTTAGCCATGTTATGAAAGAAAACACAAACAAATAAAGAACCCAAGAAAAACAAAATAAAATAAATGCTTTGATCTTCATTCAGACTACATCAACTCTTTCTCTGGAGGTGGATAGCATTTTTCACCATAAGTCCTTTGGAATTGTCTTGGATTGTTGTATTGCTAAGAATAATTAAGTCATTGACAACCAGTATTTCTGTTACTGTGTACAATGTTCTGGTTTTGCTAATTTCACTTTGTATCAGTACAAATAAACCTTTCCAGATTTTTCTGAGGGTATCCTACTTGTCTTGTTTTATTTCCATCACAAGCAGAAGCCACAACTTGTTCAACCATTCTCCAGTTGATAGGGATTCCCTCAAAAAGAACTGCTATAAATATTGTTTAACAAATAGGTCCTTTTCCCTTTTAAAAAAATCTCTTTTGGATATAGACCTAGTAATAGTATTACTGGGTCTAAGGGTATGTATATTTAAGAGCCCTTTGAGCATAGTTCCAAATTGTCCTCTAGAATGGTTGAATCAGTTTATAACTAAACCAACAATACATCAGTGTCCCAGTTTTTCCACATCCCCTCCAATAATTGTTGTTTTCCTTTCCCATCATATTAGTCAATTTGATAGGTGTGAAATGGCACCTCAGAGTTGTTTTATTTTGCATTTCTCTAATCAATATTGATTTAGAGCATTTTTCATAGATAGCTTTGATTTCTTCTGAAAAATACTTGTTCATATCTTTTGACCATTTATCAATTGAGGAGATTCATATTTTTTATAAATTTTTACTAATTTCCCTATATTTTTGAGAAATGAGGCCTTTATCAGGAATATTTCCTATAAAATCTCCCTTCACCTAAGTTTTCTGCTTGCCTTCTAATCTTGGCTACATTGGTTTTGTTTGTGCAAAAACTTGTTAATTCAGTACTTTCTGTCCACTGTTTCATCATAAAATCTTCCCTTATCCATAGATCTGATAGGTAGAATAGTCTAATCTTCCATAATTTACTTACTATATTACCTTTTATGTCTAAATCATAGAAGCATTTTGACCTAATATTGGTATATGCTGTGAGATATTGGTCTATATTTAGTTTCTGTGAAACTGCTTTCTAGTTTCTGTAGTAATTTTTGTCAAATTGTGAGTTTTTGTTCCAAAAGTTTGGATCTTTGGGTTTATCAAATACTGAATTACTAGAATCATTTACTACTGTGTTTTGTGTACTTAATATCTTCTTTTGATCAAGCATTCTATTTCTTAGCCACAATTAGATCGTTTTGATGATTACCAGTTTGTGTAATGTAATGTAATATGGTTTGACATCTGGTATTGCCAAAATACCTTCCTTCTCACTTTTTCCCCCATTGATTATTCCCTTGATATTCTTGACAGTTTGTTTTTTCAGATGAATTTCGGTTATTCTTTCTTGTAGTTCTATAAAATTATTTTTTCTAGTTTTGTTGGTGTGGCACTAAATAAGTAAATTAATTTAGATAGAGTTATGATTTTTTGTTATTTTGACTTAGTCTACCCATAAGTAACAATACTTCCCCAACTGTTTAGATCTGACTTCATTTGTGTGAAAAGTGATTTGTGATTGTGTTCCTGGATTTGTCCTGGCAGGTAGACTTCCAAGTAGTTTATGTTGTCTTCAGTTATTTTAAATGGAATTTCTCTATCTCTTCTCTCTGGTCTTTTTTTGGTAATTCATAGAAATGCTGATGATTTAACTGTGTTTATTTTATATTCTGGTAACTTTACTGAACTTGTGATTATTTCAACTAGTTTTTTGTTGATTCACTAGGATTCTCTAAGTATACCATCATATCATCTGCAAAGAGTAATAGCTTTATTTCCTCACTGCTGATTACAATTCCTTTCATTTCTCTTTCTTCTCTTATTGCTATAGCTAACATTTCTAGTACAATATTGAATAATAATGGTGATAATGGGTATCCTCGTTTCACCTTTGATCTTAATGGGAAGGCTTCTAACTTATCCCCATTACAGATAATGTATGCTGATGGTCTTATATAGATACTTTTCATTTTAAGGAAAGCTCCATTTATTCCTGTGCTTTCCAGTTTTTAAAAATAGGAATGAGTGCTGTATTTTGTCAAAAGCTTTTATTGTTTCTTTTGAGAGAATTATATGATTTTCCCTTTGTTTTTGTTACACACACACATATTCTTTCCTTGCTAGTATTTTATTTACATTTTTCATTGATATTCATTAGAGAAATTGGTCTATAGTTTTCTTTCTCTTCCTGATTTAGTTATCAATACTGTATTTGTGTCATGAAATGAGCTCTGTAGGACTCCTTTGCCTATTTACCCAAATAGTTTACATAGTATTGGAATGAATTGTTCTTTGAATATTTAGTAGAATGCACTTGTAAATCCATCTAATCCTAGGGATTTTTTCTTAGGGAACTTATTCATATCTTATTCGATTTCTTTTTCTTACACAAGGTTATTTAAGTATTCTATTGCCTCTTCTATTAATCTAGGCAATTTATATTTTTGTAAATATTCATCATTTTACTTAGATGGTCAGATTTAGTGGCATATTTGTTGGCATCTTTATTTTTTGTGTGTCTGTCTGCTTCAAGTGTTTTTCTTGTAAACAATATATTTTTGGATTATGGTTCTTAATCCATTCTGCTGTCTGCTTTGTTTTATGTGTAAGTGCATTCCATTCATATTCATGGTCATGATTACTGTGTATTTCCCTTCGTCCTATTTTCCCTTCATTTATCCTCATTTCTCTCACCCTGTCCCCCAGAAAAGTTTATTTTGCTTCTGACTACCACCTCCCTTTCCATTCTTGCACCCTCCCCTTTTATTCTACTCCCTGCCTACTTCCCTGTAGGACAAGATAGATTTCTATACCCAACTGAATACATTCATTATTCCCTCATTAAGCCAATTCTGATGAGGGTAAGGTTCAAGCATTGTTCATCACTCTCCCATCTTACCCTCTACTGTAAAAACTCTTCCTTTTGCACCTCTTTTATGTGAGATAATTTACCTCATTCTATCTCTTCCTTCCCCTTTCTCCAATTGCACCCATCTTTCTCATTACTTCATTTTAATTTTTTTTCCACATCATCCCATCATAGTCAACACACACCCATGTAACTGTCCTAACAATGGGAAATTTCTTAGCAGTTACTAGTATTATTTTCCCATGTAGGATTATAAATAATTTAACCTTATTATTTGAATCCCTTGTCATTTCTCTTTCATGTTTACCTTCTTTATGCTTCTCTTGGATCTTATATTTAAAAGTCAATTTTTTCTCTTCAGTCCTGGTCTTTTTCATCAGGGATGCTTGAAAGTCCTCTATTTCATTGAATATCAATTTTCCTCTTGAAGGATTATACTCAGTTTTGCTGGGTAAATTAATTTTCATTGTTCTAGTCCCTTTGTCTTCCAGAATATGACATTCTCAGCCCTATGATCCTTAAAGTAGAATCTACTAAATTTTGTATTATCCTAACTGTGGCTTCACGATATTTGAAGTATTTCTTTCTGGCTGCTTGCAATAGTTTCTCCTTGACCTCAGAGTCCTGGAGTTTGGCTATAGAATTCCTATGAGTTTTAATTTGGGGATCTCTTTCATGAGTAATCAGTGGATTCTTTCAATTTCTATTTTACCTTTTGGTTTTTGCATATCAGTTCAGTTTTCTTTGATAATTTCTTGAAAAATGATGTCTATGCTCTCATTTTAATCATGGCTTTCTGATAGTCCAATAATTCTTATATTATCCCCCCTTGATCTATTTTCTAGGTCAGTTGTTTTTTCCAAGGAGATATATTGCATTTTCTTCTATTTTTTTTTAATTTTTTGACTTTAATTTACTGTTTCTTAAAATCTCATTGAGTTATTAGCTTGCACTCCCTCCATTCTAGTTTTTAAGAAGTTATTTTCATCAGTGAGCTTTTGTTCTTCCTTTTCTTACATTGTATTTCTAATGTGTTCATTTTCCTCATAGAAAATAAGTTCCTTGAAGCCAGGGACTAGTAATATTCCATTATATTCTTTCACGACAATTTATTTAGCTGTTCCTTAGTCACTGGGTATTTACTTTGTTTTCAATTCTTTTCTATCATAAAAAGTGTTTGGTTCTGTGAATTTTTTTTGATGTACATAATTTTGTCTGTGTGTATGTGTGTGTGTGTATGTGTTTTGTTTTTGTCTTTCTACTTCTTGAGATAAGCCTAACAATGGGATCTTTGGATAAAAAAGAATATGGATGTTTTTTCATTTTCTTAGTAAAATTCCAAAAAAAATTTCATAATGGTTGTGCCAATTCATTGCTCTCCCACTAGCATATTCATCTTAATACACCAACAGTGTATTAGCTTGTCTTTCTACAGTCCCTTCAGCACTGACTTCAATATTTTGTTCTATTTGACAATTTTCTTCATGTCATATAAAGCTTTAAAAGTATTTATTGCTGACTTTTTCCTTGAATATTTTCTTCTGTTATTTTCTTGTCACCTCTATCAGTATTTTTTCCTGTGGTATATGTATGACTTCCTGCGTATTAAGCTTAGTGGATAAATGTAAGAAGCTTTTTCCTTTACTTCAGTCATCAATTTAAGAACTTTTGATCAGACACTCAAGACCCCAGGCATATTTTTGCTAATACTCAATATGTATGTGTACGCCATTCCTGTCATTGTTCTTACATGAGAACACCAGTCTTATATTTTTATACATTGTTCAGAAATTCAAATCCTATTCTCAGGCACAATTTTACTGACTAGGTGTTTGCTTCACATATCTTATTACAGTTTCTGAATCCACCACTGAATTACTGGATCACCTGGTGACAGTAATAAAAAAAACCAAAATAGTACCCTGGCCCCATTGATGCCCTAAGGTTTCAGTTTTTTGCCTAGTAATTAGCAATGTTTTCTAGGTGCCTTCTTATAATATCATTTGCCCCCATTTGAAGCAGAAAGAATGAGTAGTGAGTGGTCTTAAGGTTTTATAAATCTTGGAAGACTATATTCTACATCCTGGGAACATGCCTTGGAGAAAATACCAGACGTTGTTCAGATGAGGTCAAGAAATGGTTATTCTGAACCTGTTTACAAGGGTGTAATGCCATGTACCAGCAGATTCCCAAAAGAATG
>CM053580.1:112801574-112860864 GCA_028627135.1 Pseudochirops cupreus
GTGTGCTGTGGCATGATCAGACTAGGAAAATCCTAAATCACGTTTAGAAAAATCACTTCAGCAGTTGAGTGGAGGATATACTGGAGTGGGAAGAAACAAGGCAAGGACACAACTCAGCAGACAATAGTCCTGGTATGAGATGGTGACAGTCTGTTCCAGGGTGATGGTAGTCAGAGAAGAGAAGGGGACAAGAGATGCTATAAAGCAATAAGTGACAAGATTTTGCAATGGGTTCAGCATGTGGGTTGAATGAGAATGAGGAATTAAGGATGACACTGATATTGAATGCCTAGAGGGCTGGGAGGATGATAGTGCCCTTGACTGTAATAGAAAAGTTTGAAATAGGAGATTTGGGAGAGAAAGAAGATTTGTTTTGTACATGTTGAATTTGAGAATCCTATCTGATTTGAAATATCCAAAGGCCATTAGAGATGTATGACTGCAGCTCAGGGAACTGATTAGGAATGTGTATGGAGATGGAGAGAGAGAGAGAGAGAGAGAGAGAGAGCGAGAGAGAGAGATGAATGTAAGAATCTTCTGCGTAGAGATGACATGTGAGAGTTGATGAGATAACTTAATGAGGTAGAAGAGAGTGAAAAGAGAAAAAAGCCAAAGACAGAGTCTTAGGGGATACCTACAGTTAGTGAAAGTGACTGGGAAGGAGCAGTAAAAAAACAGTATATGGAGAACCAGGAGAGAGTAGTATTGTGGAAACAGAGGAGAGATTGCATCTAAGAGAATGTGATCAAAAATATCAAATAGCATATGTTAACCAAGACTTCAGGCTAGCAGCAGTAACTTATAACTACTGTAAATCTAAACATCAAAATATAAAGTAGTGTGACTATCTAGTGAAATAGCACTTCACCTTCAACTTGACTCTTCCCTGTCTCCCTCAAAAGTCCATGTTTTCTGACAAGTCAGGCCAAGGAGTGGGCTTCATCTCTTATGGATAGGCATTTTAGAATTCTTTTCATGCCACTAGTCAGTTTGGATTGAATATTCTAGGAATTCGACATCTCCATCTCATGAATTTGTCTCTAAAACTGGAAATATCAGTTTTAGGATATCTTTTTAGTCACCTATACTCAGGAAGCAAACAAAGCTGAAGAGGCAGCCAGAAACTCAAGGCCCATCCAATAGCACTTAAGCTAAGTGTTGGCAAATTTTTTTAAGTACTATATAGATATCAGTTATTGTCATTATTGTTGTTGTAGCAACGTATCCTGTGCTGTTCCAGATCCTCTGCCTCTCATCTGATATGGCTTGGGCCAGTCACTGGAGCCCCACACCAAAACAGCAGCCCAAACTGAAATGATTCAACAAGTTTTTACTTCGGTTCCTTTTCTTTATGTGCAAGATGACATAAAGGATAGGAAGGAGAATGTGACAGAGTCTCTGCCTTCCTTTTTAGGTGTCCCCTTTTGGAATTGAAATACTTTGCGTAGGACCAATTTCTGTCTGTCTTAAATAGTTATGCATACTAAGCTTTCACATTGGGCAGTTGTCCTCAATTGTCAACTGTTTCCCCCAGATGAATGACCAAAAGTTCTAAGTCAACATGAAGATAAAAGCATATGGATGGACTGATCAAACTTCTAAGTCACTGAGCTGACATTAGAGAGAACCAGCAATGGACCAGTGCTTACAGATGGTCAGAGCTGATTTTGTGTATAGGAAAAGCTATTGTTTTAACCTCTATAATATAAAGAAATTTTGCCAAATTTACTGGTCTTAGGTAATCCTGTATTGAATTAAATTTCAGGAAACATTTGACAAAACTCAGGAAAACAGAAATTAAGTGCTATTAATTAGGTCATGGGGAAATGCAACACTTAATACCACCCCAAACCCTAAAACATCTCTATATTATGCCTTCCACAAAACTAAAAGTAAAGGTAGAGTACCAAAGTTTTTACTAGTCATTTCTGTAAAAAGAAATCAAGTAAAATTTCCTGTATTTCTTACAAAAATACTGTCTTATTGTGTGTTATGAAAATGATAAATATGTAGAAATATCCATACCTCTTTCTAGCCAATATAGAGTTAGCTAGATCAGTACCATGGAGCAGAAAGGTTAGAGCAAGATCCCAATGAATCCTAAAGTATCATCAAGGCTCTTATTAAGCCACCAATGAATACATCCTATAATTCAAGTGGATTTATGGAATGTGGTAGGTTTTAGTTTTTTTCAAGCAAAAATTAATCATTCTGCACAGGATTTTAGACATTCTAGGAAAGGAAATATATAACTTGCCTAACGTTCTGTGCTTGTCAAGTAATAGAATATATGACGGCCAGTCCACATTCCAGTGGTAATAATGTAAATCTGATGGTCCTTGGCTCACACCAGGTCATGCATGACTCTCACATATACTGTACAACTTAAAATAAGCCATAATTCATAGAATAACCTTTTGAAAAGGGGAAAATAAAAAGAAGACATCATGTTTCTGCTCTCCAAATTTATGGGAAGGTTATTCATAGAAAACAAATGATGCTCTGTCTTTTCTACCATCCAGTTTCCAAGATGGGGGGGCATTTGACTAATAATAATAATGTTTATATTAATAATAGCAATAGCTACTGTGTGCCAGGCACTGTGTTAACTGCTTTACAAATATTATCTCATTTGATTCTCATAACAATCCAAAGAGGTAGGTGCTATTATAATCTCTATGAGAAATGCTCAGTATTAATAACCACTATTTTAGACAATGAGAGTCTCCCTCCCCACCCTCTGTCTCCACTCTTGCATTGGACAATTGAACAGTGAAAAACTTCCTTATTTATTCAGTATATTTTACATATGTCAGAATTTTCTAGTACTGATACTCTAATGTGTGAGATGTGTGTGTGTGTGTGTGTGTGTGTGTGTGTGTGTGTGTGTGTGATAATATGAATGATCTACTGAGAGAATTTAATAGAAAATGAATGGAAAAAAGGAAGGGAGATCGAAAAGTGCTACATTGGGAAATTTTTCAGGTTAAATACTAATTATCTCAGATTCTCTTGAATCAGAACACTTCTAGTTCAATAATTTTTACCTGAATAAATACACTTTATCTTAATAATACTGGAGCATGAAGGATCTGGGATTTATTATGTAAAAACTCTCCACAGTGCAAATCATAACCTCAGTTTCAATCACGCAATCAAAAAGAATTTTTAAAACACTCATTTTATTCCAGGCACTATGAGATACATAAACAAAAACGTAAAAGCAGACCCTGTCCTCAAGGAGTTTTTAGTCTAGCCAGAGAAGACTTTTTACACTTACATATAAATATATAACTATGAGCAAAATGAATAATGGGTGGTACGGAGGTGAAAGGTACCAGCGGCTGATGCTGGGGTGCTGATCAGGAAAATCTAAATGGAGAAGTTGGAACCTGAGCTGAAATTTGAAGGAAACTAGAAATTAGGAAAGCTTGATTTGTGGAGGAAGTGATTCCAAGTATGGAGGATAGATAGCTAGAGCAAAGGCACAGAGGAGATAGAATGCCAGGTATGAGAAATACTAATATAGTTGGTTTGGTTGAACCATAGTATGTGGAGAAGGGAATAATGTGTGATAAAGCTGTAGACAGGTTGGAGCTATGTTCTGAAGAACTTTTAATATCAAGCAGAGGAGGTTATGTTTAACCCTGAATGTAATGGGGAGCCACTGGAGTTTATTGAACCACAAAAGGGAATAACATGGTCAAATCCTAAGGAACTATTTCAGGAATGTTGACATTAAGTGACATTTACCCAGGGTCATACAACTAGCAAATGCCATAGGTGAAACTTGAACCCAGTCTGGTTTTCCTGCCTCTAAGCTGCGTATTTACTACATGGACAATTTTGTTGCTCTGTTATTTAATGGAAAAAAAAATTAAGTACTTAACTATATGCAAGACACTGCTTTATATGCTACATATGCAAATAGAGAATATGGGGCAAATTCTGCCCTCTGAGAACTTGAATTCTGTTAGAGCAAGAGACAACATACATAGGACAATAATAGGAAGGTGTATGTTGATTTGGAAGGTTGCAGGAATTGTAAGTGGATCCATATGACAGTGATTGATATAACCTTTTTAAAAATTTTATTTATTTTTTGTTACATCCAAGCTGTTTTCCTCCATCCCAACCTTGCACTAAAGAAGGCCAACATTTGACACAGATATATATGTGAAACTATATGATACATAATTCCATATATCATTTCTTTCTCTGGAGATAGATAGCATCTTCCTTCTTAGGTCCTTTATATTTGCTCTGAATACTTATATTCAGATTAGCTTAATCATTCACATTTACTCTTTGAACAATATTCCTCATACTGCATACAATATCTCTTGGTTCTGCTCATTTCACTCTTCATCATATCATGCAAGTCTTCCTAAAGTTTTCCTAAAACCAACTTGCTCATCATTTCTTATAGTACAGTAACACATCATTTAAAAATGAATATATAAAACCACAAGCTGTAAAGATTTTAAAAGAAGATGTTAACTTTAGCAAAATAATGACATTGGTGGTTATTATGTCACAACTTGCTGTTTTTCTCTTATTGAAAATTATGAAATTTTGTTGCTATTATTTCTTTATGTGTAATTGTATCTATGATTCTTCATTCTCCAGTCTATTATTTCATTTTATATTCCTTGTTAACTTGTGTTAATGTTTGCCATTTATTTTCAGTAATAGAGTATAATTTATTTTTTAAAATTATATTTCATTTTAATATACCAAAACTTATTCAGCCTTTCTTCAGTTGATGGGCATCCACTCAATTTCCAGTTCTTTGCCAATACAAAGAGAGCTGTTATAAATATTTCGGAAGATATGAGTTCTTTTCCTTTTTTTCCCTAATCACCTTGGGAAACAGATCTAATAGCAATGGTGATATTAGTTTGGTTACAGTTCTAGAACTGAAGGTGAATAGGGTTGGGAGTATGTGTATAGTGTCAAGGTAGCGGACAAGAAGATAGGGAATAAAATAAAGAATGGCTAGAAGTGTCTAGATGATGAGAGATAGAGTGCCAGGTTGGAAATTTGGAGCTGAAAGGGTTAAATCTTCCATGGTCCCTGGTGTCAGAGTATTGGGCCAGGAGGGCTGATGGGAAGATATATCAATGTATTTATGGCAAGAGTATTTTTTTAATCATACAAGTTTGGATATTTTGCAATGCTTCTTCAGATGGATTTTTTTAAAATAAGGGAAATAAATGATAGAATGTCTGTAGTAGAGATTTTCCAAGTGTACGCATGGGTGGAGAGGAAAGGCATGTGTCATTTCCCAGGAATCAGTCATGTGAAAACTGTGAGGGCTGCACTATCAATCCTTAGGTTAAATGGAATGAATTCTGCCTTGTTCTTTCTGTGGCCTTGAAGACACATTAACTTTACCACCACCCATTCCTCATGTGGTATGTGCTGCATGAGTCTTCTCTTTGCCTACCTCCCTTTGGAATAGCATGAACTGTAGAAGACCTTTACCTCTCTGACAGTTCTTTCCCAAGGATGAATTAGACTGCTAGGGACCAAATCAAATACCCAGTGACCCAAACCACCAGTTGCCCTCTTCAGAGGCCAGAGGATGAAGGATAATAGTGAAGGGCACAAAACTTTGCTTGGTCTCTGCAGTCAGAAGCTTCAGGTTTCAGAGCAACTTCTAGAGCGTTTTCTACCATTCATTCAATTTCCAACCAAAGTTGCCTCGTGAACTCTAATCCTAGAGCTTCGCTTGTCAATATCCTGTTCCATGTATTCTTACCATTATTGGCAATGTTGTTGTTGTTATTTTGCAACAGGATGAATGTTGGAGATATGACAACAGAAGTCGGCTCTTGGCTTCAGTGACTCAGCTGAGTATTCAAGTGGCATGATTTGGGGAAGCACCACGATGAAGTCCCTATATATATTCCCCCATTGATCTGCTGTGGTCATTCACGCCTGCTATATGGTCTTTTATTTCTATTGCTTTCTTCACCTTTCTGGGTAGGATGACCAAAGTAGGGACGAAGTTTCTAGGATTCAGTTAAATTCCTTATATTTACAATATAAGAAAGGATAGTTTGGAAACTGTCTTTTCCTTTAGTCCTCTCCCACTAGCACAGGTTAGTTTCTCAGTTGACCATCACTAACATACACAGGGCACACCATATTAGATGAGTATATTTTTATGAGGGGGACAATACGGCAATGGCAAATTCTGGGTGTCTAGGTGTGAAAAAACTTAAGGCCCTAGAACAGGGAACATAAAGTGTAGTTATACAATGCCTGTGGCCTCAACCAAGTAAACTGAGGGGAAAATAGTAGCAGTGGACATGAAATGACAGTCTTATACTTGACCTTCTAGTTTTTGCCCAAGCTCACTCCAGTTGTAATGAAACATGTGTCTGTATTACTACAAATGTTAATTGCTTTTAGAAATATAATGGTCAAGGTTCTGAATAGGTCATGATATTCAAAATACTCTATTCTGCTGCCCAACAGGCTATGTAGAGAATGGGAAAATTTTAATCTTAGTGAATAGTGCCCCTAAAAAGCTTTTAGCTACAGTTCTTTAATACTAGAAACTGGGCAACATCTAATGGAATGATGAGAGGCCCTTTATTGGTGTCTAGGAGATCTGTTCCTGGGCCTCCTAGCCCTGGGGTTTTGCTTTAGCCAATTTCAGTTGCTTCAGAAATGTTTAGAAAATGTGGGAATGAGAAAGGCAGCGAATGAGCTTCATTAGAGAAGGATTTATTCAGAAGTAGGTCAGATTTACCTGAAAACCTTTCTTGTTCTCTTACTTGGCCCTTATTAGTTATAATTCTTTGGCAAGTTCTAGAGGGAAAAACAAGTGAAGGGAAATCAGTGTCTACAGAAAGATCATTTTCATAAGATCATATTGAGGAGTATTAATATTTGTTAGAAACAAAAGGTTTTTGCTTGCTTATTTAAGGAAAATAATTTATGCCACACTTCAAATAACTAAACAGCATTTGAAAAGATTTACATTAAAAAAAATATCCTTCTACTTAAAAATAATTAAGATAATTTATCAGTCCCTTACTGTTTCCTTTTCATTTCTACTTCTATCTGTTCAGGCCTTGTTTCAGTGTATACATTTTTCTTTTTCATCATAGTATCTATGTATTTTGAATTTCTAGTTTTACTTTACTTTAAAAAATGATAACAAATGTTGAAAACAGTATAGAATTTTACATTTCTAAGATTTATTTAAGGAATTCTTGAGGGCTGTTTTTTTCTTTTTCTTTTAGAAACTTTTACTTTTTTTCCCCTTCCTGCTCTATCCCCCAACACTCCCACCAAGATCAGTGTATTTCAGTGCCCCAACCACATCTCTAAAAACAAGATATGGAAAAAATATCCTGGATGATAAATACATTTGTGTGTGTTTTTAATATATAGTCAATGTACTCTTGAGGCTGGTCTCTGTGAATACCCACAATGTTAGGATAAATAGTGTTCCGGATGAACAGGAAACCAGATGGCAAGTTTCAAAAGACTATTCTCTGTATTCCCAGGGAGTAAGAACACGTATGCCATCCAGCTTTTAAAGGGGCAGGATTGCTTTAAAAAACCTAGCTATTTATGCCAGTACTACCCTAGACAATAGAAATCAAATTTATTTAACTGATGTGAAGTTGTGACTTGATTTGTGTGTAGATAAGAAATGCTAAACTGAGTGAGGCAAAGGCAGCTAGGATATATCTCAATTGACTGATAATTGTTCTGCCCTGAAAACCATTTCTCAGAAACAAAGTAGATACCTGTGATGGAACAACTCATTCAGCGACTGGATGGCATGTATATACTTTTGTCCTTCTTCTAGGTATGAAAGAATAGAGCCCAATACAAAATTATCCAAGTTTTTCCTAGTTAACATTACTTTTGCACTTTGTTTCATGACAAATTGGACTCTAATTCTTAGAAGTCTGGTGGCAAGTTCATCATTTGAGAAAGACATAGAATCATAAATCTGGAGCTGGAAGAGACTCTTAGGAGGCATCTAGTCCAATCCCCTCAATTTACATATGAGGAAACTGAGGTTTACCGAGATTGTATTGTCATTCCACATTAGATTGTCGCAGGAACTTGTGAGCTGGAACTACCTTTCTTTTCTTTTCTCTTCATTCTATTTTTGTATTTGTATCCCCAGTGTTGAGTATAATGCCTAGCAAATAGTAGGGACTTAATACGTGTTTGTGGACTGATTTGCCCGAGGTAACATAGGCAGTTAGAGAGTTGGGGTTTGAACTCTGACCCCCTGATTTGAGAATCGCTACACTGCCTTCAAAGTTAAAAAAAAAGTTTTTTTTTTAAAAATTCTGGCTTACCAGTACCAGTTAAAAAGTTATTCCAAGAGGCAGCTAGGTAGACCACTGGATAGAGGACTTGACCCTTGAGTAAAGAGGACCTGGGTTGAAATCTGGCCTCAAACACTAGGCTGTGTAACCCTGGGCAAGTCACTTTACCCCAATTGTCTCCAAAACAAACAGCCAAACAAAATGAACAAAAAACCTGAAAAACAAGCAACAAACTATCACAGTAGCCTATGTCTTAGGCTATTAGGGTTTGAGCTAAAGGTGATAGAAGTGAGAATGGAGAGGAAAGGAGCATATGACACTGATGATAGGTACCATCTCAAAGGTAAGCACCCTATTATATGTAATAGATCTAGTTCAAATTCAACAAAAACAGTTAGATATCTAATGCATTCAAGGTATTGTGCTTGACTTAGGATTAAAATAGAAATAGGTCTTTCCCAATAGAAACTTACATTCTATTAAAACATCATCCAGCATGTGTACAGACACATTGTTATAGGATCAAAGGAGAAATCTAAACAAGATGCACTAGGAAAAATTGAGAAGAGAGGAAAAGACTTTAAGCTGAAGAGTTCAAGGAAGACTTCATATAGAAAGGGGTTTGTGAGCTGAACTTTGAAAGAAGAGAAGTATTTTGACAGGAGATTAAAAAAAGAAGTGTGCTCATGATATGAGCATTGGTTTGCAAGAATACATGCAACTGGGGGAATGCAAGACAAAATAGAGAAACTAATCCAGTTTGACTAGAACATATAGTATATACAGGGAAATAAGGTTAAGACCAAGGTTGTCAGATTAGGACATTAGGGGGATTATTTTGACAATGGTGTGAGTCATGGGTTGGAAAAGGGAGAGACGAGTTGGGAAGACCATTTAGAATACTTTAGTAGCTAGTTGATGGGCTGGAAATGATGGAAACTTTTGGGAAAAGGGACAATCTCTTTTTAGAATTTGCATACATTGTAGAAAAGCCAGAGATAGTCTGACATGTAACCTAGGCTTTGGGAGAGCAGCTTTTTAAAGAACTCAGTGAAAAGATAGGTGGAATCCCATGTCCTAAAATTCTGTAGGGGAAGCCACACCCAAGAAGGATGGTAAGCTCTCAGTAATGGAGTACTAAGACACACAGATGAAACCTTTGATGAAGAAGAAATTTACCATTTAAAGAGGTAAATGTGCTTGCACGTCAATCAACTTAAATTCCTTTAAGGCTAATACAGAAGATTTAAGCAAGAGTAGGGAAGAGAGGATGGATACAAAAGTTTGGCACAGTCCCATACTGAGGACCATAGTTTCCATAATGAGGAATGTTAAAACACCAAATGAACTAAGACTGACCAAAAAAGCTACTGAAATTTTTGCTTTTGTTTTTTTAAAGTTCTAATGAGGAAAAGAGAGAGGCATGCTGATAAGAGTGGTTGGTATGATACTAAGTCTAATACGGGGTTGAAATCTAAGATAGGTATGCAATAACAAAAGAAATTACTTAATTAACTATGATCAATTCAGGTCATCTGACCTAGATGAACTTTATCCCTTGGTTCAACTAGTAGATATGATTACCATGTAATTTTCAAGCATTAGGGATGTTTAAGAAAACATGGAAAATTGAAGAGGTACCACAGAATTAGAGAAGGGTTAATATCCTGATTTCCTCCAAAGCAGAGAAAAAGAAAATAAAAAGTGAATAGAAGTTATAATTATGGGACAATGGATTTAACTTCCATCCTTGGCAAAGTTCTAGGACATATTACCTAAGTTATGGTTACTCAAGATCTAGGACAGGAAGTGGCAAGCACATATTTGTGATTCCATGGCTTCATACATTATTCTAGATTAATTTAGGTTCTAGTTAGGGAAGAACTTTCTAAAAAATTAGGTTTAGATATTATATTAGGATAGAAATTCTTCTATCTGAGAATGTTTTAGGCTTCCTTGGGAGGAAGTATGTCATCCTTCTTTGGAGTTCTGTCAGCTTCTTTGGAATTTGTACAAAGACAGTGTGACCACATTTTAGGTTGATCTTAGGGATCATTGTGTTTTGGGAGAGGGACTCTGAAATCTCCTCTAATTATGAGAGTCAGTGTGATTCTCAGCTTTAACTATGTAAGCAAACATACACAGAACCATTAGTTTCAGATGGAGTCCATCCTTTAAGTATATAAAAACTGGCAGCTAGCTGATGCAGTGGATGGAGCACTGCGCCTGGGATCAGGAAGATCTGAATTCAAATCCAGATTCAGATATTCACATTAGCTATGTAACCCTGGGCAATTCATTTGACCTCTCTTTGTCTCAGTTTCCTCACCTGTAAAATGAAATCAGTAATAGCACTTGCCTCCCAAGGTTTTTGTCAGGATCACGTAAGATGATCTTTGAGAAGTGTTTAGCACAGTGCTTGACTCCTAGTAACAGCTATGTAAATGTTACTTACTGTTATTTTTGTTTATACGTCTCTCTCAGTCTGTCTCTGGAACTTCAGGCAGGATGATCCATCAAGATTCTATTTTGATAGTCCGAATGTGAAGTGTTAAGGCTTTCACCTGAGCAGTGACGGTGTTAGAATGGGAAGAAAAATAGGTACATAAGAGATATTATTAAGGTAGAATGACAAGAAATGGGTACAGACTGGTAGTGAGGGGTGAGACAGAATTAGGAGTTGAGGTGATGTTCAAGTTGTGAGATAGAGGTGCCTTCAACCATAACTGAGAAGCTGATAAAAGGTAAAGATTTTTTGGGGGGGGGAATATCACAAGTTCATTTTGTGCCAGGTTGAGTATGAGATGACTGTTGTCTCTTGCCTCCTCTTCTACTGTCTTTCCTACTGTAAATCCATTAGCAGGAAACTTTGTATTATATTTATGTTCAATGGTGCTTCATCAGAGCAGAGTTGCTTCCTGTATAAGCTGTTAGTGTACTTTGACTTTAACTTACATTGAGAATTCACTTGTTTCTGTGAGGTCAGCTAGGTGGCCCAGTGGATAGTGGGCCTGGCCTGGACCCAGGAAGACTCACTATTTTTAGGTCAAATATGGCCTCAGACACTACTAGCTGGGTGATCCTGGGCAAGTCACTTAACTTCTGTTTGCCTCAATTTCCTCATCTGTAAAATATGGATAATAATAGCACCTACCTCTCAGGGCTGTTGTGAGGATCAAATGAGATAAAATTGTATAGTGCTTAGCACAACGTCTGGCAGTAGTAAGTGCTATATAAATGTTGTTGTTGGTAGTAGTAGTTTTGTTGGTAAAGACCAACTTGGCAAAAATTAGTGATAAAATAATTGTAAAGATTTTATTTTCCCCAATGGCCAATAACAGGTCATTAGAATGAAAAAAAAAAAAAAAATATATATATATATATATATATATATATATATTAACAAGATTTAAACATCTCTAGTAAATCTACAATTTGGTTTTAGTTATCACATTCTAATATGCTATAAGCTAATGTTCATACATCACTACTTCAAGGATCTGTGACTTTTGTGGCTCTGGGCATTCGATAGATTTCAATTTGTTATGCATTTACTAAGTGTCAGGCACTGTGCTAGGTTTTGGAAATAGAAAGACAGAAATCAAGCAGTCCTTGCTCTCATGAATCTTACTGTATGGCAGGTGAGACAACATGTACATAATTTAAAATACATAAAGTAAATAAAAGGAAAAAAATTTTTGAGGCATACAGGCATTAGCAGCTAGTAGAATAAGGAAAGGTTTCATGAGAGGGTGAACATCGAATTAAATTTTATAAGAAAATAGTTACTGTATTCTGAGATGCACAAGGGAAGACTAGACTAGAATAGAGAGACTGCCTATAAAAGCATGGAGGTAGCAGATAGAGTCTCTGGTGGAGGTATAGAAAGGAAAAAAAGTTTGCCCAGACTTCAGAGTGCACAAAAGGGAGTGTGAAGTGCAATAAAACTGGGCAAGTAGGCTGAAGCCAAGTTATGGAGGGCATTGAATACCAAACAGAAGTATATATTTAATATCTGTGTTTATTGAACAGGAGACTAACAAGGTTAGACCTCTGCTTTAGGAAATTCATTCTTTTTTACCTATACACATGACAAACCCTCTAAACCTGATTAGATTATCTTCATAAAATGCTGCGACCAAAAAAGGTAATAATAATCACCTGGCATTTTGCTTCTTGAAACCGATGTAAAATCCGTATATTTCTGGGCTAATGCTCAAAGCACTTCCAGCCTGATAGTACTTGCCTGAGTTTCTGCCCTGCTGCTATAGTCTTTGAGAATAAATAACACTAAGGGCTCACATATAAATTGTTTACTTAAAGTGATTTACTTACAACCATGTGAAGTAGGTGATGCAAATATCTGCATTTTATCAGTGAAGAAACTGGGGCAGGAGCATTCAAATACAGTAGGTAGGTGATGTGTAGTCAATAGAGGTCTGGGCCTGGAGTCAGGAAGGCTCATCTTCCTGAATTCAAATCAGGCCTGAAACAATTACTAGTTGTGTTACCCTGGACAAGTCACTTAACCCTGTTTGCCACAGTTTCCTCATCTGTAAAATGAGCTGGAGAAGGAAATTGCAAAGTACTCTGGTATCTTTTCCAAGAAAACCCCAAATGTGGTCACTGAGTCAGACATGGCTAAAAAACAACAAGAAAAATTCAGATCATACTCTCTCGATGATCAGAGAAGCACTTATTTCTATACAGGCTCACCTACAGGCAAGACAGCAGAACAAAATTTAGTGAAGGAAGTTTTTAAACCATCCATTCCAAAAGAAAAACTTCAAATTGTTTTGTTTTTAACCTCCAAACCATACTTTCCACATTTTTTTCTATATTATTTACTTTTATTGTATTCTCTGAGTGTCAGATACATTTTCTCCTGATATCTAATGCTGAAGAGTGGCAAACAATGTGATGGCATGATGAAGACAGGTTTTCCATTATTTACAATTGTGTCAGCACCTCATCAGGAGGTGGACATACATACTTAGTAGGGACATACTTCTGTCCATCTGAATGTCTCATCTGTAGGCTGGTTTGATTTCCCATATCATCCAGCTCAACTTTCTTATTCATTTCACTTAATCCTTCAGTGATATGATTGAGCTGAGTATTTACAAAAAGAAAAAAAATATTTTACAAAGTGGGGTCCCAACATTTGAATAAATGAAGATATAATGCTAAGTCTCTATGGAAGAAGGTAAAAAAGAAATATATTTTATGGTAGATATTTTTTCCCTTTCATTCCAAAGCAACTCTAGACCAAGGTACCAGCAAGGAATCTTCTATATAAGTATTTTTGTTGGTGGGAATTTGGATATTTCTGAGAGAGGATGGTAGTTAAAATGTGAAACATTGTAAAAGTTTTGGTTTAAGTGGGAAAACCCTCTTTGGAAAGGAATGAAGACATAAGAACTCTTTCTGCAAATGAGGTTTTCTATAGAGGCCAAATGCTGGTAGGATTGATTGTAGCTCCCAGCACCATTCCTGTTAGAACTTACTAGGACATCTAGATCCCACAGGGTACATGTGAAGGAGCTGTCAGAATAGTTCAGAGATTCAGAAATTTACTGATTTAATTAACCAAGTTGCTTCATTAGTTAGACAATGACACTGGATTTTAAAATTGATAGTTTAAACGTTTTGGTGATACATCTGAAAGTATTTTATAGAGGAGTAATGGTGGAAAAATATTCTCTCTGGAGATGGAGGAGGTTAAAATCTTTCCTCTATCTAGGCATGGTGGTGGCCTACTGCTGAGGAGGCTGAGGTTGGAGAATGCTTGAGCTCAGGAGTTCTGAGCTGCAGTGAGGCTAAAGCCAATTAATATCCCTACTAAGTCCAGCATCAACATGATAAACCCAGGGAGTGTGGTTGGAGAGGCAGAGTGGGTGGGTGGGTATACAAGCTGCCTAAAGAAGCATAAACAAAAAGAAGCATAAACAAAAAAAAAAAGGAAAAAAGTTTGCCCAGACTTCAGAGTGCACAAAAGGGAGTGAAGTGCAATAAAACTGGGCAAGTAGGCTGAGCCAAGTTATGGAGGGCATTGAATACCAAACAGAAGTATGTATTTAATACCTGCGTTTATTGAACAGGAGACTAACAAGGTTAGACCTCTGCTTTAGGACATTCATTCATTTTTACCTATACAGATGACAAACCCTCCAAACCTGTGAGAAACAGAGTGGGTCAGAGCTTCAGTCCTGAGTGACCACTACACTTCTAACCTTGGTGAAATAAGGAAACCTAATGTCAAAAAAATCAAACCTTGTCTTTGATTCTCACTCCCTTTATGACTTTGGGAAAATCGATTTGCCTCTTTGGGTCTCATTTATAAAATAAGGGTTTGGACTAGGTGGCTTCTGGGGTCCATTTCAGCTCTAGATTTTTGATCTCAAGAGCCTATGAACTTCTTCCCAACATAATTTTTATTACTTCTTTCAAAAACTCAGTTATGTAGGTCAGGTTGTTGATATTACTAAAGAAAAGAGAATAAAAAATGACTTGCTTATTAACCATGATTTGTAAAAATATTAAGATTTAGAATAAGAATTCCTAGCCTCTGTGGCCCTAAAGATTCAGTCACTTTTTTCTTTCTCAAATTTCCTTCTTTGACTGCTTCTCCAGTTCTCCAGTAGTTTTTTTAATGAATGAATAACTTTGCACATCTGTCATATGTTTATCCCGTATGTATTATAGGGGAGGGCATAACTCCAAAAAATATGTTAATATATTTTTTAAAAACACTACAGTGAAAACACTGAACATTATATAAATTTTCTTTCTGCTTTAAGTCAGTGTACAATCTGTCATCATACCTTGTTATAGTATGCAGAATATAAAGTAATATGACAGAATTTTAAAAACAAACATGAAGTATATATCCAAATTCAAGTTGTCTTGAGCTGAAACTGTAAGCCAGAGACCATATCTTAGTTATTAATCTGTACCTCTCCATCATACCCTAGCACAGTGCCTTCCTCATACGTTGGCATGTACTGAATAACAATGTTTACTGAATTTCCTCAAAAGTCATCCCTTGGAGATGACTTTGCTTATACGAATAGTGTCACCAGCGCTTACAGCATTTCTAAAGGTCTAATAACCTATTTAAAATAACAGTAGTCAATTTTCTTCCATCTGAAATAATTTGGAGAGAAACTTTCAACTACATACTGTTTATCTACAACCACTTGAACATTTTAACAAATAAATGAGATAGCAAAGAAACTTACTTGACCTACAAAATCATTTAGTTACTCATGGATACAGATAAAGTCATTGAGGAGCCCTTCATTTTAACTTTGCAATAGTAAAATTTTAAGTGTAGCCCATAGTTTCACTACCCATCTCCTCACAACTCTAAAATATAAAAAGAACAAAACCCAGAAAATTAGCATGATATTGTAGACAAATAGAGAATGAAACCCAGGAAATTAGCAGCATGATGTATTGTAAGCAGATAGGAAGATGAGTCAGGAGGGCCTGGTTTTAGTCTTGGCACTGACAGTTAAGCATTTATTATGCGCTGGGAATATAATAAAAGAACTACCTTTAGGGATCGTATATTCTATAAGGGCAAACAATATTTATATGTGACCTTGGATAAATTATTTAATCTCTTTGTTCATTTTAAAAGGAAAACTATGTCTACCTCCAAGGCTTATTGAAAATTTCAAAGAAGAAAGAGTTTGTAAGGAATTTTTAAAAGCAAAAAGCATCATACAAATGCAAGGGATATTGTATTATTATTATCATTATTAACATTATCATTTATTATTATCTCTTCCTTGTTTCCCAAAGGGTTCAGGTAGAAATAGTTTTAAGAGAAATCATAATCCTGCTATGATTCTTTCATATATAATGTTCTACTGACTATTACCTAGGTGGGTAAAAGTACTGCTTTTATAGTTGACTCAAATAATGGGGACATCTAGGTAGCATAGTGGATAGAGCTCTGGACTCGGAATCAGGAAGACTCATCTTCATGAGTTCAAATCTGAGTTCAGAACTTTACTAGCTATGTGACCCTGGGCAAGTCACTTAGCCTTATTTGCTTCAGTTCCTCATCTGTAAAATGAGCTGGAGAAGGAAATGGCAAACTGCCCTAGAATCTTTGTCAAGAAAACTCCCCAAATGGAGTCACAAAGCATTGAACATGATTGAAACAAGCCAACAACAACAATGAAAGTATTAGGGTGTATGCCTAATCTCTAGAGTGTGATTGAAAGCATCCTTGGTACAGCTTCAGTACACAGATTAGCTGCACAGGATATAATCCCCATACAATTTTGATCTCTCCTCCATGTCTTTATATTTTGAAAGCTTTGTTTCCTACTTAAACTTGGAACTCTCATCACTATACTTTTTAGGAGTGAGAGGAGTGAGAGTAGTAATAGCGTGGTCATTTGCTAACTATACTAGAGAGAATATTTTTATAAGAGGTTGAGGAAAATTGTGGTGGTTATATACCTTAAAAAATTTAAACCACTTGAATGTAATTGCTATAAGATGTTCTATATAAGCCTGCTCCATTATGGGAAAGGAAAAAAAAATAAGACCCATATCAACTATTTAGCTCAACTTTGAAGTCCATTTCAAAAATGTTATTATTAAAGGTTAATTAACTTGACTAAGTTAACTAAACTGTTAATTGAAAGTACCTGGGTTCCTCAGAAAAATCTACTCAGGATTCATTAATTTGCCAACTTCATATTATGTACAGCAGATCTGAATTCCCTCACAGTGAAGACTAACTAGCATAATACACCTTCACTTCAAGGGTTTCAATAGCCATTGTTGATTTTGATAGCTAAAATTAGTAGATGATTTTTCCTACCTCCTTTCCATTGTATTAGAAGCCAATACTGTGTGACATTAGTAAGACTTTTTATATCACGCTTCTCTGATTTTGGGGAAGGATTGAAATTAGGTTCATGATTCTTAGACAGGAATCATTGTTTATGCTTCTAAAAAAATTATCAGGCATGAGCACTAAGAATTATATTGCATTTTAATTCTGAATGTTCAGTGGGTCTAATGCCACACATACCAAAAAATAAAATCATAGAGAACAATGTGTTCTTAATGTATCCAGATATAACTATTGATCTACTATAAAAAGGCTTATATATTCTGTAACATATATTCAATAGCATTCAATTTCAGTGTCTAATGATCTGGAATATTAGAGACTAAATATTCTTGGAGTTTAGAATTAGAGGCCTTGGATGGCAATGGCATAGACCCTGATCTCCCCTGTCAGCCACTTTGGATCTTACATAAAACTGTGCTTTTGTTCTCTGGGTTCCTTACCTCTGCTTCTTACAACTTTTACTATTTTATGACCTTGAGCAAGCTGTACAACTTCTCTGGGCCTCAGTTTCCTTATCTGTAAAATGAGGGAACTGTACTTGATATTCTTGAAGGGCCTTTTCTGGTCTAAAATCCTAAGACCCAGAATGCTGATCAGGTTTTATGTTATAGATATACATGTCAAGAGACAGTGTGGTATGATTAATGGAGAACAGGTCTCAAAGCCAGGAAAAGTTACATGATAACTTTATTATATATTTAAAAGGAACAATGAGTTGTACATAATAGATTTACAGTTTTGTATGCAATTATATTTTTGCCTCATTCAACTATGTTAAGGAAATGCTTGTTTTATTTCTTAAATTCAAAATTAAGAAACAAAAAAAACAGAAAGGGATTTGGGTTCGAGACCTATTTCTGATATATATTGGCTATGTGACCCTGGACAACGATCACTCAACCTCTCTTTGTACTGGGCATCTAAGACCATAATTGGCAGAGAAGATATTAGCTTGTATTGGTAGACAAATGGGGGAGAGAATTTCCTTACTAGGGAGTTCCTTCTACCAGGTGAGGCGTAGTTCTAGTCTCTATTCCTGTCCTTTGTATATGATCCACTATACCTTTTAAGTTCCAGTATGGCCCTGGAGGAAAAGGATCCAGTCTTAGCTAAACTTTGTATTTCACATACAGCACTCTGCACACAGTAGGTAATGAATACATACTTGTTGCCTTTAATTAAGATAGACCTAAGAAATGGAGGTCTTGTTGAGGGGTTGCTCAAATAATAACATTTTTGCTTATGTCTTTTCTTCACATGTAAATCAGCCTCTAGTTAGAAAATTCTGTGTAGCCTGCAGACTCTGAGGACAGGCTGATTGAATTCAATTCAGCAAACATTTATTAAGCACTGACTTTATGCATGGTATACTGGGTATTAGAGATGCAAAGACAAAAAGAAAAGAAAAAGACACCCTCTGTCCTTCTGACAATACTTACAACCTGTGCAGTCTCCTTGTCTTACTGATATTTAGTTTTCACTGTTGAGCTTAGAATAGTGCTGACTTTACAGTGGCCCATAATCTTGTATCTATTGTATATATGTACTCGGGGAGAAGAGTCAATAGAATAAAGAAGCTTCTGGATGGTTTCTTCAAGGACTTTCAACAAAGAAACATCCTGTTGAGCTGACTTTGCCAGCTTTTAAGCTCTTGTGTTCTTAAAGAAAATGCAAAAATAAGATGTGTCATACAATCCAGTGTCAACAGTGAATACACCTCAAAAATAATAGAACGAAGTTGACCTTTTTTGTGGCATCACAAAATTTAAGTTTGTGAAATAAAGGATTTATTCTCAATGTCAGTTAAATGGCTCAGTTGGTAAGAGTGCTGGATTTGAAGTCAGGAAGACCTAAGTTCAAATGCCTCAAGTACCTCAGACACATTAATTATATGACCCTGGGCAAGGCACTTAACCATTCTCAGCCTCATCTTCCCCAGCTGTAAAATGGGGATAATAATAGCTACTACCTCACAGTGTTGTGTTGCATAAATGAGGTTATATTTACAGAGCTTTGCAAATCTTAAAGTGCTTCTATGTTATTATTATCACAATAATGTAATGATATAATTATATTTTACTCCTAAGGAGTAACATTAACAATAATAACAATATTCCCAACTCGAGTGCTGTGTCTAGATGAAGTTAAGCAGTTGTCTCAAAGGCTTTATTAGCCAAGCATGAGCTCTGATAGGACCTGCCAAAATGGAAATTCTTCTGTACTTAGCAGTTCATCTGCTTTTAGAGGAACTCACCTCCAAATGACCACTCACTGGGTAGTGATTGTTATTTTCCCCTAGCAACTAAGGGAAATTATCTAATAAGGCATTGAAGAGTTTTAACCTGTGTTAGTGAGCTTATCAACACACTGATGAAATCACAAATCGTAGAAGTATTGAAACAAGAGAAATCTTTAAGTAATTATATTGTAGCTAGGTGGCAAAGTAGTTAGAGATGTGGGCCTGCGCTCAAGAGCACTGAATTGAAATCTATCCTCAGACACTTATTAGCTGGACAATTCATCTGACATCTTTTTGCCTCAGTTTCCTTATCTGTAAAATGGGGATAATAACACCTACCTCCCAGGGTTGTTTTGAGAATCAAAGGAGATAATAATTGTAAAGTGCTTTGCCCAGTGCCTGGCACATTTACACTATGTATTTTGTTTCATTACTTCCTGAGATTTATGATCCCTCTGATAGGAATATTATTTCTAAAGCCCCAATAACCACCCATCCATAGCTGGCCATCCTAGGCAACTCAATACTCCATAAAAGATTTATCCCAAACTCTGGAGATCTGCTAACATTCTACATGACAGGTATATCTATGTGGCCCTCTGGTTGTCCATCTACTCCTGATTTTCAATACCTGATTGACTCAATTATTCTCTTTTCCTTTTTTTATCATGCATTTCCATTGTTGTGTTTTAGGTGGAAGGGAGTTAACATTCATATACTATCTACTATACAGTACTTTACAAATATTATCTCATTTGAGTTGCAGAACTCTGAGAGGTAGATACTGTTATCCACATTTTACAGTTAAGGAAATGGATACAGAAAGAGGTTAAGTGACTTGCCCGGGGTCACAGTTTCTTAGGCCAGATTTGTTTCAGGCTGAGCTCTCTATCTATTGTGCCACATGGGTGCCTCTCTGTTTTACTCATTTCTTTCCCAAAAATATTTTTTGGTTTCATGCTTTAACTATGATATACAAGTACATTTCACTAGAAAAATATTGGTGTTGAAATATGGTTTTCGTTTCGAGAAGTAGCTTCAGGTTGACAATTCATCACAAAAAAGTGAAAATTTCATTTTTTTCACCAAGTTATTCATATAGAGACCAGTAACTAGATAACTCCTAGACTGCCTTGGAATTCCTGGCATTTCCTGGGATTGTAGGTTATAGCATTATGGGGCCATTAGTTTCTATGTGCCTCAGTTTTCTAGACTGCAAAATGAGAATAATAATAATTCTTAACCCCCATGACTATTGTGAGGCTCAAATGAGATAACATTTATAAAATGCTTAGAATAGTGCTTGGTACATATTTAAGTACTTAATAACTTCCCATTTTACCTCTTCCCCCCATCTCCTGCACCATAGGACTAGAGCTTAGAGCCACTTTAGTAGTCATTCAGTCTAACCCTTCCCCTTAAATTTTTCATTTGAAGAAACTGAGGCCAAGGTTTCCCCCCAAGTTAATTAGACTGAGGTCCCACAAATGGGAAGAAATATCGGGAAGATGTTGTGATAATCTTGGTGCACTGAAATGATGATATATAATAGAGATATTGAAAACCCTGGTATTTAGGGCTGGAAAGTATCTTAGACCATTCCATTTAGACTCATCACTTCATTTTATAAGTGTCTAAGGGTCAGAGGTAAAGTAAATTATTCAAGGTCATATAGAAAGTCAGTAAGTCCTAGATTTAGTTTGAATTGGGAGAGGCCCAGTTGTTAAATTTTTAGTGTGACTATTTATCTTTCAGAAATCAGGAAACAGTAGAAATCAGGGCTTGACTTTGTTGGTTGATAGTCATACACTTTAAAAAGTGCTGGAGAAAACATTTATAATATAGATTGAACTTAAAAGTGTGTCTTGTGTACATCCCCATTCCCCACAGCCAGGCGTGAAATATTTCCTTCTGTTAGTAAGTGTCCAATTTGGGCAAGTTCAAACAGCTCACAATTTCGTTACTGGGGATATGCCCTTGGAAAGTGAAACAGCAACAACAAAAAGACACCTTCTCGAAGATTTTGTTAGCTATGTTATTTGTACTTTTTTTTAAAAAATGAAGCAATGCAAATGCTCAGCAATGGGGGAATAGTTAAATTCTGGTACATGCATATTTTGTTGTTGAAGTTGTTTGTCCTTCATTCTCGAAGGGGACCATGACGTCAGGAAGGTAATACCATGGCTTGAAAGTGAATTGAATTTAAGTGAGGGAGGGCTGTGCAGAGTCACCAGCCTCACGCTCTCTAATGAAATACTAGAGCATCTTTGAGATTGAAGAGCATGAAGACTATAAAGAAATCTAGGAAGGCTTTACAAAATATTGGAAATTGAGAATAGGAGAATGAAAATAATAGAATTCATGTAAATTATGCAAGAGGAAAAGTGAATGTGAATGAAACTTGACAGAGTGAGGACCTGGAAAATTTGAACATTTTACACATTGAAATTAATTTATGTAAAGGAAAAAGAGTCACAAAGTAAAAATAATTGACTATGTTGTTGTAATCTTGGTTTCAAGTATATCTTTCATAAACATTAAACCTTTAATCTCTTTATACTCTCAAATAAAATACATTCTCGTGGTGGTGCAAAAGATTGGGCCTGTCTGTACTTGTAATAGAGAGTCAGATGCTGGGATTGCTAAAAAACAGAACTTCTCTCAATACATCATATAGTTTGCTTGACATACAGTTTTTAGTTCCTATCTCCTTTTTTTAATATTAAATTGTCTCCAAAAGTCCCTGCTCACGATGCAGATATTATGCCATCCCATTTCTATTAACAGTACCATGATTCTTCTAGCTTTTCAAGGTAGAAGAGTCATCTTTGTTTTTATTCTAGGGACTGTGCTAGCTTCTGGGAATAGAAAAATGAAAAAAAAAAGGCCCTCAAGGAATCTTCAGTCTATTTTCTATTTGACATCAACGTGCAGAACTTCATTTGTTGATTTTCATAAAGATGTTATTCCTATATTGTGAGAGATACCAGTATCTCATTTCTTTTATTACAGCCCCTAGCTGAGCTTTAGTAAACAGCTGTAACCACTTGCTTCATTGAGACCTGGTTGCCTAGAGCTGGTTGTTATGGTCCTGAAAAGTAAGGAAAAAAAATGACCCGTATGTACAAAAATATGTATAATAGCTCTTTTTGTGGTGGCAGAGAATTGGAAATCAAGGGAATGCCCATCAATTGGGGAACGGCTAAACAAGTTGTGGTATATGAATGGAGGAGTAGACTGATTTCATAATAATATGGAGAGACTTTTATAAACTGATGCTGAGTGAGAGGAGCAGAACCAGGAGAACACTGTACACAATTACAGACACATCATGTCTGCGATGACTGACTTTGATAGGCTGGGCTATTCTCAGCAATGCAAGGTTGGAAAACAGCTCCAAAGGACTCATGATGGAAAAGGCTATCCACATCCAGAGAAAGATTTACAGAGTCTGAATGTAGATTGAAGCAAACCACTTGCTCTCTTTTTTGTTTTGTTTTGTTCCTTCTTTCTTGTTCATTCCATTGGTTAAAATCCTTCTTTTACAACCTGACTAACATTTAGTGTGAAGGTATTTTTAGAACCTATATTGTATTGCATGCTGCCATAGGAAAAGGAGTGGGAAGGAAAGAAAATTTGGAACTCAAAAGCTTGTGGAACTGAACATTGTAAACTAAAAGTAAATAAATAAATTAAATAAATAAAATGAATAAATAAGTAAATAAATTTTTAAAAAGAGAAAAGAAAAATAAGGTCTAGTAAGCACACTGACCTTGACTTAGCAATGTCCTAAAATGATTCACTTGCCCATTAGGGACAGAGGAAACAAGATTGCTTGCAACTATCCCGATAGCCACAGACAGGTTCTGTGAAAACATCACGTCTTAATTGCTAGAGATTTCAGAACTGGCATGTGGCAGCATCAGATAGGAAGGGGAAATGAGGGATGATCCATATAGCCTCTTTGTACAGAGGGCATTTACTACAGAAAAAGCTCTAAGCAAGCCAAATTGTGGCTGCCATTTGCCCTTTACATAAAGTCCAGTGTCCTCTGACTAGTGTATAAAGCTATTCAGAATCTGAACTCACCTTATCTATTCACTCTTATCTGTATTGATTTCACACACGCCATCCTTTCCAGTCAAGCTTAACCTCATTCTCTTGAAAAAGTAATAATTAATAATAGTCATGCTTATTGTTACTACTCTTACTATCAGTTATGTAGTACTTGAAGGTTTGCAGCATGTTTTATATATACAGGATACTCCATAGGTTTTAGAGCAGCTTTAATCTAGTATGGCTTAATATTGCACTGACTTTTGGAACATCCTGCATTATCTTATTTGATGCTTATAACAGTTCTGTGAAACAAGTGATATGATTTCCCTCATTTTACAGAAGAGAAACCAGGTTGAGAGAAGTCAATGGACTTACCCAGAGTCTCATAGCTATTAAGTATCTGAGATAGGATTTAAATTCAGGTCTTCTACCTCTAGGTCCAGCTTTCTATCTACTGTAGTACCGTTCTCATTTCCACTCTGTCTTTACTTAAACTATTTCATCCATGTGAAATGACCATTCCCTCTCCTTTATTCATAAAAAATCTACACTTCTAAGGCCAACCTGGAATCACTCTTGTCCTGTTACTACAATAGCCATCGAGCATCATCTCTGATGATCTCTCTTTACAACTTAGTGATATAAAGTGTCCCAAAGTCTTAGTGTGGTTTAAAGTTATTAAATATCTATTAGCATATTAAATAGCTTTTAATGATTTAAAACTGCACTAAGACTTTTTGGACACCCATATTTGGTTTGTATTGTTCACTATTACTTCATGTATATATCCTTCCCAAGTTCCTCATAATCCTTAAGAGCAGGGTCAAATACTTCTGGTATCTCCCAGAGGCAGTGTAGTATAATAGATGGAGACCTAGTTTCAAGCTCTGCTTCTCACACATATTAGCTGTAATATCCTAGGTAAGTCCCTTAGTTTCTCTGTGCCCCAGGTTACTTACCTTTTAAGGCTAAGTTGTACAGTAGTTAACAGAACGGCATTGATCACAACTTGATGTCCACACTATTGAAATCACAGGTCTGAAATTTCTTACCCCTCCCCCCTGCCCCTACCTCCATCCTAAAATACCACAGGGCCCAGCAAAGTGACAAACATGGAATCTTAGAATGTTAGAGCTAGGAAACACTTTAGAGGCTGGTTCCATGTACTCTAACCCCTTTAATCTTTTTCTTCTGAAAAATAAATTGTATATCTCTTTTGTTTCTAGATTACCTAGATTTTCCCTCAAATTCCTTTTCCTTCCCACTCTCCCAGAAGGCCATCTCTTATAACAAAGAATTTTTTAAAAAAGAGGAAGAAGACAAAACGATTATCAGTATTGAGCATACATCACCAAAAAAAAAAAAATCTGACTGTGTAGTGATGGACTCCCCCTACCTCTGCAAAGCAGGAGTGGGGAAAATATCTTATATGCTATCTTTAGGGTCAAATTGTTTTTTTAAAATTATTTTGCAACATTAATTTTTAGTTGTTTTGTGGCCACTTACTTTTTATCATCATTATTAATATTAATTATTTTAAACTTAATTAAACCTGTGATTTAATTGGTCCAGGGAACTCTCAGTAAGGAAACTTCCTCCACCAATAGAGATCAGCAACTGCCCTGGAATTTATAGTCTTGGACAGCTACCTGGGGCATTTGGAAGTAAGTTTCTTCCCTAGGGTCAAGAGGCAGGAGTTGAAGTCAGGTATTTTTGACTTTGAAACTAGCTTTGTGTCCTCTTTGGTGTGCCCTCCCCTTTTTTTTTTTACAGATAAGAAAATATAAAACCTGAAGAGGTTAAATAGTTTTCTTCAGGTCTTATGATAGCTGTGAGTTAGAAAGCAAAACAAACAAATAAACAAACAAAAAACTTTTTGCCTGGACTAAATCAGTAATCTTCTGGTTTGTCTCTCTGCCTCAAATCTCTTCTCACTCCAGTCAATCCTCCATTCAGCTATCCAAGTGATTATGCAGAATCATGAAACTGACTGAGTCATTTTCCCTATTCAATAAATTCTAGTGGCTTCCTATTATATCCAGCATCTAAAACAACATCCTTTCTTTGGCTCTTAAAATCATTTATTACACAGACTCCTCCTTCCTCTCCAAGTTTTCTTAACCTTAGTAAATGCTAGTTGACTTGACTTTAATTAAACCTATATTGTGATTCATTCCATACTCTAGGTAGGAGCAAATTATAAAATACATATTGGATTGTTAATAACATGGTTTTAAAAAAAAGAGTCCCCCCCATAGTGCTTGACATATTGCTGGCACACAGTTGTTAAATAAGTACATTTTGATTGATCTCTTACCTGGAAGAAATCATCAGCTAATATCAGTGATTTATCACCTTAGCACCAGTTAGTAGATCAAATAATCTATCATCAGTAAAGAGCTGATCCCTGAGGAAATATGAGATATAGGAAATAAATATTTTTGGACAGATGGGAACAAAAACAGAATTTAGACCTGAGGGTTCCCTAGATAACCAGAGGTATACTGTAATTCCCCTTCTTCTCACATGGAACAGCACCCACTAAACCAGACCTTCAGAGACCATATCCCCTGCTTGGGGGAGTTGATCCACTAAGATTCAGATCTATGCTTCGAATCTGAGTTCTTCTGTTTCATGAGTAGCGAGTGTGTTAGCCTCAGGCCATGTTTCATATCCCATCTACTCATTTCCCAAGAAATGCAGGCCAACCTCGGCATCTGCCTTCTTTACCATTTGCATTCCATCTCTTGAAATTTTTCTTATTTTTGTCCCTAGTGCTTAGTACAGTAGGTGCTTTAAAATGTTAGTTGAATTGAATTGCTCTCCCAACAGTAATCAAATCAAATTAGTAATACTGTTGCTACTGGAATGTTGAAAATTCTAGGCTTTATGGCTCTGTTTAGAATCCCTCTTATTCTCCAAACCAAAATTCCCTTTCCTAGCCACCAATCCCCTATACTCTCAAAATATGTTCTATGTGTTTTCCCTTATTAGACTGTAAGCTTCTTGAAGTAGGGACTGTCATATTTTTTATTTGTATGTCAGCACCTAGCTCAGTTCCTGGTACATAGTGGTTGCTCAGTAACTGCTTTTCCATTCATTCATTCATGGACATATAAGGGATGAAGGAGATAAGAGAGTTGGGGTAGTGGTGATAGAAATTCATGAAGCAGTGTTTATAACAAAGCAGATGTCAAAAAACTCTTAGCATGATAATTTTTTTCTGACATGTTACCTTTTAAGTTGGGGATAAACATTTTTCCTTAAGCATTCTGGTCTAATTTTTAAACACATTTAACAAAAAACCAAATAAGGTATGGAAAATAAAACATACTTTTAGACGTTGAAGGATGTGAGTGATTTTTCTTAAAAAAAGAGAGGAAGAAACTACAATCTCTAACCTAAGGAGATTTTATTGAGACAAAAGGAAATATCCATGCCCCAGTGAAGAATCACAACTTTAACGGACCCATGAAGTCACTCATATGACTGCTTTCTTTATCAGTTCATACTGTAATGTATCCATGCCCTTTTTGTCCTGTGTAATTTTCACCCAAATCCTTCCATAAACTCTCCCATAAGGATCTTACCAACATGGTACCACAGGATCACATATTTGGAACTATTTGTATGTATGTATAGATAGATAGATAGATAGATAGATAGATAGATAGATAGATAGATAGATAGATAGATATAGATATAGATATGGAGGTTGTTGAGTCCAACTCCTTCAATTCACAAATATCCTCACCTGAAGATTCATCTAAGGTCTCATGAGGTAAAATTAATTGCCCACATTTGTAGTTAGGATCAAGAGAAATAATTTTTGTAAAATGCTTGACACAATGCCTGGCACATAGTAAAGGCCTAATAAATGCTCCTTCCTTTCTCTGCCCCGCCCTGCCTTGCCTTTTCCACACCCTTCCAAGATCACACAGGTAGCAAATGCCAGAGCTAAGATCTGAACCAAATTCCTCCAAAATTCAAGGCCTTCAATAAGGGCCTTTTAAAATATTTTGCAGATGTCTAGGCAACACATAGGCTATTGTAACAGCAAGAATCCTAGCGTACCCATGATGGCTGCTAGCACAAGTTACCTGATCTGCCTTACTAAAGGAAAGCAACTTTGAAGAGGTCAACAATATTTAATCAAACATATATATATATAAGCCAGAGAAAATAACACAATTCAACAGACCAGGTTTCTAGCTGTCTGACCATTACATACATACATAGTTACCAAAGAGAGAAGCACCAACATCTGGGTTTTCAAAGCTGAGGGGCTCAACAGCTACTCAGAGTCTCATCTGACTAAATCACACAACTCTTCCCATAAGTGAGACCCAAAGCAAAACATCACCTCAGAGTATATATACCCTAGTTTAGGGTAAGAGTAAATCATAACCGTTATGACCCACTGCCTAATTACAAAGTAACAAAAGGTTTGGGCCTTCCTGAAAAACAAACCTCACCCCAATCATGCCCTTCCTGTTGGGTTTCACTTGAGGCCCATTAAGGGGCAGGGAAGATCTTCAAATTCCCCTACCATTACAGCCATCTAACTGTAATCCTTCAGTTTTTCTGCATGCCTGGTCCATCCCTCATTCTGATCATACGTGTCCTCATAAGCTGTCTTTGATAGCACATTGAGTGCACAAGTCTTTATCAGTAATACGCTGCAACCTATTTACAGCCACCAGGCATCCTTCTATTACCCTTACAGTCACCTGCAATTTTGATTCTTCGGAGATTGTGATATTCTATCATTTTCAACTACATGGGGTTTCATTGGAAGAATACTGGTATTTGCAAAATGGTTTTTTGTATAGGGAGCAGTTTGGGATTATTGAAAACGTGGTTCCATTGCTCCCGATGCAATCCAGTCTGCTTTTGTGACTGAAGTCACAAGGGGGTTTAGGGAGGAACATCTAAAGTTTGCCTATGATGATTATATACTCTGATTCTATAATATTTTAAAACATTTCCAACTTTTAACTTTGTTCATGATAATATTTACCTGACTCAGAAAACAGATTTTCAATAGTATCTCATGCTAAAAGGATAACAAGACAAGGTCAAGAATATACTAATTAAAGAACACTTAGAGAGTTTCATGCTTATGAGCAAAAATTGTGACATTTAAGCATGTCTAAATTATGTTAAAATCATTGAAGGTATCATAACAAGTGGCAGAATGCAGAGCAGGTAATTAATAATCTATCATTTCCAGTTCAAGAGGAAATATTAATTGCACTTGGAAATACAAAAATTGTGTTTATTATAATTGACTTCTTACAACTATAAAATTGCATATGAAATTTGCATTATTATATACATTTGCATAAACATAAGCATAGAAAACTGAGCTGAGACTTGAATGCATTGTCTACCCTGATACAAATATATATAATAATAATGCAAATTTAGCATCCTTACAAGATGGATTTTCTGTGAGCTTATTTCATTCTTGAGTTAACAGCCATAGGTCTGTACAACTGTAGCATGTTATTCTAAAGAAAAATTTTAGACCACATTATTAGGATGATGACAAACAATTTTAGTTGAGCCCTGCTAGCCTTACATATAGGGTCAAAAACAAAAGATTTTAGCACTTCGTTGAAGAGTTTTTGTATTTGGACTTTACAGATAAAATAGTTTCAAGACTAAATTACATATTATTTACCTTTTTCATTGATTTCAAAAACCTCCACGTGAAATCTCTTATATAGCAATGACTGTGAGTCTAGTATACCAGTTAAGGAAGAATTAAAGTTACAGATCACCCCAAAAGAAATGGAGAGGTGCATGGTCAACATAAGTTGACTCCACCATATTGCAAGTGGCAAGTTGCACTGGAGAAGCATCATAAAGGATATCATCAAAGCAATATATGGGGGGATAGAAAAAGAAAGGAATAAGCATTTATATAGTGACCACTATATGCCAGGCACTGTGCCAAATGCTTTTTACAAACATTATTTCATTTGATCTTTACAACAACAACCCTGCAAGGTAGATGCTATTATTTCCTCCATTTTACATTTGAAGAACTAAAGCAAACAGGAGAAAGTGACTTGCCCAGGGTGACACAGCTAGTAAGAGTCTGAGGCCATATTTGAACTTGGGTTTTCCTGACTGAAGGCCCAGTGATCCATCTGCTGTGCCTCCAGCTGTCTCTATGACCTGGAAAGGAGATAGATCCATCATGTAAGCAACCTAAGAGATAACAATAGATAGCCCACATACTCTATTACTATACAGTTAAGGCCAGAGTTCATTGAGTGACTCCTCATGCTTGATTAGTGCTTGGTCCTGGGAAAAAGTGCTTGCAGTATGGGAAAGAGAGAAGAGGCAATTGACAAATCTAATGATCTTTTCTCAGTTATCATTCTTCTTGTCCTCTCTGTAACATTTGACACTGTTGTTCACCTTTTCTTCCTGGATGCTCTCTTCGCTGATTTTCTGTGACACTTTTTTCTCTGGCTCGCCTCCTGAATGTTTGTCCACGTCTTGGTCTGCTTTTTCTTCATGCATGTCACACCTTCATGCATGTCAATTATGTGCACCTCCTTAGGCTTTATCTTTGACCCTCTTCCTATTTTACTCTATTCTATCTCATTTAGTGTACTCATTGGCTCCCATGGGATTATCAACTCTATGCAGATGATTCTCAGATTCATATATGTAGCCTCAGTCACTCTCCTAAGCTATAGTCCTATATCAGTGAATATCTCATAGGCATTTCACACTTAATGTTTCCAAGCAGGGGGGTGCTAGTAAATGTTTAATAAGTAGTTCTCTGGGGAAAAATGCACAACAGACTTTTAAGTTTAATTTGCATTTAATTTGCATTTTCTCTATCACTTTCTCAAGTCTAGGCAATTAAAACGATAAAGGTCTTATTTGTAGCTGAATTTGCTGCCTTTTGCAGCAAATTTGCTGATTTATGTGCTGAAAATTTTTATACTAAAAATTTAACAATCTACTTGCAAGCCAGTGCGAATCAACCCTAGAAGACGCCTGTGTCCAAAACAGAACTTGACTCCCCTCCTGTTCTAAACTCTCCCTTTTCCTAAACTTTCCTAAAATTTTCAAAGGCACCCCCATTCGCTCAGTCATCCAAGCCTCATTTAATTGTTGAGTCCTTACTCTCAATCCCCTATGTCCAGTTCATTCCAAACATTGTTTCTGCCTTCACAATGTCTCATATGTAGCCAGACCCAGAATTCAGGTCTCATTACTTCTTACCTGGACTATTAGAATAGCCTTTTAATTGTTCTCTCTGCCTCAGGTCTCTCCCTAAACCAATTTATCCTCAATTCAACTGCCAAAATGACTTTTCTAAAGCACAAGTATAACCATGTCATCCCTTTTACTTAGTAAGTAGCAGTGGCTTCACATTCCTTTATCTGGCATTTCAAGCTCTTTCCACCCTGGTCTCTTCCTACCTTTCCAGTCTTCCTATGCTTCACTCTTCTCCATGTCATCTGTGATAAAACTATACTGGTTGTCTTGCTGTTCCTTGCGCATGACGATCCAATTCCCAACTCTATATTTTTTTCATTGAACCTCCCTCCCCACCATGGCCTGATCTGCCAAAGCTGCTTTCTTACTAGGAAGTGGCAATGGTGATGTTGGTAGTTTTTAAAACACATATGCATGAGGCTTGTGGAGCTGCTGAAGAATGTGTCAGTATTTATTATGAGACCATAGATGAAAGAAGACTACCTCACTATAGCTGCTTTGATTTGGAACAGAAACCCTATTATCCGGACAAAATATTTTGAATGAAATGCCAGAGATGCTCTCCTTCCTCACTTCAACCTTATGATTTTCCTGTTTTTCTTTTAAGACTCTGCTCCAATTCTGACTTTTTCATAAGGCCTGCTGTTAACTTCTGCTCTTAGATAATGTTCTATCTCTTTTGCACACAACTTATACCCAGTTATTTATACATTGTCTCCATAATAATATAAACTACATAAGAGAAAGGACTATTTTGACCTTTCTTTATAGCCACAGTACTCAGTACACAGTGCTTGGCACATCATGCTTAAAAAATTTTGTTCTCGTTTTTATTTTGTTTAACTGACTGGTTTGAAGGTGTAGTATGAACTTGTATCTTGGTATTTTGCTTTCTCATTTTTTTTTAGTGGAGTATGAGGCAAAGTCTTCAGCTGAGATGGTAGAGGAATGTGGTGTAGAAACATGTCATTCTGATTTTTCAGTGAAGAATTATTAGATATGGTGATAATGATACTAGGTCACATTATGCAAATCTTTATGATTAAAAGAATATTCAAGGCAACTCTGTAACGTAGCATTATGCCCATTTTAGAGATGAGGGAACTACAGCTAAAAGGTTCATATTCTATCACATTGTGAGTGATTATCAGAGACAAGTCTTCAAATCAGGTCTCTTGACTCCAAGTCCATTACTCTTTCCTGTTGCCCCATCTATACTGAATAATTCTGTACTTCTCTTTGTGGATTGGCAGCAGCAAAATATGAAACATTACTTCACAAATAACTTCAGGGTTGGGTTACATTTCTTCTGTCAAAATTACATAGCATGTAGGAACCCTGACTGTGTCCCTGGAGGGGAAAGCCTTCTTTTCAATGACCAGACCTCCAGGTTTGATACATCGACCAACACATGTGACAGTGCACATGAATAAGCATCATATTTCTCTGCAGCATATCAAATGTTCAAATCATTTTCTGATTATATACTTCTGTGTATACCTCATGGTCTCCATGTAGAGTTTTCTCTGAGTTACCTACCTGTTCTTGAGTCTTTCTTTTCTTTTGAATCTTTAGTTCTGCCCCATCCAGTGTTCTCAGATAGAGGCCCCGATCATGGTACCTACTAAGACAATGTTTTTAAGTAAAGTATGGTTGAGTTGTACATTTGTCTGTGTGGAAAGATTTCTTTTAATCCTTTCTATAGGATTTTGGATTATGCTTGTCATTCTATAGGTAGAGTTGGGAAGATATTTTAACAATGTTATAGGAATAGAACAGAGATTTAGAATAAAAATAGGAACATAGATTTTATTCTCTGGAGAGGACTTGAATTTTCAAAACAAAAATCTTTTTCTTCTCTTGTCCATGAGAACTATACCAGACTGTGTAGGCCCTATGACAAAGTAGGGCCAGAAGTGAATAATTTGTCTAGAGAGCAGTGGATCAGCTTTGTCACTAATATAGAAAGAGAAATTCCTTGTAGAACATGGGAGTGTATACTTGTAATAATTATTCAGAATTACATATGTATATTATTCATATAATAAAGCATATTGTTTGGAGGAGTGCACACTTTTATTAGGCCCTATATTAACTCCTCCAGAATGACTATCTATTTCTGGTGTTTGAACAAAACCAAAATTTTTACTATACACTCCAGCACTCTTGAAAATTATGTCCGTTGGTTCTTTAATCACATTTTACAGAATGCTAATAATTGCAGGTATGTCAGCTTTAGCTTTTTTGCTCTAAAATCAGTGGGAAAATTCATTAAAAGAGTATGCTTCTTTTTCTTGTTGGAGAGTTGATGAAGGAATTAATAGAAATAGCCCTCAACTTAGATTCAGGGAGAGCTGGATTCAAATTCCGTCTTTATTCCTTAGTTGCTGGATAATCATGGATATGATGATAACAATCTCTGAGCCTTGGTTTCAATATGTAGGACTTCACAGAGTTGTGAGGATCAAATGTACTAATGTAGGTAAAGTTTTTTTGCAAATCCTAAAATACTGCATATATGTCAGCTATCATTACTTACCTTGTTTACTGAAGGAGGTGATACTTTTGTTCTATTAGAGTCATTTTGGTCATCCTGCATTGTCATCTTTTAGGACTCGATCTTAGAATTAAAAAATCTGATCTTTTTTCATCTAAAATGTGGTACTATTTGGAGTTTGATGTCTGATGCCTAGTCATAGTCAGAATGTTACTGCAATTTAAAATATTCGTAGATGTTCTTAATCAAAAGTGCAATGTCATTAACATGCTTGATAAGTCATCATATTTATCAACAGACTTCTTCATTAAGACCAAGAAGAATGGGGATACACAGCAGGCTCCCTAGTCTATTCTGGTTAGCACATGCTCCATAAAGTCATATTTATGTAGAAGTGGTCAGTGCTCAGGTTTAGCACTCACTGGTGTGTGCTCTAGTTGGAGAAACCAGAGAGTCTGCTTTTTAACCACCTTTACAGAAGAGTAATGCAACTCTCACATGATGATGAACATAGGTGTCTTTCCTTATAGCCATTTGGCTGCATTCCTATGGCAGCTCTGCATTCTTCTTCCAGGGTAAAATTATCTCCAAATTATTTCCATTAGTCTTACAGTCAAGGAATAGAGCTAACTTTTCTGTTAGGTGCTCTTTGCTCTTCTGTGAACTACTCTTTTTTTTTCTATTTCTATCAGAAACAGATTGCATTGAATGCCTTGATTTGGGATACTAAAAGGGAAATAGACCTAAGAAGTATGGGAAGCTCCCATTTAGAAAGAAGTAAAACATTCTTATAAAGCAATTACAAGTAGAGTAATATCTGAAGAGGAGGATATGGCTGCACAGGGAACTCTTTGTTGAACTCAGAATTAAAGATGTATAAAAGCAATGGAAATAAGATCATGTAACAAAGGATGAATATGGAAAAATGCACATAGTCTTTTCATCATTTCAGGAAGGAGAAAGATCCCAAAGATCTGAAGCTTGTAATAAATGCAAAAAGAAAAAAGATGTCTTTTAAAGATGTGTTGGGACAAGAGAAAGATCTAGGGATAAATAAGACAACTCAGAATGGATGAAAAGGTGATGAACAATAGAGAAAAGGTAGAATTACTGAATTCACTATTTTCCTTCCTTTTTCTACCAAGTAAAATGCTCTTTAGACTGGGAAGAGTAGAACAAAAATTAAGAGAACTCAAGCTCAAACCCAAGATAAGTAAGGAGATAGGAAGAAGGCCCCTATCTTCTCTAAATGTGTTTGGTAGGCTTGCCAAGACAAACTACATCTTGGAACATTGATAGAATTTGAAGATGTGATTGCTGGACTTCTACCAGGAATATTTGAGAAATCTTACAAAATGAGGGAGACTCCATAGGATTGTATACAGGGAAGAATAAAAAAGAACAAAACAAAGTGGACGTTAAACTATTTGCTAGTGAATAGGATACCAGTTTATGAATAATATTCTAGAAGACATTTTTAAAAGGATACTTTGTGTACACTTAAGAAAATAGATAATGCCTATCAAAAAGTATAGATTCCTTAACAATTCATGTGTCTTTTAAAAAATTTTATTATAGTACTAGAATGGTAGCTCAGGAGAATGCTAAGTAATACACACACACATACACACAGGCGTGTGCATGCACATGTATACACACACACACATACACACACACACACACACACACACACACAATCTCATTTGATACAATAACCCTGAAAGGGAAGTGCTGTTATTATTCCTGTTTAATATATGAAGGAAGCAGAAATTAAGTGACGTGTCTGAAGTCAATTTTGAACTCACATCTTCCTGATTCAAGGTTCAACAATCTATCTACTATCCCACTTATTTGCCTATAGCAGCATAACAGACATATTTTAGTAGCCATATTTTAATATAGGTATCTATCAGTTGTATCCTAAAGGTCTCATAGATCAGGTTGGATAGGAAATTTCACAAAATCCCAGAATCCCATAGGTGGAAAGGACCTAAAAGACCACTGGTCTTTAACTCAGTGATTCTCAACCTTTCTAATGCCATGACCCTTTAATACATTTCATCATGTTGTTTGCTCTGAGTTATTTCCTCTGGGGACAAGCAGAGCAAATGTGTTACTTGGTACAGCACCAATCGCATGCCAAATGCAACAAAATAAATTATTTTTGTTTGATAACTAAGCATCTGGTAAATGGAGGTATTAAAATAATACAAATGTGTAATATGTGTATGTATTATATTTGTTCTGTATCTGTGATTTTATCAATGTGACAATCTCCCAGCATGAAAATTCTTTCTGTCAATACACACTGGAAACTCATTTATGTAATTTGTAGCCTTAAAGAGTTTTCTGAGGATTGTGAGTGGTTAAATGACTTACTTAGGGTCATGCATCAGACATACTGGGTCTCCAAAGTCAGAACATTGTATCTCTTAACTGTAATAGCAACAATTATACACATTTCTACAGTTCTTTAAGAGTTAAAAGCCCTTTAATTGCACTATCAGAGGTAAGTAATAATATCACTCAATCCTATGATTTTATAAGTGTAGAGCAGCAGTTCTCAACCTGTGGGTTATATTCAATTTGTAACAATGAAAATACATCCTGCATATCAGATATTTACATTACGATTCATAACAGTAGCAAAATTACAGTTATGAAGTAGCAACAAAAATAATTTTATGGTTGAGGGTCACCACAACATGAGGAACTGTATTAAAGGGTCACAGTATTAGGAAGGTTGAGAACCACTGGTGTAGAGGGAACACCTTCTGCCAGTGAAGATCAGTAACTATCCTGAAAATTTTTAATCTCAAAGAATTGTCAGAAGCAGTGAAAAGTTAAGTAGTTTGTCCAGTGTCACACAGCCAATATGTATCATGGATAGGACTTGTACACAACTCTTCCCAACTCTGAGACTATTAGCTCTCTCAAATACTCTGCCTTTCACAGAGGTTGGGATATATATTTTTTATTTTCCCCGTCTTAAAATGGAATACATTGGTCTAATGCTCTTTCCATCATACTGTCACTGGGTAACCAACTAGGGCCCAAACTACTAGAGTGTATGTGTGTGTGTGTGTGTGTGTGTGTGTGTGTGTGTGTGTGTGTGTGTGTGTGTGTGTGCGTGCATGCGCACACATGCTTTAATAGTCACCCCAGATTGGAAGTCCACCCCAGATTGGAAGCCCAGTACAAGTCCAGCTTGTACAGGCAGCCTGTACAAGCTACAAGGCAGTAGTATATCATGCTGGCAACAGTTTCATCCACGTGGCTAAAAGTAGTTATTTGTGGTATGGGGTAGTTAGATCTACAGATCATTTTCCTTGGTAGAAATGTGGTAAAGAAAATGAAAGAGCACAAATTTATTTTAACTACATGAGCCATCAAGCAGCTATAAAAAGTGTCCAATAGAAAAGTTATAAAAATGCAAAGGTAGCAAGCACAGTTCCCTTAGAAAAGCAGGATCTGAATGCAGGTGCTGCATTGAACCAAGCAGTTAACTTGTCCTAGAAGAGACCTTGGTGTGAGGGCTAACAGAAGCAAAAAGAATTTGTCCTAATTCACTTCAAATAAACTCAAGGCCTGGGAGTAATTAAGCTAAACCTGAAAGAAAGCAGGGTAGAAAGGAGCAAGAATTTCAATGAGGATTAAACATTGAACTGCGGGTCTAGACCAACATTTCTTTAGTCTACAGATGGCCACTGCCTTTGTATGTACTCTGTCTGATACTAGAAATGGTGAAATAGGCTATTCGCTAAATAGAGTATTTAAAAATAAAACTTGACTTGGCATACTAAAATGTGTGTTGGGGGAACAGAGCAAGGGGAAAGCTGGCACTGTGTCTGTTAACTATTAGGCACAGGGCTGGCCTGAGGGAAAATTGTGAAGAAAACTAAGACTGTTTTTTTGAATCCCTCCTTCCCCCCCCTTATTTTGTCTCTTTCTCCATAATTCGGATGCCATGAGCAATCCCAAGTATACAGCACATCCCCCTGGACGAACCAATAGGTGTCTTCTGGCTTCTCTTCTCCCTTTATCTCTATTTCTACATTTTCCCCTTTCTTTTGTCTCCAAATCCATTTTTCCCTTTTTCCTTCCTCTTTCCTTTCCCCTGTACCCCTCCTTCTCCCCCAAGTCCTGGTAAGTGTGCTTCATTGAAAAAAATGACTAGTAAATACTCTTGCTGCTTTAAAATAGGGATGTGTTAGGGATAATAAGTGAATGCTGCTTCTGATTTCTTTTGTACCTCTTTTCTTTCTCTTTCCACCTTTAGCACCATTTCTAACCACCCCACCCCCCTTTCCCTCTTCTGAACCAGGACTTTCAGGTATCTTTGTACCCTGGAGAAAAGCGATTGAATAAAAATAATTCATGCAAAAGGGTTAGAGAATTAGTCTATACCTTTTCCAAGGAAGAGAAAGTGGAATTTTTAAAGGAATGACCCTAAAGAGAAAAACAGACTCTAACTACTCTAAGGACCATCTAATCCAGCACCTTCATTTTAAAGATGAGGAAGCTGGGGCCCAGAGAGGGGAAAGTGATTTATCCAAGGTGACTGCTTAGAACAGAGAAATAATTCACTAATGCTGGAATTTCAAGCTTCCAGGGTAAAATATTTTTGGCCAGGAGCTTTCTTGGCTGCCTTCAAACCATATCATACAAGTGGCTGCCCACTCTGCTTAGGCATAAAGCTAGCCTTGATTAGAGGCTTGGTGTAGCAGTAACATGTGGTCTCTGAAGAATTTTTATTTTAGTTGTGAGGAGAAATTTTGAAGGTATGTTTGGAATCTAGCCACTTGGGTATAAGTTCCATTGATAAGTACAAGTGAAGGTAGAACATACTGCATATGACCCTGAAACTGTTCATATTTTGGAATGGGAATTTTGTTTTGGGGTTTTTGTTTTTCTTTCAAAACATCCTGATGTTGTTATGTTTATTAAAAATCACTCTGAGTTACAGGAAACTTGAAAAATTACAAATTATTTCTTTAACAGAATCATAGCATATTAAAACTGTTAAGAGATCTTGAAAATAATCTAGTCTACCCCACTCTAAATGAGAAAATTTAGGTCCAGAGAGATTAAGTAATTGTCCAGGGTCATATAGTAGGTATTGGGAAAATAATATAGCCTAACTTTGGTTTTTGGTGGTACTAACACACCAAATGAAACAGAAACAAAAGCAAAATTAATTAATTACTATTATAAATCATAGTCTGAAACCACATAGCCTAATTTCTCTCTCCTTTTTCCATCAACTATATATTGTGTTGTGTGTAGTAACTTTTTTGAAGCTAGAGACTAATAGCTTGTTTTCTACCTTCTTCATTTCATCCATTTGCTAAATATTGATTTGTTTCTGTGTTTCTACTGAAGCTTGAAGTTAATATAGCTTTATATGATAAAATAACCAATTCTGTTAACATTATACTAGCTACAGGGTTTTTTTTTTTTAATTAACTACTGTTGAAGAATTTGGGTTGGTAGTTATGAAGAATAACAATGTTCCTTAAATGCACATGATTTTATTCTTATTCTTGAAAAAAATAGAATCAGAAAATTGAAGTTAGAATTCAAAACTGGTGTTCCCATTTAACCTGTCTCACCACTTTTACTAATAGTCTGGCCACCAGCTACTGGTCATCAGCTCTGACTTCAGAATCCTTATCTTCAGTTACACCTTATTTCAGAGCTTCTAGCATTAATAAGATTTAGAACTTTATGAGATCTTGGATCACTTTGGTCACATGAAAAGTACTTAATATATGCTTGTTTGGGCAGATAGGTGGTACAGGGAATGGTGTGCTGGATCTGGTGTGCTGGATCTCTTTGCAAGTTCAAATCTGGCCTCCAACACTTACTAGTTGTGTGACCCTGGGCCAGTGACTTAACTGTTTGCCTCACTTCCTCATCTGTAAAATGAAGTGAAGAAGGAAATGGCAAACTATTCCAATATCTTTGCAAAGAAAACCCCAAAAGGGATCATGAAGAGTCAGACATGACTGAAGAATTGACTCTACAACAATATGCTTGTTTGATTGATGCATTGAAACTAAGACCAAGGGGAATAAGTGACTTACTCAAGGTTACAAAGGTGGTCAGTAGCAGAGCTATGTTTTGAACTTCATATGCAGTCTTTGTTTTATGACATTGCCTATAGTCTTATTTAATGGAATCATAGAATTTCAAATTTGGAAGAGAACTTGGAGATCATTCAATTTAAGTAAACAACTATTTCTTGAATTAAATTATGGTGATCATCTAGTGCAATTCATACCCCCTAAGCCTTTCCCTGCACCATTTTAACCTATTCATTCTGTCTAGAAATGACAGGGGTGCTCCTCATTGATCCCTATATGGTATGTAGTCATCACAGGGTTGCGTTTAGGTAGAGTGATTTGAAAGACAATGGAGGGGCTCCTCTTTACCCTTGTTGAATCAGGAGGTTTAAAATTCTTCCATGAGAAATTTATTTATTTATTTATTTATTTATTTTTTATTTTAAAGCAAGGGCATTCTGTCCAGATGAAAATATCTCTGGAGAAAGAATTATTAAAATATATATTCACAATTAGCGTAGATTAAGTTAGTCAGTTTTGAGAAGGGAGCAGGAAAAAGTAGAATGTGAAGTCTGGAGAACAGAATATAAAGTCATAAGGATTGGGGATAGGAAGTTGCTTAAGCGAAACATTCTACTATGAATTAGGAAGGAGGCAATATGAGGGCATATTTGGAGAAGGAAGAGTCTTCCAGATGAGGTGGGTGAATGATATTCAAAAGGATGATGAAGATTGAGGAAGATCAAGTTCTCCCAAATATTATTTTGCCTAGAGTTGTGACAGTTATAACTCTTTTCCCCAAGAATGAATGGAGGACCACTCCCAGACAAAGAGCCTCAGATATATGTATTCAAATATAAACAATGACAACAACAATAGTAAATTGGTTAGTGTTAATATAATGCTATAAGCTTTACAGGACACTACATCTTTTATCACCTTTGATTTCCATGACAGCTTGGTGAGGTGGGTACTGTTATGTTCTTAGTTTACAGATTAGGAAAAATGAGATACAGTGACTTACTTAGGGTCAGACAGCTAGTAAGTATATGATATTGGATTTGAACTCAGCTTTTCCTGACACTAATATATATTTAAGTATGATTTAAACTTGTTTTTGTTTTAATAGAATAAAAGAGGGCCAGGTAGGAATTGGTATGCTAATTACATGCTAATATATATTGTGCAACCCTGAAAAGGGATATGTAGCTGGAGTGTGGTGGAACTGGCCACCCCTTGTGGAAGATGAAATTCAGCTGTGTAGGATCAGTTATGTAGCCCTTAGGCGCCATCTGCAGGACATAGCGTCGTCCCCAGGTTCACATTTTCATATACTGAGTACTGACTCCATAGTAGTACAGGGTGGATCACGGACCAGCAGGTTGGGGAATACAGTCATGCCATGTAAACCCTTATCACCTTCCTTAGTGTGTTAGAAGCTGGAGCCTCCAAAAGCAAAGAGAAGAGTGTCAAGGAGCAAGATGGTACTACTGTCAAAGATACTGCAAGCTTCCTGGATGATGAAGAGTAATTGACAACTAGGAGGAAGAGAAAGGACAACAACAACTCCCCTGAGGATTGCAGTCTAGAAAAGTGGATGTGGGAACTAAAAATGAGATTGATCGGAGGGAATATCTGCGAAGGATGCCCACTTATATTGTGCTATAAAACATCTTTGCTTATTTGATATACATTTAGTGGGCTGCTCATGCCCATACCTAGCATGATATTGCTTTATCTTCAGTTCTGGGGTGCATTGTATCTCCAAACCTCCTCTTCGTTGCCCTCCCCCACTGGCATTCCTTTGCCCAGGATCCTGTTAAAAACAAAGTTCCACAGGGATAGAGTTGTTGAGGGTTATGGCAGATTTTTATTTAATAGTAGATGGGACAAGTATCAAAACAATAATGATGCTAGTGGCCTGTATTTGTAAATGCTCCTGTGTTTCTGAAGTGCCTTACATATTTAGAAAAGTTGGGATATTTTCTATTAGCTTCTTAATATTTTTCACAAATTTATTATTATGTGAGGCAGCTACATGGCCTAGTGGGTAGAGCACTGACCTGGAGTCAGGAAGACTTCAGTTCAAATCTTGCTTTAGATATTTACTAAGTGTGTAACTAGATAAATTACTTCATCTCCCTGAGGATAACAAGAACACTTGCCTCACAGGGTTGTTTTGAGAATCAGATGAGATAACATATGTAAAGCACTCTGCAAACCTTAACATGCTATTTAAGTGCTATTCTTCTTCTTCTTCTTCTTATTATATGAGCTTTAATGAACATTGACATTTGGTGTTTATATACAACTAGAAAAAAAGTTTCTCCAAGGAAAAAAGGAAGTGAGATCAAGGGAAAAATGAATATTTTCTTCCTATCTCATCACAAAAGGAATATATGCAAAGTTGTCACAATCTGGCAAAATTAAAAATAAATATAAGAATCCACTGGTATGTTCAGTTGCTGTATCTGGAAATCAATTTATGGTTTAAGGATCCTAAAGCAAGGGACCATGAAAATAGCCTGAAAGAAGAGACAAAAATTAAGCGCATGAAGATCACAAAAATGTTTCCATGGGTTAGAGGCTAAGATACATGGAGATACGCTGTTGGTGTTTCCCCCCACCCGCCATATGGTACTATAGTTCAGAAGTTTGAACCTGGGGCCTAAAAAGAGAAAAAATCTTATTCCTCTGGAGACTGAAAGCAGGTTGAAGAAAATCATTCAGTCTTCTCCTCGAGGGTAGAGAATAAGAACTACAACACTGAGGGTTGCAACTTTGAAGAAATGACTTGAGGGACTAAAAATGTTATTGATCAGGGAGAGTATTTGGGAGGGATTATTTTCTTCCTTTAAAACCAGGCTAAGCTAAGTGAGCAGCATGAGTCTACACCTATACCTCAGTTTTATCTCGTTTGTGTTCTCAGATTTCTTCACATGCTTTAGTAAAGTGCATTTATGGACTTGAAATGACTTGAACTTGACTTGACTGTATTTGTTAGATCATGCAGGGGAAAAAAATCAGACAAAAGAAGAGTTTCATACCCAAAAACAGAGTCATATGAAGAAATCACTCTTCTGTTTAGACTTTAGGGAAGTGAATAGTGAAAAATGCAGAAAATAATTAGATGAGGAACCAACTTGGGGGAGAACCTCTAAGTCCAAGTACCTGTATAGTCTTGTTAGCAGTGAACTTTTTTCTTGATTTTCTTTGCTCTAGTTGTTTTGCTTTTTCCTTAAAGGTTTTGTTTTCTTTTTTCTCTGTCCCTTCTCGAGGGCAGGAACTGTCTTGCATTTCTTTGTATCCCCAGTCCTCAGCATATAGTCTGCACTTAAATGGTTATTGATTGCCTGACTGTCAGTTCATTGCCTCACTGACTTTTCCTATGGATTATTCCTGTTTTTTAGATCTTTCTCAAGTACTGATCCCCTGGTTAGTCAAAATCAACTGAAAAAAGATGACCAATTATCACTGCTGTTGTAGGGGGACTGAATTCCCATGAATGTAGGGATGGATTAGGATAGACTTCCAAATTTGAAACCTCTGGAATTAAATACAGTACTTATTTTATGTTGTTGTTTGTCCTTAGTTTTTGAAGAGAACCAATGATGTCATATTGTCTTGAGTCATCATGTCTTGAGTTGTGCTTGAATTGGCTTCAAGACCTTATCAAAAGCAAATTTTGTTTTGAAAATGGGAAAAAAAATCACACCAGAAAAAAACAACATGACTTTAATTAATGTCCTGTTTTCCTACTTATTTTAGTTATTAGGCAAAAATTATTTCTGTATGTATATGTTTATCACACATATATAATCTTTCCGTAAGGTTGTATTTCTTTGTCCTTTATTCATAAATCTTACATATCTTCATATATTTTCTTCTTCTATCCTTTGATAAGAAATATGATTGGGTCTAATGAAATCTTTCTGGACCTTAAAGTAATTTGGGGAGTGGGAGAGGGCATAGATAAAGCATTTATCTAGTGTTTACTATGTGCCAGGCCTGTGCAAAAGCTAGGAATACAAATGCAAGCAAAAAGCAAACAACAACCAAAAAAACAAACACAACTGTCCTCAGGGAGCTTACCTTCTACTTGAGGAAGACAACACATAAAAGGGAATTCGAAAGTAGGAGACTGGAGCTTACAAATCCAAAAAAGTGGTGTCCCTTTCAAAAACACTTTGAGAAGTTGTACTTGCTATGAAGCATTTGTGGCATAATGAGAGGCAATATGGGATAGTAGCCAGAGTATAGACTGGACTTGAACTCAACAAGATCTAGGTTCATATCTTTCCTCTGACATGAGTTAGATGGCTACGAGTGAGTCCCTTAACCTCTCATTCTTATAGTACTTATCTCACAGTCACGTTATGAGACTCAATTGATATCCTATTATGTAAAGTGCTTTGTAAACTATAAAGTGCCATATCAATGTCTAATATTACTGTTGTTCCTGTGTTGCTAACATTGTTCCATTTTTAGACTTTCTTTTCTGAAATTGCCTTTTGAATTTGTGTTTTTTCTTTCCTTTTTCTTTTTTGTGTATCCTCACCTTTGACAGTATATTTAATTTTGGGATATGACCAAGAGTCATTGGGATCAAAACTGGTGAATATGGTTGATTAGGAATTTGGTGTTCTTTTAAAAAGTTTTTTAGTTTTTAAAGTATTTAAGTAGATCTATTGTGTGACTTAGAAACTGGTTCTGAGAGGATATTGGAAAAAGAATTCAAAAAAATAAAGACAAATCACTGGCAGCATTGTTAGACTAACTATACAGTCATCTAAGATAGCTTTTGTCTGCCACTGTCTGTAATAGCAGCTGCAGAGTATCAGGAAGAGTGGGGGGAGGAGAGAGGGCGTCTGTTGAGCATACTCTTTAGCTCAAGGGCTGCAGCAGGCACCCATAAGTTAAATGAAACATATTTCCCAAATCTATTGATCTCAGTAATGACTTCCTTTTTGATCTAGTATTCATCTTCACTTATTGACCCATTATTATAAATTCAAACCTCTATTTAGCAAAATGTTGTTTGTTGTCTTGTGATCAAACTCTCTTGTTAACAAAGTCCTTTCTTGGCTGCTGGAAATTTGTTGACCTGTTGCTGTTGGCACATGGATCTATGTACTGACAAAATTTGGCTTTGTCTCTTTGATATCACTGACATACTCTTTGAGCTCTCCTTCTCACATTCAGAAATGGATTCCTTTTTTTGTGGAAGGAGTAAAGTGCCTGGTAACCCCAGGCAGGACAGGACAACTATTGTATTTGGAAGGTTGGCAGTCAGTCAGTTGACAAGCTTTTATTAAGCATTATGTTCCAGTCAGTATTGGATGTTGGGAATGCAAAGAAAGGCACATGTTTGGGTACATCTCTTTTGGCATGCTTATTTAACAATTGCCCTTGGTTTTTTTTTTTATGCCTACATTTTACACATCATATCAAATTCCCCTGCAAATGTAACACAATATAATGAGGTAATCAGAGATTATTAAGTATCTGTTAGTCCTGTTGTCTGAATTCCTGTAAACCCTATGGGCATCCGCTAATTTGGACAGCTGTTCTAAGCCTACTGGACTTTCAGTTATGCTTCATTGAACAAATCTGGGAGAGTCAGTGGCTTCAAGAGTTACAATATAAAATCAGCCTTCTTATCATTCATGCTTTAGGCAAGTGAAAACCTGTCAACAGTTTGGTCAACTAATTGCTCACTTATCTCAGAACCTGTCAGCTACACACTTGTCTTTTGTCAAACTTTTTTCATTTGGGGTCAGTATGAAAATTTCAATTCCAGGAAGACCCAAGAAGATAAATTTACGCCGATACTGGACTAAGCAGCAATGAACATTTGAGAAGGCAACAGAAAAAACATATACTCTAGGACTATTTTGAGGAGTTCATGCTATGAGTCTGACTGACTTATGGGTGAGATTGCCTTGTAAGAAGTTTTGTTTGGTGTTTCCCTACCAAGTCACCTTGAAAAGAGTTCAAGGTGGACGCATGTTGTTCTGAATGCCACTCTATAGGGAAGAATGTTATAGCACTCTTAAAGTGTAATCTTAAAACATTTACTTCCCCCTATGAGGTTAAAATGTGCAATGGGGAAAGTGATCAGCATAACAGTCATGCAAAGTTGCAGAGAACTGCTCTTCTTAGAAAATCTAGGAAGCTCTGGGAATTTTTTCCAAAATATGAGTTCATTGTATTAACCTGTCACAAAACCCATCTCCCTTGTTTCATTTTATTTCTCCTTTTGTTTCTCCTTCACTGTTGTCACTAGTTTTTTAACCTCCAGCATCCTTCACTGATCAGTGTCCAAGATACTATGTGATACCTGATGTGTGTTTTATTAGGTATTTTATATACTTTCACATCTGGACTATATATTATGGCTGTTCTTAATTCACTTTTTATTTTAACACTTTTTTTTCAGGCACTAGGGAATAAATCTTGAATGTTTCTGTGTACCTGCTTTAAATAAAAAAAGGAAAACAGAAAAGAGATATAATTTGAGAGGTCTGCAAAAGCCACTGTGTGTGACAGAGAGATTTAAATTAATATTCTACATCAAGGGGATAATAATGTATAATATAGGTATTCAATGTGAGAAAGACATTTTCAAAGAGACCTGGGGGGCAATATCAAGATTCAAACTGGATATGAATTTTCATCGTGTTAGAGCAGTGCAGGTATAGACTGAATTATGGCCTTGAGAAGAGATTTCATAAGCTTGGCTCCTTTTTTCCCTGGCTTCACCTCTTGGTGTATAACCTTGGGAATCTCAGGTATTGTATTTGGTTATGAATGCCGCATTTTTAATAAAGACATCTGTGAACTGGAGCGTGTCCAGAGAGGGGCAACCAGGAAGGAAAGTGAAGTGCCTTGAGTACATTCCAAATCACTGGTAGTTGAAGGAATTAGACATTTTTAGCCAAGGAAAGACATTACATTGGAAGAGGGAAATGAGAACTGACTTCAAGTATTTTCAAAGCTATCGTGTAAGAGAGATAAATTTACTCTACTTCGACCCAGAGGACAGAACTAGGATAATGAATGAAAATTGTAAAGAAGGAAACTGACATGTTCTTTAGAATTAGAGCTACCCCAAAGTGTGAAATAGGATACCCCTAGAAGTAGTGGGTTCCCCTTAGCTACAGATCTTGAGAAAAAGCTGAATTAGCCTCTTTTTAGTTACATTAAAGGGAGATTCTTTCTTGTTCAGTTATGAGTTAGACTAGATTCATGATATTGAACTCTTAGCGGGATCCCTAAATCTTACATAAAGATCTCTGCAGGCTGCATGGGGACTTAGAAAACCACATATCAGAATTATTTAGATTCTATTTTAGGGCATCTAGGTGGCCCAGTGGATATAGAGTGCCTTGCCTGGTGTTAGGAAGACACCTTTTCTTGAGTTCAAATCTGGGCTCAGACATTTACTAACTGTATGATGTTGGGCAAGTCACTTAACCCTATTTGCCTCAATGCCTCATCCATAAAATGAGCTGGAGAAGGAATTGGCAAACCACTCCAGTATCTTTGCCAAGAAAACCCCCAATAGGGTCTTAAAGAGTTGGACTCAACTCAAAAATAACTGAACAACAGCAAAATGTTTATTGATTAAATTTTCTTCTGGTTCTGCCACATTTGGGAATATTGCCATCAAGGGCAGCATCTTTGGCACCCCTGGTCTAGATGACTTTTCAAATCCTTTCAAATGCTGAGATTCTGTAATTTTTTGTGATTCTATGGACATATGTAACTATGTCCAAATTTAACAGGGAAACAGATTATCTGGGCAGATGGAGGTTAACCAGTGGAAGGTAGTCCTAAACAAATGAAGCAATATGCATGGCAGCAACTGCAACTATTTTGGGGTCTCTAGACTTGGTCCTGCTTAGCTTGTCTCATTTAGGTCCCTATACCCCCCCTGCTTTTCTCTGACTCTCCTTGAACATTAACCTTTATGTTTTGTCCATGCAGAATCTGGTTACATGATCTGGAGTCCTGCTTACTATTACCTATAGGGTCCTTGGAATTAGACCTCTGAGTGCTTGGTCTTGTGTAGTAACCTGACTTTGACTTCTTGGCTCCTAGTGTTTCAGAGGAAGTATAGTGTGATGAAAAGAACACTGGATGGTAGTCAGGAGACCTACATTCAAATCTTAGCTCTGTTATTTGCTATCTTTGAGATTATGAGTCATTTAAACTCTGTGGACCTCAGTTTCTTCACCTGTAAAAATCAGAAGATCAGTTAGACAACTTAATTTATTTTCCCTTCTAGTTCCAAGTTATATGAAAGTGAAAAACTAGGCCACATTCTTAGCCAAATTCAGTTCCCTTGAACTACTTATAGAAAAAGGTATAAGTCTCTTTACCAGAGAACAGTCACTTGATTTATTTGTTGATATGAGTTACATTAGGTCATATGTCATTGAAATTATTTACATTTGTGTAAAATTTAAGATTTCAAAGTAAAGAAATATATTTGTACTCTGTTTCTAGAAGTAGCTAAAATATTTTTTCCTATATTGCCAAACATTCATGGGCCTTATACTATACTGTGGATCAAAAATATCTGTGGTGGAATTTTTAATTCATTATTCCACTTTCTTAGTGCCATATAGATAACTATACTTGGTAGTTGAAATTATAATATTTGCTGAATACCTAAGTATACATAGAACATGTTTCCCTTAGGTGCAAAGGGATAATAATCCCTGTATATCCTGAGGATAATTTGTTGAGTTTTGGTAAAATATATTTTAAATAGTCATATATACATACAGCTTACAATCAAGGGAGAGCAACCAAAATGGACAGTGAAATTGAGAAATTAATTTTTCAAAATGAAAATGGTGAAATGTAACAAAGGAGATGACTGTAGTTTTACAGCTGGAATTAACTTTGAAGAATGATTGTCTATTGAAATAAACCAAAGAAATTTATCCTCCTTTAATGCTTTAAAATGCTTGGCTTTAATGTCAAATTTAAACTATTTTTTAAGAATCCTGATATGGAAAAGGAACCCGTCTTGTGGAGGCATGATAACATCACAGTTTAATTGCATTTGGGGGAATTTGGTATTGTTCCTTTTTTGCATGTAATTTAAATGACAATATTTTCTTAAGGTCATAATGAGCACATTTTGCATTACATATTTCATAATATAACTTATGTTGACAAGTAGAAGAATTTAAATTCTAGTAATAATTCCCATAACTAGAAATGAAAAAAAAAAACACGACAGATCACAAAGATGGCTTATCTAAAACACTGATGGAACCAGGATATAGACTTGAATTTGTGTACCTTCTTAACAGAGCTGATGTTAAATTTAAATGACTAATGAATGTAACATATTCAATTGTAAAGGTCTATAAACATATCACTTCTTATTTTTCTTGTTCCTTACTTATCAATTCTTGCTTGTGGAAGCAAGAGATAGAGAAGATGTCTAGATATTTGAATTCCCCTGCCAAAATTATATCATGCTTCCATGCCTGCTCTTTGAGGATGCCCAAAGGAATCACCTATTTTCACCATCTGTGCATATGGTCTGTGATTAATCTTTTTATATATCTGTCTCATTTCTATAACATAATTTTAATATGTTTATGTTTAATATGTTTGATTGTGGGCACAATATCTTCTATAAACTATTGTCATCTTTGCCTAAGAATAGTTACTATTCAAAAATAGTTACTATTCATAAGAGACTTTGAATAAATATTTGTTGGTGATGATGACTTTTTCATCCAGCTTTCTGTTACCACCATTTCAAGACAACTTGGGGAAAGGACTGAAGTTTTTTTTTCTGTTGAATAAAGACTTTTAAGATTTTTATCTTTTCAATATTCAACCTATGATTTTAACCTCATTAATGGAAATTTAAATGAAACTTAAATAATCAGAGATGCTATTCAAATAATAATAATAACTATTGACATTTATATCAGGCAGTTAGTTAATAAACATTTATTAAGTGCTACTATGAGCCAGGCACTTTGCTAAGCACTGAGAACCATCTCCTCTTCCCCCACCAAACAAAAAAAAATGAAAAAGAATGACACACCTTGACATCAAGTTACTTGACAGTATTATAGGAACGACAATGAACACAAGTAATATGAAAAGAGTGAGTCAAGGTTCCTGAAGAGAAGATATGATGACAAAACCCAGAGGAAAGCAGCTGGGTGGGAAATGAAGAGATGGATGAACTGGGTACTTTCTCTAAAGTGAGACTGAAAGGAGCTATCATCACTTGTTCCAGTCAGAAGGAGGGGTGACAAGGGAAGGAGATACTGGGAAAGTATGAATTCTGTGGTTGAAGTGGTCTTACAGGAGGATGAGGTTCTTGGGGCAAAAGAGTGCAGCCAGATGGGAAATGAACTCTTGGTTGTGAACTCATTAACTGAAACTTAAATGAACTGGTCTAACCAAACATCCTTCTCAGTGCATAATTGTTGATATTCTATGTAATGTTCTGTTATGTCACCATTCTTTTAGAACTTTAGAGGCAGCATAGAGTAGTGGGCAAAGAGATGATATCAAAGCCTGGAACTCTTTCTGCTGCTCTGACTACTGACCACCCTGGCTTCCTTTAAGTATCAACTAAAACCCAACCTACAGGAAGCTTTCCCTAACCCCTTGTAATGGTAATGGGAATTTGAAGATCTTCCATGCCCCTTAATAGCCCAAATGTAATAACATGGAGCCTGTAGTGGGAGGAGTTCTTTGAGCATGGAGCAGAGCTGGGAGGAAACTGGGAGTCAGAGCAGTTAGAACAGAGGGAAGAGAGAGGACACAGGCAAGGAGACAGCTAGGCTTGTGAGTGTTTGTTTTTGGGAAGGCTTTGGGATGGCGTTGCTCTCTGCAGTGTTATTGTGTATAGATTTCTTTGTTGCTATAATGAATTTGGTTTTCTGGTATTGGGATTTGATTTTCTGGTGTCTGAATAAATGTTTTGCTTCTGTCTTTTACATGGAGAGTCTGTTATATTTTGCAATTTAGAACTATGCTGGCATATTTATAGTCACTGTCAGTGCTGTGAATATTGTCTTGATGCTACACCCATCTTGATTACAGTGCTTTCCTTCTTTTAATTATTTTCTATTTATCTTGTATATAATTTGCTTTGTAAGTATTTGTTTGCATGTTGTCTTCACATTACATTGTAAATATCTTGCGGGCAGGGACCATCTTTTGCCTTTTAATATGCACAGTGCTTAGAACAATGCCTGACATATAGGAGGTATTTAATAAATGTTTTTGATTGGCTGTGTGAACCCTGGGCAACTCACTTAAACTCTTAGTAGTCTTGACAAGTCTCTTAAGAATGCTAATGGCAGAAATGGTGCTGATCTTCATAGGTAGTGAGAGTTTCCTTGCCTTAGAATTTCTTAGGTACAATCACTATGTCTACCTCTTTCAAGTTTATGACATGTTTTAAATAAATTTTGTTCATTTTTCTTTGTCTATGACTTATATTGTTATCTTCCTCTGGATGCACAACTCCTTAATGCTCTCCTGGCTCCTCCTTCTCTTTCATCTTTAATTGTGCACAAACTCTAAAAAGTATAAAAGGATAATAACAAAGTAAATTGAGATAAAATTGGAGAAGAATTGGTAGTTCAAAGTTTTGCAGAAAACCACCTGGAGGTTATAGTGGAACACAAGCTGAATATGAGATAAATAGAATTAAATAAATGGAATTATTATTTTTTTTTATTTTAATTTCATTTTAATTTTTCAGTTTTTAACATTCCCTTTTATGAAATTTTGAGTTCCAATTTTTTTGTTTATCTCATCCTCCCTCCCCAAGAGGCTAAGCAGTCTGACATAGGTTATACATGTACAATCATAGTAAACACATTTCCACATTAGTCATGTTGTGAAAGAAGAATAAGAACAAAAGGGAAAAACCATAAGAAAGAAAAAAAAATAAAAAAGTGAAAACAGTATTCTTTGATCTGCATTCAGACTCCACATTTCTTTCTGTGGATATGGATAGCATTTTACATCATATGTTTTTTGGAATTGTCTTAGGTCATTTTATTGTTAAGAAGAGCTAAGTCTATCATAGTAGATCATAGCACAATGCTGCTGTTACTGTATACAATGTTATACTCACTTCATTCAGCATCAGTTCATGTAAGTCTTTCCAGGTTTTTTGAAATGTTCCTGCTTGTCATTTCTTATAGAATAATAGTATTCCATTACATTGATATAGCACAACTTGTTCAGCCATTCCCCAACTGATGTGCAATGCTTAATTTCCAATTATTTGCCACCACAAAAAGCTGCTATAAATATTTTGGTGCATGTGGGTCCTTTCCCCTTTTTTATTATCTCTTTGAGATACAAACCTAGTAGTGCTATTACTGGATCAAAGTTTATGCACAGTTTTGTAGCCCTTTTGGCATAATTCTAAATTGCTCTCCAAATGGTTGGATCAGTTCACAACTCCACCAACAATGCATTAGTGGATTTTCCCACATCTTCTCAAACATTTATCATTTCCCTTTTCTCTCATATTAGCTCATCTTAGAGGTGTGTGATACCTCAGAGCTGTTTTAATTTGCATTTTTAAAAATCAATAGTGATTTAGAGAATATTTTTTCATAAGACTATAGATAACTTTAATTTCTTCATCTAAAAACTGCCTTATACCCTGTGACAATTTTTCAACTGTGGAATGTATTCTAATACATTCAACTCAATTCTTTATGTATTTTAGAAATGAGACGTTTATCAGAGAAACTGGTTGTAATTTTTTTCTTCCAGCTTTTTGCCTCCCTCCTAATCTTAGGTGCATTGGATTGGTTTGTGCAAAAACTTTTTAATTAATGTAATCAAAATTATCTATTTTGCATTTCATAATGTTCTCTAGCTCTTGTTTGGTCATAAATTCTTCCCTTCTCTATAGATCTGTCAGGTAAACTATTCCTTGCTCTCCTAATTTGCTTATGGTGTCACCCTTTATGTCTAAATCATGTATTCATTTTGACCTTATCTTGGTACATGGTGTGAAATGTTGGTTTGTGCCTAATTTCTGTCATACCATTTCTTAGTTTTCCAAGCAGTTTTTCCTCTAATAGTGAGTTCTTATCCCAGGATCTGGAGAACTTGGCTTTATCAAACAGGAGATTATTGTAGTCATTGACTGCTATATCTTGTTTACTTAACTAATTAGACTGATCTACCACTTGATCTGACTGTTAGACTGATCCAACTGTTTTATGATTGCAGCTTTATAATACAGTTTTAGATCTGGTATGGCTAGGCCACCTTCCCTTGCATTTCTTTTAACTAATTCCCTAGCTATTCTGGATTTTTTTTTCTTCCAGGCGAATCTTGTTATTATTTTTTGTAGCTCTATAGAATAATTTGGTTGGTATGCCACTGAATAAGTAAATTATTTTAGGTAGAATTGTGATTTTTATTATGTAAGCTCAGCCTACCCGTGAGCAACAGATATTTTTCCATTTATTTAGATCTGACTTTATTTGTATGAAAAGTGTTTTTGTAATTGTGTTTTTATAGTTCCTGGGTTTGTCTCAGCAGGTAGACTCCTAAATATTTTATAATGTCTACAGTTATTTTAAATGGATATTCTCTTTATATATCTTGCTGCTGGGCTTTGTTAGAAATGCCTGATGATTTATGTGGGTTTATTTTATATCCTGTAACTTTGCTAAAGTTATTAATTATTTTAAGTAGTTTCTTTTTACTTGTTTCTCTAGGATTCTCTAAGTATAGCATCATATCATCTGCAAAGAGTGATACTTGTTTCCTCATTGCCTATTCTAATCCCTTCAAATTGTTTTTCTTCTCTTATTGCTAAAACTAACATTTCTAGAACAAACAACCGCGATGGTGGTAATGGACATTCTTTTTTCACCCCTGTTCTTATTGGAAAAGCTTCTAGCTTATCCTTATTACATGTAATGTTTGCTGATGGGTTTAGATAGATGCCACCTATCATTTTAAGGAAAACTCCATTTATTCCTATGCTCTCTAATGTTTTTAATAGGAACAGGTTCCGTACTTGTCAGTTTTTCTACCTCCATTGAGATAATCATATGAGTTCTGTTAGTTTTGTTATACACGTAGTCAATTATGCTGATAGTTTTCCTTATATTGAACCAGCTCTGGATTCCTGGTATGAATCCCACCTGGTCATAGCATATGATCCTTTAGTTGATTCATTGCTATAATATCTTTGCTAATATTTTCTTTACAATTTTTGTATTGATAAGCATTAGGGAAATTGTTCTATAATTTTCTTTCTCTGTTTTGGCTCTTTGTAGTTTAGGTATTAGCATGATATTTGTGTCATAAAAAGAATTGGTAGGACTCCTTCTTTGGCTATTTTTCCAAATAGTTTATGTAGTATTGGAATTAATTGTTCTTTAAATATTTAGTAGAATTCTCTTGTAAATCTTTCTGGTCCTGTAATTTTCCTTAGGGAATTCATTGATGGCTTGTTCAATTTCTTTTTTTTTCTACAATGGGGTTATTTCAGTATTTTACTTCCTCTTTTCATCTGAGCAATTTTTATTTTTTGTAAATAATCATCCATTTCACTTAGATTATCTGATTTATTGTCATACAATTGGACAAAATAACTCCTGATTATTGCTTTAATTTCATCATCCATGGTGGTGAATTCACCCTTTTTATTTTTGATAGTAGTGATTTTATTTGATTTTTTCTTTTTTTAAAAATCAAACTAACCAAAGCTTTATCTGTTTTGGTTTTTTTTCTTAAAACTAGCTCTTCCTTTTATTAGTTCAATAGTTTTCTTACTTTCAATTTTATTTTATGTTTTATTTTTTGCTTTTTGGAGGGTGGAAGGCAGGGCTTGCCCAAGGTCACATGGCTAGCAAGTTTTAAGTGTCTGAGGCCAGATTTGAACTCAGGTCTCTAGGGCCAATGCTGTATTCACTGCACCGCCCAGCCATCACATTTTGCTTGCAATTTTATTAAACTTTACTTTGATTTTCACAATTTTTAATTAGGTATTTAACTGGGGATTTTTAATTTGTTCTTTTTCTAGCTTTTTTTAGTTGCATGCCCAATTCATTGATCTGCTCTTTCTCTATTTTGTTCATGTAAGCATTTAGAGTTATAAAATTTCACCTAAGAACTGCTTTGACTGCCCCAAATTTTGCTATGTTGTCTCATTATTTTCATTCTCTTTGATGAAATTATTTATTGTTTCTATGAATGATTTGTTATTGATTCACTCATTCTTCAGGATTAGCTTACTTAGTTTCCAATTAATTTTAGTTTATATTTCTGTGGCCCTTTATTACATATAATTTTTATTGCCTCATAATCTGAAAAGGATGCATTTCTGCCTTTCTGCATTTGATTGTGAGGTTTTTATAACCTAAGACATGGTCAATGCTTGTATAGGTGGCATGTGCCACTGAGAAAAAAGTATATTCCTTTCTGTCTCCATTCAATTTTCTCCAGAGGTCTATCATATCTAACTTTTCTAAAATTCTGTTCACCTACTTAAATGCTTTCTTGTTTATTTTGTGTTTAGACTTATCTAGTTCAGGGCGGGGGGGAGGTTGAGGTACCCCACTAGTATAGTTTTGCTCTCTATTTCTTGCTGTAACTCACTTAACTTTTCCTCTAAGAATTTGTATACTACACCACTTGTTGCATATATGTTTAGTATTAATCATACTTCATTTTTATGATACCTTTTAGTAAGATGTAGTTTCCTTCCTTATCTCTTTTACTTACAAGTGAGATCAGCTTTGCTACCCCTGCTTTTTAAAAATTTTTTACTTTGGCTGAAGCATAACATATTCTACTCCAGCCTTTTACCTTTATTCATGTGTATTTCTCTGCTTCAGTTATGCTTTTTGCAAACAATGTTTTGTAGGGTTCATGTTTTTAATCTACTCTGCTGTCTACTTCCATTTTATAGAAGAGTTCATCCCATTCACATTCACAGTTACAGTTAATAACTGTATTTCCCTACATTCTATATCTATATTCTCTCTCCTTTCACCCTGTCCCTCCTTAATAGTGTTTTCTTCTGACCACCACCCTCTCCCCTTTTCTTTTCTTTTCTTTTCTTTTCTTTTCTTTCCTTTCCTTTCCTTTTCTTTCCTTTCCTTTCCTTTCCTTTCCTTTCCTTTTCTTTTCTTTTCTTTTCTTTTCTTTTCTTTTCTTTTCTTTTCTTTTCTTTTCTTTTCTCTTTCCCCTCCTGATTCCCTACAGGGCAAGACAAATTTCTGTACCCAACTGAGGATGTATGTTATTCCCTCTTTGAGCTGAATCCAATGAGAGTAAGGGTAAAAAAATGCTCCCCACCCCCTTCTTTCCCTCTACTGTTATAGGTCTTTTTTAACCTTTTCATGTGATATAATGGACCCTATTCTATATACCTCCTCTCCTCTTTTCCTAGTACAATTTTTTTAACTACTCAATTTATTTTATATCAAAGTCAACTTATATCTATACCCTCTCTCTCTGTATGCCCCTTCTAATTGCCCTAGTGAAGATACAGTTCTAAAGAGTTACAAGTATCATCTTCCCATGTAGAAATGTAAACAGTTTAACCTTATTGAATAATGTGTTTTCCTTTACTGTTTACCTTTTTATGTGTCTCTTGAGTCTTATATTTGAAGACTGAAATTTCTTTTCAGTTCTAGTCTTTTCATCAGCAAAGTCTGAAAGTCCTCTATTTCATTGAATATCCATATTTTCCCCTGAAAGATTATGCCCAATTTTGCTGAGAAGCTGATTCTTGGTTATAATCCAAGCTCCTTTGCCTTCCAGAATATCATATTCCAAGACCTCTGATTTTTTTAATGTAGAAGCTGCTAAGTTTTTTGTAATCTTCACTGTGGCTCCTGGTATTTGAATTGTTTCTTTCTGCTTGTGGTATTTTCTCTTGACCTGATAAATTCTGGAATTTGGCTACAATATTCCTTGGAGTTTTCATTTTGGGATTGCTTCCAGGAGGTGATCAGTGGATTCTTTAAATGATTATTTTACCCCCTGATTCTAGAGTATCAGGGTGATTTTCCTTCATAATTTCTTGAAAGATGCTCTCTGGGTTTGTTTGTTTTTTTATCATGGCTTTCAGGTTGTCTAATAATTCTTAAATTATCTTTCCTGGATCTATTTTCCAGGTGAGTTGTTTTTACAATGAGGTATTTTATGTTTTCTTCTATGTTTTCATTCTTTTGATTTTATCTGATTGGTTCTTGATATCTCATAGAACAGTGGTTCTCAACTTCTGGGTTATGTTCAATTTATAACAATGAAAATATATCCTGCATATCAAATATTCACATTATGATTCATAACAGTAGCAAAATTACAGTTATGAAGTAGCAACAAAAATAATTTTATGGTTGTGGGTCACCACAATATGAGGAACTGTATTAAAGGGTTGTGGCATTAGGAAGGTTGAGAACCACTGTCATAGAATCATAAACTTCCACTTGCCAAATTCTAATTTTTAAGGAATTATTTTCTTCAGTTTGCTTTTGTACCTCATTTTCCATTTGGCCAATTGTACTTTTTACAAAGTTGTTTTCTTCAGTCAATTTTTCTCCTTCCTTTTCCAAGCTATTGACTTTCTCCTCCACACCTTTCATTTCTTTTCCCAATTTTTCTTCTACCTCTCTTATTTGACTTTTAAAATCTTTTATGAGTCTTCCAAGAAGCTCTTTGAACTTGAGACTATTTCATATTCCCCTTTGAAATTTCACATGTAGGCATTTTGACGATGTTGTCCTTTTTTTGAGTTTGTTTTGATCTTCCCTGTCACCATAGTAGCTTTCTATGTTAAAGGTTCTTTTTGTTTGTTTGTTTCTTGGCCTGTTTTGTGGCTTTTAAAGTTGAGTTATGCTCCTGGGGCATAGAGGGTACTGTTTCAAGCTTCTTGCTCTTGGGGCCAGGGGTCTGGCCACTGGCTTTATGTACTGGGGCCTCAGGTACTGACAACTTGCTTATTGCACTGCTGTGATCTGAACTAGTTACACCTGTTGTTGCCTAGGTTCTCAGGCTGGCAGTTTATCTTCTATACTGGGGCTGAAGGCCTCATAGCTGACCTGCTTTGCCACTGGCCTGTTGAGCCAGGACCAAGGAGTCTGTGCTGTGGCTAAGAGCCTCCTGCTGGCTTACCTGGATGCTGTCTGCTCTGGGCCATGCTCCCTTTTTACCCAAATGAGACAGTCCTTTTCTGACGTGCTTTTAAGTTTTCTTAAGCTGAAAAATGTTTCATTCCGTCTTTTTTGTAGGTTCCATCACTCCAGGATCTATTTAGAGGTTTAATTTAATGTTGTTTCTGAGGGAAACTAGGTAGAAATTAGGCAAATTCCTAGCTTCTCTTGGTCATCTTGGCTCTACCCTTCCTATTAATATTTTTAAAAATCTGTTTTGATACTAATATGAAGTAAATTAACATGCCATACTTTGGTTAGAAAATTTTCTTCCCGTCCTTTTCTATATCTGCAATGCATATTAAAATAGTCTTCACTATTTGAAAATGAGAAGGAAAATATGTTCTCTGATGAATTGATTTGTCACCCTTAGACTTCCCTTAATCAGGTTAAATTATCTTAAAGCATGTGAAATATTATTCTAAGGATTGCACAGACAAGTTATTCTTCTCCACAAAGAACTGAACAATAGAAATTATCTCCAATTGTAGAAATACAGAATTCAACTAAAAATCAGGGCATAACTTAGTGACTGTAAGGCTTATTAAACACCATAACAAGCTATTAAAAAGAGTATGAAATACCTTCTCTGGATACCTTTAAAAATATAATCATAAGTCCTGATTAATGAATTCACTTGGCAGGAGTAAAAGACCAGAGCAGATGACTTCTTTAGGGTTCATTCCACTTCTGTGATTGTAAGATGTTTTTAGTTGTCTAATTCTTTGTGCTCCCTGTATATGATGAATGCTGCTAAGCTGTTTTCCAATAACTGTTTATCTACCCTTCCTCCAGGTATTTAGAAGTCTATTTTAGGAAGTGAAGCAAAACATTCAGAGGGGAAAATAAACCACAAATCAGAATTTGTTAACACATTATAATAAAATAATGCCTGCTTTTAAACATTCATTTAATTATCATCAAGTAAATCCATTTTAACAATAGGAGTATTCAGGTAAATAGCAGGTCCCAGATAGCTCCTTCTACTGTGTCTTGGTCTCTGGAGAAATAGAACTGAAAACTTTACTATCCATTGCCTCAGAAAGTGACAGAAGCTGTCAACATGGAGTACTCCAAGATATTTGTTCATTACTGCAGATTTGTCATTCTCTTGGAGAAGTTCACATTTAAATTTGTGCCCTCTAGCAATCAGAGGTAATGATTTTCTAAAAACTCTTTATTAATATTGAAAAGTATTTGTAACATTGAAAAGATAGTAAATCACTGTCACAATCTCAAACAATTCACCTGTCATATTGAATTCTCAGGAGTGATTTTTATAAATAAGGTATGTATGAGAATATAGTATAAGTTTTCTGGTCAACCAAAATGTTTATAAAGAAATTCAGTCAGAAGTTGTAAATTTGACGGGCGGAGCCAAGATGGCGGCGTAGAAGCAGCAACACATCGCAGCTCTCACATAGCCACCCCAAAATACCCATAAAATAGGACTCTAAACCAATCCTGGAACTCCAAAGCGCACACAAAGATACTTCCCACTAAAGTCAGCTCGGCAAAGAGGAACCGTATCAGCACTGCTAACCAAAACCAGCCTGGCCTGAAGCCGGGGCTGTGCCCCGGGGGCGGCTGGACGGGAATTGCTGAGAAGCTTCAGGTGAGCAGATTAGCGGCAGCTGTGAATGGGATTTGTGAAAGGGGGAGATAAGCAGTCCGGCCAGAAGGCCTCCAGAGCGGAAAGGTGAAAGGCAGAGGTTTTGCACCCGCTTGCAGTTTCCCGCCACGGCCTGCAGACAGCAGGGGGACTGAGCGACTGGGCTAGCCAGGG
>CM053580.1:112861364-112881753 GCA_028627135.1 Pseudochirops cupreus
TGTAATGGAATACTATTGTGCTATAAGAAATGGGAAGGAGATGGACTTCATAATTATCTGGAGAGGCTTATATGGACAGATGCTAAGTGAGAAGAGCAGAACCAGGCAAAACCTGTACACAATCACAGACACATTGTACATATGATGACCAACCTTGATAAACTGGACTATCCTCAACAACGCACAGCTAAAGACAACTCTACAAGCCTCAGGATGGAAGGAGATATCTAAACTCAGAGAAAGATATAGAAAGACTATAGTTTAAATGGAGACTGAAGCAAAACATGCTATCGTTCTTTTTCATGTCTGGTTTTGCTTTTCTTTTCCCAGTGATCACTCGTTGGTTACAACCCTTCTATATAACCAAACTATTGTACAATGTGAAAGTATTTGCAGATCTTATACATGATTGCATGCCGCGATGGGGAGGGGAGAAAATCTGAAACTGAAGTGAATGTGGTCCTGAATCTTGTAAATTAAAAGTAAATAAACAAGTCATTAAAAAAAATGATAGAGTACAACTTATCCGTGAGTCAACGTCTTATGTGGCTCTTGTCCGCGTCTGTATCATATGTACCATCACTGGGTCTGCTCATCTAATTTTAACCCATATGTGCTTAACACCAGGTTTGAAAAGTGGAGCTATGAGAGCTGAGGTGATTTCTGAATTTCCTTTCAATAGTCATGTAGTAAGTGTCTGGAGCAGGGTTTGGACTTTGAGTGCAGCACTCTTATTTACTCGGCCACAATCCATACTTCCTCATCTATTGTCTCAGAATTGCTGTCTATTCTTTCCACGTGAACGAGTCTCCTATTTCCAGTGAGATAACTTTCCTGAATTCAGAGACTCTATTTGCTACATCTTTTGTTTCCTCTGAGTCACCAGCTCAGTCCTATACACGTAGTAAGTGCTTACCACATTCTTGAAGAGCTTGTAGATGTCATTACAATGTGGTCTGTGCCCAAGCTGTTCATCATATCTCTGAGACGATTCTGTGACTGAAGTTAAACTTACGTTAAACCTGCCATAATGAAAATGTGTAACATTTAAGTCTAAAATAAAGGTAGCTTAAAGCCTTACATATTTATATTAAGATTAATTTGTCTGCTTCCTCTTTTTTTCCTTCCTTACTCTGACACCATTCTAGCCACTTTGAAGTTTATTCTATAGTGATTTCAGTGTATGCTACTGTGTGTGTTTAAATTGTAAGGTTGCATTTTGGTCACACTTGTTGATGAGAGCCTTGTTGACTGGTTGAGATAGAGACTGCTGGGGGATGTTTCCCTTGATGGGGACTCCATCAGTCATTTAAAGGTCTCTTCTTTTATTTACAGGTTTGATAAATTCATTTTCTCAGTTCACCCAGGCGTGTTTAGGATGGAGGGAGCTGATCTATTAAGTGGTTAGGCCACTTAATCATAGAATTAGAACAAAAAAAGGCTTCATTTCATTTTTTTTTAATTAAATTTTTTTTTTTGCTCTTTATGGAGAGAAGAGGGCAATTGGAGTTAAATGACTTGCCCAGGATCACATGGCTAGTAAGTGTTAAGTGTCTGAGGCCGGATTTAAACTCAGGTCTTCCTGACTCCAGGGTTGGTGCTCTATTCACTGCCACCCTGACTTCATTTAATTTCATGGATATTTCTGTCAAGTTGTGGTAATCTGATGAAATGATCTTCTATATACTTGAGAAATGGTGAGATTTCTGTGTGAGCAACTGAAACATTTGAATAGAACAGGAACACTTTTTTTCCCCTGGACAGTGCTGGAGAAATGCTCACAAATTATTTATGGTCCCACTGCCCTTTTTTCCAGTTTTCTTTCAGTCACCAAAAGCTTCTGTAATTATACTACAGCATGCAGCATTAATTAGATTATATTAGTTACAATCTAGAATTATATCTTCCTGATGAGATTTTAGGGAGGCACTCCTGCCTACTTGATGAGATTTGGGAGATGCCCTAGTCTCCTAAGCCACACTTACCCATGATCTCTTGGGAAGAATAGACAGCTTCCTGGGAAGAATTACATAATGGCTAATCTCATTCATGTTGTATTGGCTATCATTAGCTTCATATTCATAGGGTTATATTTTCTGCCCTTGTCACAAATTTCTGTAGGGACCACCTTTTGGGACCTTCAGTAACTACAAATGAATATCTACATTATTAAATAACAGAACTGAAGTTTTCCAATGTCTTGAAATGTGAGAAAATCTGTATTAGCCTTCATGAGAGAAACTTTACACAACCAAAACATTCATTATCATTAGGGAAATGAAAATCATTACCAAATTGTGTTGCCTAGAGACCACCTTATCATTAGTGTAGAGGAAGAGGTTATAATGCTTGTATGTGATGTAGAATGCCTCTATAGATAATCTACACTTTGTGGTGCTCTTATCTTTGTAACTGTGCTCATTTCATTCTGCCAAATAAAGACCAGGCCATTAATCAACTTCAAGCACCTACAGTATCTGACACTGTACTAGGCACTAGGGATACAAAGGCAATGAAGTTGTTCCTATTCAAAGGAACTTAACTTCTAATGAGGACTATCACAAGGGCATATGCAACTATATACAGAATAAATAGAGAATAAGTGGACCTAAATATAAAATAGTTAAATATAAGGTAGTTTTGAAGGGAAAGTACTAGCAGCTGGGGGAAAGAATAGAATCTGCATGAAGAAGGTAGGGCTTGAGCTATGTCTTGAAGGAAGAGAGGGACTCTGCGATGGGAGTGATGAGGTAATGCTTTCCAACTCTATGGGACATCCTATGTAAAGGCATGGTGATGGAGTGTCATATGTGAGTACCATAGAAAGACCATTGGGCAGGACAAAAGACTGGATTGTGAGAAAGGGAGTACTGTTTTGTCACCCCCACCCCAATTTCTGAATATTTTTATTTATTTTAATACATTATTTTTTCCAGTTACATGTAGAAACTATTTTTACGTTAAAAAAATTGAGTTGCAAATTCTCTCCTTCCTTCCCCTCCCTTGTCATTGAGAAGGCAAGGAATTTGATATAGGTTATACATGTATAGTTCTGCAAAACATATTTCCATATTAGTCATCCTGTAAAAAAAAAAAACAGACCAAAAAAAGAAACCAAGAAAAATAAAGAATTAAAAAAATATATATGCTTCAAACTACATACAGACTCTATAAGTTCTTTCACTGGAAGTGGATAGCATTTTCTGTCATAAGTCCTTTAGAATTGTCTTGGATCATTATATTGCTGAGAATAGCTAAGTTATTCCCAGTCGATTACATGATATTGTTGTTACTTTGTACAATGTCCTCCTGGTTCTGTTCACTTCACTCTGCATAAGTTCATATAAGTCTTTCCTGGTTTTACTGAAAGAATCTTGGTTGTCATATCTTATAGCACAGTAGCATTCTATTATAATTATATACCACAACTTGTTCAACCACTCCCCAATCAGTAGGCATTCCTCAATTTCCAGTTCTTGCTACTACACACACACACACAAAAGCTACCATAAATATTTTTGTATGTATAAGTCTTTTTCCTTTAAAATTTCTTTGGGATACCAGTAGTGGTACTGCTGTTTTTATACAGTTTTATAACCCCCTGGGTATAGTTCCAATTGTTCTCCAGAATGCTTGTATCAATGAGGAGGTCACTGTCCTAAACTTCAGTATTTTCATGCTGCTATTTTCAGGGCTAGTTCCAAGGGTCTGTAAATTTTTAGTGTCATCACTTCTCTCTTGACCTGCATTCTTGTCTATTAGCACCCATAAGCACTCTTTTCTGCCCTAGAACTGTGTCCAGGGTCCCTTCTCCCGCTCGTGTTTCTTCTTGCTTTGGGATGGTGACCTGAAAACCCAGCTGGGCTTGGCAACACAGTCCTGCTTCCATTGCCAGCAAAGGGTCCCCTGAAATCTCATTCTGACCAATGGTCTAGGTAGCTCCAGAAGCCATCACTGCTGATTCAATCCCACTGCTGCCTCCACCCCCACACCAAGGCCTGTAGTTGGCTTGCCTGGGTATGGCTAGTTTTTTTATTGCACTCCACTCTCATTCCAGTGAGACATACTTTTCTTGCCAACCTTCTAAGTGGTCTTGGGCTGGAAAATTGTTTCACCCTGCTATCCTTTTGTTGGTTCTTCTACTCCAGAATTTGTTGAGGTGTTATTTTAGTGTTGTTTGGAGAGGAATTGTGGAGAGCTCAGACAAGTCCCTACTTTACTCAGCCATCTTGGTTCCACTTCCCTTTGGAGTAAGTTTTATTGAAGTTGATCAGATAGGTCAAGTTGGGGTTGTGAAAGATTTTAAGAGTTAAAAGAAATGTTTTAATTTTATCCTGAGGTAATATAATTGGAAACTGTTCCCCATTGTCTCGGAAAACAATAGAAAGCCCCTGCATCAGTTTCATAACCTATAGGTGTTATTAAATTAATTAATTTAGCAGGTACTTGGTCCCTAGTAACTAAGAGCTAAGTGCTTCTGTGAAAGAGGCAGAGAGTGTGAACTCCATCTCCTGTGTGAAAGAAACAGAAGGTGTGAACTTTGTCTCCTATGTGAAAGAGACAGAGGGAGTGAACTCTGTCTCCTGTTGTTGATGTGGCAGGAGGGGGTTGGCTGAGACAGGAAGCCAATGTATGTCTTGTATATAAGAAGAGTTCCGGGGACAGAGAATCAAAATGAAGAATTTTTACTCCTGGTGAAGGAAGCAGGATTATCCCAGCATCTGGGAGCTGGGCCTGCTGGACTGAGAACTGAGTTGGCATTTTCTATGAGATCAGAATCTGGTGAAGGCTGAAGTTGCTGCTGCCTGGAAGGCTGAGATTCCTTCAAGGTTCTAGGGCCAGCTGAACTGCTGGAGTACTGAAGAAATGTGACCGGGATGCTAAAACTTTGTTTGTGACTTGGTTGATTGTTGAGTTCCCAGCAACAGAAGTTGTGAAGATTGAGAGATGTGCTGGTCCCTGTAAACTTCAGTGTGTAACAAGAACTGCCTGGAGGACTGGAAGAGAACCTGGGAGCTGTCTGCCTCTGAATCCAGGTGACTGTTTGCTGGATTCATGTAGGAGCTGGGACCATGGAAGGGGATCCAGGGAATCTGAGAGACCACTCCAAGTCAAGATGAAGAAAAGGCCTCCCCTTGGACTCATGATGAAATTGAACTGTACTAGACACCAAGGGGTGGAGGGTTTGTGTAATTTTCTAATGACTGTATTGCCCCATGAGTGGAAGATTGATTATTGTATTGTGAAATGACTGAACGATTAAGTAAGGAAACAGGATCATTACTCTTTTGTTCTTTGTTTTAACTATTGTGGCCACTGTAGTGAAAACTATGTGGCCATTCTAATGTTAAGCTGTTATGAAAACTATATTGTGACTTTCTGTGATAAAATGCAATGTTGTGGTTATTAAATTGTGATTTGTTGTGAATGTTTGCCTTGATTTGTAATGGAATAAATGGAGCGTTCACTATACTATGTAATCTCAACTTTAAAGGCTGTTCACAGTAGCATTCTTTTGGGAAGCTGCTGATGCATGGTGTTACAACAGAAAAAAAACTGAAACCAAAACCCAGAAGTTACAGCAACTCACATGTGAACATGAACAGAAGTTGAAAGCTAAGAACCTTCCTAGTTTCTGATGCTTTTTCTTTCTGCTGCATAAATGATCTAATGAAATGAGGTAGTATACTTTATCTGGCTTCTCTGGATGCTCCTAAGATCTTTGTATACCAATATTCATGGGCCTGTGTTCAACCATTTCAGTCTCTGGTAGGAAATAGCTACTCCAATTAAAAATATCCACTTTTCTATGCTATTGTTTTTCCTTCATGCTTGAAGAGGAACAAAATGATATCACTATGCCAGAGCGAAGACTGTGGCTGATCAGACCAATACAAGCTTAGAAGGCTTTACCACAAATCAGATGTAAATAGTCCATGTAAACATTTGGGAAGGAGATACGTCTAAATTTGCACATTTCATGTTCTTTTGAACTACTACAATTCTGCTTTTTTTTGTAGAGCATAGCATCTTCTTTGATGTGGGCATGCCATGGTAGATGATCTTGTGCCAGCGTCTTCCACAGTTAATAATAAAGTTTTTCAGAGATCTTATATCACTTGTCCTTGTATTGATTGTTTCTCCTGACTTTCATGTGACCATCTGCCTTGTGTGAGTTTCACAAAAACTTTGCAAGGTCTTCAAAGTACTTTCTTCTCAACAATTTTTTGAATATAAGTTGTCCTGTGTGTTATTATCTTCATTTAGATAAGGAAATTGAGGCTCTTAAAAGCTATGACACTCCTGTAACAACAAAAGGATAAGTATTTGAGGTGATGTTTGAATCCAAATCTCTGAATTCCAAGTTTAGTCCCCTAGCAATGCTCCATGTTATCTGTCCATGACTGGTAGAGCTGCTTCTCTGCCTATTCCTTTACATTTATATAGCATTAAGGCTGTTTATCTCTTACCCACTTTTTCTATACTTTTTTCTCTCTTGGTTACAAAAATTAGGGGTAATATCTTTCCTCCTTTCTTAGTTGAATAACAGAATAATGTGTGTGTCTTCAGCTCACTTTTCCAATCTCTATAATCTTTTCTTTAGCAGTTTTATCTGCTCCTATCACTTCATTGATCACTTCCATGGAAATGACTTCCAAGTCTGTATCTCCATCTCTTAAATCCTCAGCATGATTTTTATTCATATATGTATGTGTGTGTGTGTGTGTGTGTGTGTGTGTGTGTATATTGTAATTTTTGGTCTTCTGAATTTGTTCGTTGATATATGTTATCTGATTATTTTGAGCTCTTTTTGCTCCATTTCCCCTCATAAAAATGTAAAAGAAAACAACTCTGACATACTTCATAACTATTATTAAAACATTGAACAGTCATGGCCTTAAAAGACTGCCTCAAATCTCTTGGCAAAGAGATGATGAACAGTACAGAATGAGACATCCATTTTCATATATTGTTAATGTTTTAATTTATTGTTTGACCGCTACTGTATTTACAAAAGAGAGCTCCTCTTTGAGGAACTGAAGTGAGTGAGTTGGTATTGATAGAAATGCAAAAAACAACCCAACTACATTCAAATACACAGAAGAAATGAACAAGCATTAATTTTATAATTATTTTATTAACCTTACTATATACTTAAAAACCACACCGTATGTAGCAGAAGTTCCCCATTTATATAATCCTCTTTCTTTTTTGTGTATATTGAAATGTTTGTATTTTGTTGATTAAGTTTGCAATAAAGAATTTTTTTAAAGTTCTAATTTTATTCTTATTTCTTGTTTCACTTCTCCATTCATTTCCTTCTAGTAGATCTTCCACCTGTTCCTATACTTTTTGTGCTTTATTCTATTTTATTTAGCACTTATATGTTCTCCAAATGCACTGCATTTCCCACTATAGTTAGATATCTCCAATTGAACATCTCATTGGCCCCTCACATACAATATGCTTGAATGATTTCATCATATTCCCTCTAAGACCTACCCCTAAGGATATTCCTTTTTCTGCTGACAGCATTTCCATTCTCCTAGTCTCCTAGGTTTGGAATTTATAGGTCATTTTTGGCTATTTCTAATACCTTTACTTCTACCATATAATTACATGCCAAGACTTGTAGTTTGTACCACCACCCCTTGTGTCCCATCCTTTCCATTCCAACATTCTAGCATAAATTATTATATAATTATTATATTTCCTATCTAACCGGCTTCCCTGGGAACAATCTCTTCCCAATCCATTCTTTACATTGCTACTTAAGTGACCTGCTTTAATGCACAAAGAAGATCTCTTTTCTCCCTTGCTCTAATAACTTCAGTGTCTTCCCATTATGTCCTAAATAAATAATAAACTCCTCATCATGACATTAAAGGTCCCCCACAATCTGGCTGTACTATTCAAGCCTTTATATTGCTCTTCTACTTTTGGCCTATATTCCTGGCCAGTTGAGATGCTTATTCATCCCCTACCTCACCCTGTGCTCTTCTAACTGAGTACTCTTTATATCATCCCTGATACCTTGAGAAGAAATACTGCCACTATTCACCCTCTTTCCTCCACCTATTGAAATTGGTTCCTTATGATGACTTTTTTGATATCTTTTCACCACTACTTAGAGTTTACTGTTTCAATGCATGCAGTGCCTGTAGTGGCAGGAGCCCTCCAGCTGAAAGGAAATCAGAGAAAACAGAACTGTAGGGTAGCCACTTCTAACCTATAATAAAAAACCAGCATGTGTCTATAAAACAACTTAGTACAACAAATTAATACAACTCTCTGGTAAGCTTTGATAGTCTAACAGCAGTTCGCAAAATGTCCATGACCCACTGGGGGTCCCTGAGACCATTTTAGGGAATCTATGAGGTCAAAATTATTTTCATAATAACACTAAGATCCTATTTGCCTATTAAAATACTGTACCCTTTTCCAATTACATATTAATACAAGGCCAGATTTTCTTCATATACTTCAAACAAAACAGATCACAACTAATTGAATGTAAAAACAGATTAAAAAATCCAGCTATCTTTTATTATGTTAGATATTTAAGAGACTTGTATAAAAACATAAAACAGTGTCATTCATTTCTATTTTGGAAAATATTGTCATTTTTCATAAAATATTTTAAAACATTTATTGGTTTATTATTTTTATTTGTTCAAGTAAATATTTTAAAAATATTAATTATTATATTAAATATTGATAGATATGTCACACATAAACAAAAGCTCTTTGGGGTTTTCAATAATTTTTAAGCATGTAAAGTGGGTCCTGAGACAAAAATGTTTGAGTACTACTGGTTTAAACACAACCTATTGTTTGTGTGTGTGTGTGTGGGGGGGATTTTTGTTTGTTTGTTTTTTAGTGATAAGCCTTATCTTAATTTGGTTGTCTTGCCTAAAAGTCACTGCCTTAGCTTTGTCCATCAGAGAGAGGGTTTATTTATTTATTTATTTTTTTGGTGTGGAGTGGTTCAGGTAGGATGTGGTAGGGTTCAGGTCATGGCACTTGCTCTTTTTGGTGAAGACCGGCAATTCTTCCAGCAAAGTTGTGACTCTCAGGAACCCTAGTTATGGCCTTGGTCAGTACTCACGAATGTAAAGTGGAAAAAAAGGAGTTCTCTGTCACTGAGGCCTTGAATGAGTCTCCCAATTCTTGTCTTGGAGTCCTGAATCATGGTACCATGGTCATCAAGATTTTGGGGCAGCTGTTGTGGTTACTAGTATTAGCTTTAGTCTGCAATTTATGGATCTAGCAGGATTGAGGCGACCTTTGCATTGAACTAAGAAGCTTCTTAGCTTGTAGCTTGTTGCAATGTAATCCTCTGTCGTGGTGCCATGCCCACCACGAGGTTGGGGTGACCATCTGATTGAGTAGACCCTATTCTTTCTTTTTTTGCGGAGGGGAAGGCAAGGCAATGAGGGTTAAGTGATTTACCCAAGGTCACACAGCTACTAAATGTGTCAAGTGTTTGAGGCCAAATTTGAATTCAGGTCCTCCTGACTCTAGGGCTGGTGCTCTGTTCACTGAGTCACCTAACCGACCTCTTCCCCCCCACCTTATGTTTCATGAGTGTAAGAGTGGAGGGGGGGAGGTATTGTGTTCACAGGAGTCCCTACTACTGAGGCACACAGTTCAAAGACCTAGTCATTGCTCTCTCTGGGAAGGAAAGGGTCTGGGGGGAAGCTATGAGGCTGACTGTCCTCCCCCCCCCTGATCTGTGGAGCTACAGTGACCAGGAAACTTAGAGCTCTAATCAGCAGCTCATGAACTAAAGGAAGAAACTAGTGCCCCCGAATTGACCTATACATCTGGTTTTGTTGTGTTCTGTCAGAAAAGGCAGACTCAAAAAGTCATTGCAGGAAGCTTTATTAGCCACACATTAATACTTACCAACACCAGAAGTTAGTGGGTAGGCTCTGCTAGTTTCAGAAATGAACCTAAAGAGGGAAAGGGGAAGGAAGAGAGCAGAATCTGGGAGAATCCTTTACAAAAGTTAGATGATGATCCCTGAGGGACAGAGAAGGTCTCTGGACATCAGTCAAGAGAGGGACACAATAAAGCAGTCCAGAGACTGCCAGCATTGCTCCACTGGCTGGAGTTTTGTGTGGAGTTTTTATAGAGTCTTTCTATGGTGTTCCCTCCAACCATCTGGCTGGGGAGAAGATATTCCTGCTAAGTGGTAAAGCAAAGATGGAATGTTGCTCCCTGACTTTGAAGTGAGGAAGAGGCGTTGCCTCCCGGATATCTGAGTGGTTATGGGCTTGATTTCTAGACAGGGCAAATGTTTCAACTTTGGGCTTCCTGGACATTAATGATTTTATGCCAGGGATGTTAGTCAATCAGACTACATAGTCAGGGGATATCAAGATGTGTGGGGCTTCAGAAAACCAGTTAAGTAAGTTTCCACAGGAAATTAAAACTGTGTCACTAATCAGTATAGCAAGATGCCCCATGTGACAAAATGGAGTTTAGAAAACATCAAAGTATCACACAGGAGAACACAATTATACCACACCTTTTTTGTTTTATTTATTTTTTGATCTTTGACTTTTCACAGATATGTGTACTTCTCCCATGTTTATGTGTTCAAGATTTGTCATGCCCATCAATTGGGGAATGGCTGAACAAGTTGTGGTATATGATTGTGATGGAATGTAACAAATGACTAGCTCAACGATTTTAGAAAAAGCATGGAAACATTTCACGAAATAATGAAGAATGAAATGAACAGAACCAAGAGAACATTGATAACAACAACATTGTTTTAAGAATGATTTTGAATGAATAATTTATTTTGTCTATTATAAATACCCAAATTAACTATAAAGGACATATGAAGAAAGACACTATCTGAATCCAGAGGGAGTGGGGAAACCTGATAAATTCAAGTATGTACAGAATAATTTTACATATTATATATACATATATATGTATATACACACTCCTATTTGTATCTAATGGTAGCCATCTCTGGGGGGGGAGAGAAGAGAAGGAAAAAGAAGAAATTTACATGATAATTTTGTTGTATATTTGAAAGGAATAGCAAGTTGTGCACAGCTGATTTGCAGTTTCATATATAATCACTATTTTTTATTGTACTATGTTATGGAAACGTTTGTTTTATTCCATAAATTAAGAATAAAATTTTGAAAAAGATATGTCAATCTCTCGGTGACATCAGTGATGAAAAATCAATCAGACACAACTGAGTAAAATCACCTTTCTACAAAACCCTGGATCTCACCTACTTCTTTTACCCAAGTTACATCTTTTTCTCCCCTGACCCTGATGTGGACACTCTGATTTAGAAGATGCATTAGTTGTAGTCTTATCTTCTTTTCCTCCAACATTTCTCCTCCCTCCTTCCCTTGTGTGAATTTAAACTCAAAGGAGTAAGGACCTGTAGCTTTAGTTATTTATTGGTCTAATTCTTTTTTTTTAATTCCCTCATTTGTATTATATGTAATGGGAATAAGCTAGAAGCATTTGCAGTAAGATTGAGGGCAAAATAAGGATGTCCACTGTGCCCCTGTTATTTAGTTTGGTACTAGAAATGTTAATTGTAGCAATAAGAGAAGAAAAATAAATAGAAGGAATCAGATTAAGAAAAGAAGAGACTAAACCATTATATTGGGGCAGCTAGGTGGTGCAGTGATAGAGCACAGGCCCTAGAGTCAGGAGGACCTGAGTTCAAATCCAGCCTCAGACACTTAACACTTACTAGCCGTGTAACTTTGGGCAAGTCATTTAACCCCAATGGCCCTGCCTTCACCCCTCCAATTAAAGCAAAAATAAATAAATAAATTAACTATTATACTCTTTGCAGATGATATGATGATACTTAGAGAATCCTAGAGAATCAAGTAGAAAACTACTTGAGATAATAAATAAATTTAGTAAAGGTACAGGATATAAAACAAACCCACATAAACCCTCAGAATTCCTATATATTTCTAACAAAGCCCACTAGCAAGAAATAGAAAGAGAAATTCCATTTAAAGTTACTGTAGATATTATAAAACATACCTTCCAAAACAAACCCAGGAACTATATGAACACAATTACAAAATACTTTTCACACAAATAAAGTCAGATCTAAATAATTGGAAAAAACATCAGTTGCTTGTGGTTAGGTTGAACCAATGTAATAAAAATGATAATTTTACCTAAATTAGTTTACCTGTTTAGTGCCATGCCAATCAATCTACCAAAACATTATTTTATAGAGCTAGAAAAAAATAGTCACAATTCATCTGGAAGAACAAAAGGTCTAGAATATCAAGGGAATTAATGAAAAGAAATCTCAGCAATGCAAGGTTATAAGACAACTCCAAAGGACTCATGATGGAAAATGCTATCCATATCCAGAGATATTTATGGAGTTTGAATGCAGATTGAAGCAAACTATTTGTGCTCTTTTTTGTTCCTTCTTTCCTGTTGTTCATTCCATTGGTTATAATCCTTCTTTACAACTTGACTAATGTTTGATGTGAAGGTATTTGTAAAAACTATATCAGATTGCATGCTGCTATGGGAGGGAGGGAGGAGAAGAAAATTTGGAACTCAAAAGCTTGTGGAACTGAATATTGTAAACTAAAAGTAAATAAATAAATTTTAAAAAAAAGAACATTGCCTTATTTCCTCAACTAGACTTTGACTTAAGGTCAATACCTTGTTCCTTCCCAAAATACAGCCTATCATAGCTAGCTTCAAACTTGACTTCCCCCAACCTTTTTCACACTTAGGTATGATAATGGTTTTGACCTGAAATCTGCTTAAGATCCCTCTGGACCATCAGCTTCATGAATTGTCTTCCTGAGCTCAGATATACAACCAGTCTTCCCCTACTTATCCCACTACTATCAATGGTAGAGCTTCAGAGCTCTAATTTTCCCCCAATATATATGTACTACTGCATGTTCCTCAAACCTGCTTTGAATCACTCAGTACTATAGATTCCATTCAGGAAAAGCACATTCCATATTGTAGTCTCAAACTTACCAGGAGGCAAGGATAGTATAGAGAAAAAATTTCCCTAATTTACAAATCATCCCATATTCCTTTAGTCTCTCAGGCTGCTCTGGAAGCCAATTTTCATCAAGTCTTTTCATCTTTTAAATTATCACCAAGTACCACATATATTTATTTGGGCAAAACTTATGTGATATGTTATTTTTAAAATGGGCATCATAGAGAACATTTCTAGAATTGTAAGGGAATTCATAGGCCATTGAGTCTAAACCTCTCATTTAAGAGAAGAGGAAACTGAGGCCCGGGGAAGTTGTGACTTTTCTAAGGTCACCCAAGTAATAAATGTCAGAAGTTAGATTTTATCTCCATTCCTTTGCCTAAAGAACTAGTGTTCTTCCCACTCTACCACTTCACCTAGTTGAGTTAAATATGTATATGCTTTACATTTTTGGTTTTCAACAAGAGGTATGGACTATGGTTTGTTTATAATTTTTCACCATTTGAATTTTCCATTAGTCAGCTAGAGATGACACTGAACTGGTACATTAACCATGGTTGCTGCTTGTAATCCTTAATCTGGGAATTCTCTAAAATGTATATTCTATAGCACCTAAGTTGATTTTTATCTTTTAAAACTAAGCTGGTATTTCTCTCTACTTTTTTTTTTTTACAGTCTCACATTCTGCCCACAGCTAATTGGTATTATGATTGAACCAACATAAGAATAAAAATACCAATGAATCAAAGGAAATCATTCTCATTAAATGGGAAACCAAGAAAGCAGTGCTTTCTAGAACAAATATTATTCAAAAATATTCTCATTAAAAGAAATTGCCCTCCCTGGTATAATAAAATTCATCTAAAGAGAAGCATCTGGCGAAATCATATAACTTACCGTAGCATAACATTTGGGATGAATTAAGTTACTCTATTGTCAAAGTGCTTTCTTGGCTTCTCAATATTTTCCAAACATTTAACTTATCAGTGTCTCACAGTCCTCTAGTATGCTCATGTTTTTCTTATTATTCCTTTCAAGGCATTGTATTGTGAAGACTACAAAGTGGTAATAGTTTTTTGAAGGGATAAAACTATTTTGAAATAAGAGAATTTCAAGCCTTTCTCTGGACTCTAGATGTCTATTCTTTTCTATGATCCACTTGTCCAATCTGTTATGTGAATAGCCCTGCAGACTGAAGTATGAAGTGCCAAAACAAATGGTCCATGAAAGTATGTCTATCGAGGAGAGGTGAGTGGGTAGTTTAGGGAGTGGGGGAGTTGGGACAGAGGGGGCAAGGCAGTAACCTAGGTCCAGATTAGGTTATACAGATGGGTTTTTTTATACCCTCAAGTGCATTGGCTTTCTCTACTAGAGGACAATCAATCATTTCTTTTCTTTTCAATAGATCTGTAAAAGGGGTGAGATCTATAAAACATTACTAATGTTAAACTTAGCCAAGAAGCCAGATGATAAATCTTATCCTGCTTCTATTGAATGAATAGGCTAACCTTTCTGAATGCAATATTTACACAAGGCGGAGTTCCTAAAGTGTTCTGAATTTTTTTTTCCTTCAAAATATGGCTCTTTTTTTTTTCCTGGTTGTGTTTTGGTCCAGACCCATGGTTAAACTGGTGTAGGAAATTCCTGATGGGAAAGCTTTCTTTACTAATTCATATCAATAACTCTTCTACAATTTTTAGTCTTAGATAGTTGACATGCCCAGAGCCACACAGACAATGTATGTCAGAAAGGAAAACTTGTTCCTGACTCGGAGTCTAGCTCTCTAATCACAGTGCAAAACAGCTAGTTTTCTCTTGCACAACAGAAAAGAACATCTGTAGGAATTTTTCGCACATTTTTACTGCATTTCAGGAAACGTTCTTTTGACATCCTGTTCAATCATTGCCTGAAGCTCTATATCCTGGAAAAATTTGTTCCGAAGACTCCCTTCATCCTGTGAGAGAGGATTATTGATCTGATGTTTACATGTTATAATTACAAAATGTTGTCACATACATTAGCTTACTTAAACCCTGCAACAATCCTGTGAGCTATCTGGACAGTTATTCTGATTCTCATTTTATAGATAAGAAAATGAAGGCTCAAGGATGAAATGACTTGCTCCAAATTTCCTGGTTGGAAAATGACAGAGCTTGGGTGTACACCTAGATTTTCTTATAGGATTCAGATATTCTCTAGGAAGTTATCAGTGATCTGCTTAATCAGTAATGATCTTTATAGCTCAAGACTCAAATAGTACTCTTCTGGAACAACGGCTGAAAAGATTTTCTTACACCTTTATTAATATACTATTTTAATTATGTATTACTTTGAATGAGGTTTTTGTGGCATGAATCTTAACCACTTACTTCAAACTCCATAATGGCTCATTTATACTTTGGTATCTCTACAAGTACCTCCTGCACAGAATGGGCACTTAATAATATATGTTGGAGTAATTAAATCGAATTCTGAAGTCTCATGTCCTTTCTATTATGTCATTCTGCCTTAGGCTGATTGCTTTTGAAGTGGCTATGAGATGAACAGAAGTGTTAAGAAGATAGAATTGAACTGAATTTTGGACAGTTCTAGAGCTGGAATCTGCTCCTTTGATAGATTTTCATTAGAATCCTCCAGCCCCTTAGGATTAACCCTAAAACCTTGGGAAGAAGTCAGTTGCCATTCTGGGGAACTGCTGTGCCAATGCAAATTGACACCTCCTAGACGAATCTTTTCCCACTCCTTCCATTTATTACTGTTGTTTCCCTTCTGAAATCATGATGCATTGCTTTCTATAGATTTTGTGTCTATTTGTGTGTCCATTTATTGCTGTCCCTTACCTTCCAAACAAACGCAGGTTCCTTGAGGGGAGGGATAGTTTCATTTTTGTTTGTTTCTCCCAAGTGTCTTGCATGTAAGAATAACTGACTTTTATGAACCCTTTAAGGTTTACTTTGCATATAGGTAGGTAAGGTGATAATAGATTTATTAATCACTACATGGCACATAGTACTAAGTACTAAGCATTTTATAGATAGCTTATTTGATCCTCACAAAGATCCTATGAAGTAAATGCTATTATTATCTTCATTTTACAATTGAGGAAACTGAGACAGACAGTGGTTAATTGACTTGCCCAGGGTCACACAGCTAATAAATGTCTGAGGCAAACTTTAAACTCAGACTTTTTGACCACAGGCTCATGGCACTATTCAGTATATCACCTTAGTTGCCTGTATAATATCACATTTGATGCTTATAACAACTTTGTGAGGTATATGCTATTACTGTCACCATTTTATAGATGCAGAAATCAAGACTGAGAGTCATTAAATAACTTGTTCAAGGTCTCATATAGCTATTTCAGTTTCTTAGACCAGATTCCAGCCCAGGTTGTCCTGACTTCAAGTCTTGCACTCTACCTACCAGGATTGCTTCTCTTGTATATGTTTAATAAATGCTTGTTGAATTTAATTGGAAGAAGAAATAAAGATCTAGAAAGTTTAATGATTTGACCCAATCATACAGTCACTTACATACTGGCCATGTCACCTATCCATTTAATACCATTGTTTCCTAGAAGAGGAACAGCACTTTCAGAAATTAAGGATTCAGGTTGATAGAGGTAGAGACTACAGAGAGGGAGAAAATATTGTACTAAGGGAAAGGATGCTAAAGATTTGTTGTTTGATTTTTTTTTTGGTGAAATTGTACTTTCTTACTTTACCTTTCCTAAATATATATATATATATATATATATATAATAACAAAAAAAACCACAGGAGTAAATGAGAAGAGCTTTCTTCATATTTTGACATAGTACTATTTAGGCAGGAACTTGAAAAATAATTTTAAATATGACATCTGGGAAAATTGATTTTACTTTATGTGAAGAATCTTTTCTTTTTTATGCTTGCTTCCATGTATTCATTTCATTTCCTGAGATGATGATGATGATTATGATGATGATTTTTGGGGATTGGGGAAGCAAAACTTGCATCTTTTCTCTGTACTACAGAAGCACAGTTAAGCATAACCTAATGGACAGATTATGTGCTAGGGTTTCTAAAACACCATTATCATATGCACAGAATACAAATCTCAACATCTGACAACCACATCAACAAATCTTCATCTTCTCTGTATTACAGAGAACCTACAGTGTCCCGTGCTTCATTGCAGAGATCCTATATACAATATTTTAAGGTACCTGGAAACCAAATATATTTTTTTTTATTTAAAATTGCTTCTGTGGAGTAGCAAAGGAGAAAAGCTTCGTTTTCCTTTTGATGTAATTATATGCTGTTTCACTTTTGGCCTTTTAGGAAACTGATGGACACTAATGACTAGACTAGGTTCTGTCTTTTTTGCTATGCATTTTTAGACAACGCACTTGAGTTTTTTTGGTTCCAGTCACACAGACTGCAGCTTAGGAACATTGGCTAAGGAAATTTGGGCTATTGGGTAATATTTAATATTAATAAAAATAAGTATAATTTATATAGCACCTACTATTTGCCAGGTAATATGCTGCATTTCACAAATGTTATCTCAATTGATACAACAGCAAAGTGTGGATTAGCATAACAAAGAATAACGATTTCTGTCAATAACTCAATATTAAGGTTCCTTTAAAAATAATCTGGCACATACATTTTATCAAGGATTATCTCTGCAGCTTGATCCCTGCATATGCTCTCCTAACCCCAAGTTGTGTTGGCAGGTTGGGTCACCAGAATGGTAGCTGACAACTTTTCAAGGTTTTAGGATTCATTCCAAGGGACTGGGTTATTCTAATGATATCACTCACAAGATCTTGTCAATTTCAGTTACTAACTCACTAATATCAATCAGCCATTTTAACTCATTTAGCTTTTATAAAATGATATTTAATGAGAAAATACAGCAAGGAATTAAGTTTAAAAAAAAAATCTCTCCAAGTGAGAGATATACATTGTTTCCGGGAAGAGCTCAAACTTAAAGTGTTTAGTACAAAACATTATTCACTTCTTATCCTAGGGCTACACACACACACACACACACACACACACACACACACACACACACTCCAACCTTGGGAAAAATGAACTCAAACTTGGACAAAATTAATGAAATATACATATAAGAAATATATGGGACTCAGGGGAACCTCCATATTCCTGGTCCCAGAAGTAGTGTTTCTCTCTTCATGATCACTACCAAGTTCACATTAGGGCAAGGTGCTCCCTGTTCAATAAGAGTGGTTCCTTCCAGGATGTGGTGTCTCAGATAGATGGGCATAATCTGCTTGTGGCCTGGGTCTAACTTATCACTTGCCTGCTACAGGTATTCTTCAGCAGACTCAGCATTATGATTACTGGCAATCTTTGCTACTCACTTCAGTTGCTATATCTCTAAAGGCTCTTCCAACTTTTTCAAGCTCATAAAGTTGCAATCTGTTCATTTCCATCTCTGAATACTCATTAACCTATGATCGAAAAGAATAAACATAGGCAGTGAAAGAAAAAGAGGTGCCATATGCTCACAAATACATGATGGTTAGGTAGGGGAGTCATTTCTCCAACCATAAGATCATAGCAAGTAGTCTTCCTCCCTTGAAAATTGCAGGGATTAGGGTGAGAAGGGTAGGAAAGACAGACAGGAGAGATATGAAAGACAAAGACATAAATCATCTGCTCAAACCTTTTGTGTGTACCCTGAATTCTGTCTCTGTCTCTATTGATCTATTACTTCTTTTTCTTCTCAGTGAAGCAGAAGACTTTTAATTAATATGGACATTCAGGGTCCAATACTAGACCTACATGCTTTATTGGCAGCATGGCAGAGCATATCGCACATCCTCTATGTAACCCACCAGGAAGAGCAATTATATATATTCTCTAAGGAATAGTTTCTCATTGGCTAGGCCCCCATTACATTGTATTAATAAGTTAATGTTTTCAAAAGACATCACATATATAAAAACCCAAGTGGTATATGTGTTCTGTGAAATTATTCTTTCATAGATTATGAAAGTGTGGAAAATTATAACGGTTTCACTTTCATTGGATAAATAAGCTCATAGGAGATACATTATGATTATATCCTAATATGCTACTGTAAGTTTACACAAATCTGTCATCTTTATAAAGTCATAAGATTTGAGGGCTCAGAGGAATTTTAGATGTTAACTTCTCTAATACTCTTGTAAATAAGGAAATGGAAGCTCAAAGAGTTCAAATAGAGGAAGTATGATACTATGATAACCTTGAGTTAGAATCAAAGGACCAGGATTCAAATCACAATTCTGTCACCTGGTACCTGTAAGAACTTTAGTGAGTCACAACTCTTCTTGACACTAGTTTTCTTATCTTTAAAATAAGGGAATTTAACTAAATGGCCTCTAACGTTACTTTTATGTTCTACATCTATTGTCTTTTGACTTATCCAAGATTACACACTTAATGCTGTACCTAGGACTGTAATTCACATCTCCTAACTTTTTTAATCTTGTAATTTTTTATATTAGTTCACAGATTGTTTTTTTTGAGGTGATTTTGCTATTTGATGTTAAGACATTAGTTTAAACCTAATCTCCCTCAAGTTGTTTTCTAGCTTTCCCAGTTCTTCTCAAATAGAGTTCTCTCTCAAGAAAATGGTTTTTTTTACGGTTTATCAAACATAAGTTATTGAGTTCATTTTTTTTCTGATTCTCCCTTATCTATTCTGTTTTATTGAGAAACTTTTCTTTTTAAAAGTATGTACCAAATAATTTTAATGATTATTCTTAATAATATAATTTAAAATCTGTAAGTGCTATTCCTAATTCATTTATGCTTTTTAAATGAGACCATCTGGAAAACCTAACCTATGGACCTATCTTCTATAAGTATCTCAGGTAAGCTGTTTGGGCTTATGCTGGAACAATGTAGGCAGTTTAGATTTACTCAAAAGTATAAAAAATCCAGTTCCCATAGAATGTTCTAGCCAAGTAGCTGGGTTCCAATTCTAGGAAAGTAGCTTCTGTACCATGTATATCAACTTCCATACTCGTGATGGGCATGACAGTATAATAGAAGTCAGGAAATACACTGAGAAAATGATTTTCTAATTATGGTCTGGAAAGAAAAGACAATGCCAGTTTTTCCTCCAGTGAATGCTTATAATACTAGGGCATCCAAGAAGGAGTGTCTTGAATGGAGGATATTTCCAGTAGATCCTACTTCAAGATGGAGACAATAGGTTGGAGGATTTTTCTTTTTCTTTTTTTTTTATATTTTCTTTTATTTATTTTTAGTTTACATCATTCATTTCCACGAGATTTTGAGTTGCAAATTTTCTCCCCATCTTTCCCCTACCCCCCCCTCAAAACAGCCATCCCCTTGTATAACCCCTCCCCTAATCTAATCTCTCCTATGTCCT
>CM053580.1:112882253-112902975 GCA_028627135.1 Pseudochirops cupreus
GTGACCTTGGGCAAGTCACTTAACCCAATTGCCCTGCCCTCCCACCTCCAAAAAGCAAAAAAAAAAAAAAAAACAACCCCAAAAACTTTTTAAAAAAAGAATAAAGTTCATGTGCTTCCCTCTCCACTTTCTCCATATTCCCCTCTAGTGTAAAATTTCTTTCAGGGATCTTCTACGTCACATAATTTATCCCATCCTAGCTCTCCCTTTACTCTTCTCTCAATGTATTATTCTTTCTCATCCATTAATTTTATTTTTTAGGTAATCGTACCATCATATTCAACTCACACCTCTGCTTTCTGTCTATGTATACTTCTTCTAATTGTCCTAATAATAAGAAAGTTTTTAGGAGTTACAAATACCATTTTTCCATGTAGAAATATAAAAAAAGCTTAACCTTATCAAATTCCTCATAATTTCTTTTTCCTGTTTACTTTTTTATGCTTCTTTTGCATCTTGTATTTTAAAGTAAGTTTTTCTGTTTTTTTCTGTTTTTCTATTCAGCTCTGGTCTTTTCATCAGGAATGCTTGAAATTCCTTTATTTCACTGAATGTTTATTTTTTTCCCCTGAAAGATTATACTCAGTTTTGCTGGATAGATTATATTCTTGGTTGTAATCCTAGCTCATTTGCCCTGTGGAATATTACATTCCCAGTCCTATGATCCACTGAGGAGAAGCTGCTAAATTTTCTTATTTTCCTGATATTTAAATTGTTTCTTTTTGCTTCCTTGCAGTATTTTCTCCTCAGTCTGGCAGGTCTGGAATTGGGGTATAATATTCCTGAAAGTTTTCATTTTGAGATCTCTTCCAGGAGGTGATTGGTAGATTTTTTCAACTTATATTCAGCCTTTTGGTTCTAGAATATTAGGGAAGTTTTCCTTGGTAACTTCTTGAAAGATGATATCTAGGCTCCTTTTTTTGATCATAACTTTAAAGTGGCCCAATAATTCTCAAATTATCTCTTTTGAAGCTATTTTCCAGGTCAGTTGTTTTTCCAACAAGATATTTCACATGGTCTTCTATTTTTCATTCTTTTAATTTTGTTTGTTTCTTGATGTTCCATAATTTCATTAGCTTCCACCTGCTCAATTCTAACTTGTAAGGAATTATTTTCTTCAGGGAACTTTTGTGCTTCATTTTCTATCTGAGCAATTCTACTGTTCAAGTCATTCTTCTCTTATTGGACTTTTGTACCTCTTTTACCAGTTGGCCTATTCTGTTTTGTAGGTGTTATTTTCTTCAGGTTTTTTTTTTGTGCCTCCTTTACCAAACTGTTGGCTCACTTTTCACAATTTTCTTGTAGCACTCTCATTTCCCTTATCAATATTTCCTCTACATCTCTTCCTTGATTTTTTTTTGAGGGGGAAAGGCAAGGCAATTGGGGTTAAGTGACTTGCCCAAGGTCACACAGTTAAGTGTCAAGTGTCTCAGGCTGGATTTGAACTCAGGTCCTCCTGGCCCCAGGGCTAGTGCTCTATTCACTGTGCCACCTAGCTGCCTTTCTTCCTTAATTTTTAAAAACTTTTTGAGCTCCTCCATGGCTTGAGACAAATTCACATGTTTATTTGAGACTTTGGATGCAGGAATTTTGACTTTGCTGTTCTTATTCTGAGTGTATCTTTGATCTTCCTTGTCACTATATCTTTCTATGGTCAGATTGTTTCCTGTTGTTTACACATTTTCTAGGTAATTTCTTGACTTTTAACTCTGTGCTAAAGTGGCATTCTGCTTCTCAAGTGGAAGGAGATTGTCCCAAGTTTCAGGGTTTTTTGCTTGTTATTTTCAGAGGTAACTCTGAGGATCTGTAAGATTTGTGGCCCTTCCAAGGTGGTGTTAACAAGGGACCATCATTATCTAGGGCTGAGATGCAACAAAGTATGAATCAATTCTCTGCTGCTTGTGCTAATTTTGGCCTAACAATTAACACCAAGAAAACAGCTCTTCCATCTGCTACCACCACACCACACATATGTGAAACCATTGGTTAAAGCAAAAAAGCTTGGATGCTGTGGATAAGTTCACTTACCTTGGTAGTGTACTTTCCAGGGATATACACATTGATAATGAAGGTCATGCATACATTGCTAGAACTAGCTCATTATTTGGGAGGCTTTGAAGGAATGGGAGAGAAGAGGTATTGACTGACTACCAAACTGAAGCTCTATAGATCTGTTGTACTGACCTCATTGTTGTATGCCTGTGAAACCTGGGCAGTCTACCAGTGCCATGCCAGGAATTGCTTTCATTTGAATTGTCTTAGGAAGATTCTGAAGATCACCTGACAGGATAAGGTACCAGATACTGAGGTCCTTACTCAAACTAAACTGCCAACCATTCAAACTCTACTACAGAGAGCGCAACTCCAATGGGCTGGCCATGTTGTTCAAATGCAAAATGTATGCTTACCAAAAAAGACTATTTTATGGAGAACTCACACAAGGCAAGTGTTCACATGATAGTCAGAAGAAGCAACGTAAGAACACTCTCAAGGTCTCTCTCAAGAACTTTGGAATCGCTTGTGTGATGTGGGACATACTGGCACAGGACCATTCAGCATGGGGTAGCCACATCACTGAAGGTACTGTGCTCTGTGAGCAAAGCAGAATTGAAACAGCTCAAAGGAAATGCAAAATGTGCAAATTTAGAGAATCCACCCCAAATGTTCACAAGACTATTTGTGCCCTACCTGTGGTAGAGCATTCCAAGCTAGCGTTGTTCTTATCAGTCACAGTTGGACACAGTAAAACTTGACTTTAGCCTAGTAATGTCATTTTGGTTCTCTTCAAGACCGAAGGGGAGAGGTGTATTTACTGCTCTTCTACACTGTGCACAGGTTTGTGAGCAACCACAAGCACTCTTTTCATCCCTGAAAGAGTCCCTGCTTCCCTGTGGCTGCAAGCTCTGTGGTGCTGGTGTTCCCTCTCACACTGGGACTAAGACTCAGGACTGTGACCCAGGTCCAAGTATAGACAATTTAACAGAGTCCTACCCCTGGTGCTAGGAAAGGGACCACTGTAAATCTTTTGACTCATTGTCCAATCCCCTTACCATCTATGGGCTGTGAGTTCTGGAAACCACCACTACTTCCACTGATTCAGTTGCCCCAAGGCCTGCTCCTGGTTTGTTGGGACCTGGTCTGCACTGCCATGGCCTATGCTGAACTGCAGTCCTCTCTTACCCTGGGTGCAACAAACCTTTCCTGCCAACCTTCTGAGTTGTCTTGGGCTGGAAAATTATTTCACTTTGACTTTTTGTGCCACTCTAGAATTTATTTAGAGTCATTATTTAAAGGTATTTGGAGTGGTTTGGGGGAGATCTCAGATGAGTTCCTGCCTTTATTCCACCATCTTGGCCATGTCTCCCATTTCCAGGATTCCTACATGTTACTTTGCTACATTTGCAGTGTGACTTAGCAACACTAGTCTTGCCATTCATCACATAAGGTACTCCATCTACAATCCTATGCCTTTCACTGTCTGATCTCCCTTCTCATTTTTGCCTCCTGGCTTCCTTTAAGACTTGGCTCAGAATTTACCTTCTGGATAAGACCTTTCCCTGTCCCACTCACTTTTATGTCTATTTTGGTCTCATAACTAAACTGGTAGGGCGTGCAGGAATTAGTTTGTCTCCTAGGATAATTATGATAGAGAGATAAGATTTAACATCCTTTGGGATGTTAGGGATGCCTTTGGTTGGTAAGGCCTTCAATTTCATCCCCTGGCATATTCTAATTCTTTAATTTCACTGCTTCTTAGTGACCCAGCTCCTATTGTACAATATTTCCCCTGATGGATCCAGATCCTGGTTCCATAGACTTTAACCTATCTCTTGACAGAACTGACCCCCAAATCTCTGACCTCCTCTTGTTTCCTGAGAGTTTCTGATTATCACTTATACTAAGTCTGTGTCTCTTAGATGGCCCTGCTCCATTATCACAAAATTTCAGTTGTATCTCCTAACAAGGCCAGACCCCTGGTCATTCAGTATTTAAGCTATCTCTTGGAAAAGTTAAAGAAGGAATTTAATTGGTTTCAATCTGTTTTGAGAAGGTCCTTAACACTGATTAACACTGCCTGCCTTCCCTTCAGTGGCCCTGGTACTTTGTTGCAGGGCTTCAACTCTGTCCCCAGCTGGACAAGACTCATAGATATCTGACTCTAGAATTATATATCATATGTCCTTGGCCATACCAAAGTCAGGCAGGCTTGTCTTGGGATGTTCCTATCCTGGTACCATGTCCTTTCCTAGTCAATTACTAGAAGCCTATGAAACTGGCTAGATCTCTAATTGTCTGATCCAACTAGAGATTTTGCTGTCTTCATGTGTAGTCTTGGAAGAGAGAATGAGTTTCCTTGATATTTTTTTATTTGATTTGTTGAAATTAAAAAACAAACAAACAACATCTGACTCTCTACTTCAATCCTGAGTTATTTTATAAGGAAAACTTTTATGTTACCAATTTTACCTATAGTTTCTACCTTCTCACCTGGATCTGGATAATATTATTTTATGAAATCCCTGATTCAGTGGATTTTCTCTTTTTTTTATCCTGAATAGGATCCTAAAGTTCTTGTACCCTAGAAGGCAACTACATTGGGGAACCTGATTCTTTTTTCTCTGTCACATCCTGATTGTCAATAGACTTCATTACTTCCTCAATCAGACACTTCATTCTGACCAGCTTGAATATGTTATCATAGAATCAATAGCATATTAAACTTAAAATCAGATCCTATTCAAATCCTGTTTCACACTAACTGCATGACCATGGGCAAATTAATTAACCTTCTTAAGCCTATTTCCTTATCTGTAAAATGGAGATAAAATACTTACAGTAACTACCTTTTGTGAGATTTAAATGTTTAAATGTAATAATGATTATAAAATGCCTTGCAAACTTTAAAGTGCTTCACAACAGTTATTGTTATTAAGGTCTTATCTGGTCCACTCATCTGTTGTACCATAGAAAAAGCTAATGTCATAATGTTCCTGGTGTCCTATAATCTCAGTGATTTTGGTCCCCATTGGCATCAAAATGCTTATGTTTGGGAGACTAATGCTCAGCTCTTCTCACAAGGTCAAATATACTTTTTTTCTCTTGTAGTCAAAACAATCACAGAACTTGGCATTTTGTTGTTTGTTGTTTAGTTATTTACTTAGTTTTGTTGTGTCTTCATGACTCCTTTTAGGGTTTTCTTGGCAAAGATATTGCAGTGGTTTGTCATTTCCTACTCTAGCTCATTTTACAGATTAGGAAACTGAGGCAAACAAGGTAAAGTGACTTTCCTAGCATCACACAGATAGCAAGTGTCAGAGGTTAGATTTGAACCCAAGACCAGTCTTTCTGACTTCAGGCCTGGCACTCTTTCCCCTGTAGTGTCACCTATTTCAATCACAGAGCTTGGTGTTAGGATCTATTAGTTTAGTCAGTCCTGTAAGAATGAAATGACACACGAACTGATCCTTTAATTCTTCTTCTAAACCCCTGCTAAATAGCTCAGCCATCACTGCCTCTTCCCAATGTGAACTATCTCATAACTGTCAAAATTCATTAATGTAAGCTGCCAGCAACCACCTTCCTTGTTGGATGTCTGACATAGAGGTTACTGTGTCATTGCTCTGATTTGATAAGAATTTCCCTTAAGGCAGCTGTAATCTCCAAACTGTAGTCTCCTTTTTCCTATGTGGAGAAATATTCATTCATGAGCAATTACTTATAATTTTCCTATCATACAAGTCTTAAAAATCTAATCTATCAAAAAAATTAAACTAAATCCTAAAAAGTACTTCACATTTATTAAAAGAAGGGTTCCAGGCCACAGTTCTGTGCTAAGCTTAGGGCAGGAGCGAAGAATGCAGGGAGAAAGACAAATATGGGGCAGTGTAGGGGCATGAATTGTATCACCCTCCCCCCATTCAATATAACGCAGCTACTTATTTGATTGAATTTTAAAAATCATCTTTGTAAATATAAAATGGGAAATGTATGGATAGGTAGCTGTTCTGTAGAAGACTGGAAAAAGGGGACTATATCACTACATTGAAATCTCACCATGAGCCAGCAGTGTGATATGGCAGATTGCAAATCTAATGAAGGTTTGAGTTGCTTTATGAAGAGCATAACTTCTAGTTAACGAGAGTTGAGGGTGTCACTGGACTCTGATCTTCTCCAAACTCATCTGAAGTAGAAGTGTCAAACACAGCCTGTAGGCCCCTGGAACTAGCTGAAAGTGTCCAGAATATTCACAGATATAGTGATAGCAAGATAATGAAGAGCCTTGAATGCAATCAAAGGAACTGGACATGTATAGCTTGGAGGAAATAAGATTTGGAGAAGAAATGATAGATAGCTGTGTTCAAATGTTGAGAGTCTATCATGGAGTGGGTAGTAGACACGTTCTGTTTGACTCTGTGTGGTAGAACCATAAGCTATGGAAAGAAGTGACAAAGATGCCAATTTGGATTTGATATTGAGAAAAACCTTCCAGACAATTAGAGTCATCTAAAACTGGAACATGATGCTTTGGGACATGATGGATTCCTCTTCAAAAGGTATTCTAAGCATAGGAGCAGATGACCGTTTCTACAGTATGTAGAAATGAAAAAAAAAGCGGTACTCCCATTGGTGTCACTAATTCCTTCTTCTCACTTTTTGCCCCTCACAGGAATATGGTTTCTGACCTCACTTTTCAACTGAAACTGCTCTCTCCAAAGTTACCAATGATTTCTTAATTGCCAATTCTAATTGTCTTTTCTCAGTCCTCATCATTCTTGACTTCTCTGTAGCCTTTGATGCCCTCGTTGACCCTCTTCTGGACACTTCTCTCTTGGTTTTTGTTCCATTGTTCTCTGCTGGTTCTTCTCCTTACCTATCTGGCCACTCCTCGGTCTCCTTTCGTTGGATCTTCATCCAGGTTATCCCTTAGTAACTTTGGTTGTTGCCAAAGGATTTGTCTTGGGACCTCTTCCTTTCCTCTAAATTATCATGCCTTGTATACTAATCAGCTCCCATAGATTCAATTATCCTCTCTATATAGATAATTCTCAGATCTATTTATCTAGTCCTAAACCTTTCCCCAATATCCAGTTTCATATCACAAGCTGCCTTTTAGACATCTTGAACTTGATTTCCTGTAGATATCTTAAATAGGTCCAAAATAGAACCCATCTTTTCCCCTCAAACCCATGTCAGATTCCAAATGGCCCTGTTACTGTAGTGGCCACTCCTACCAGGTTCCCAGGTTTGCAACCTTCTTATCAAGGCAGCTGGTTGGTGTAGTGTAGATCCCTGGGCCTAGAGTCAGGAAGACCTAAGTTCCAGTCTAGTCTCAGATGCTTATTTGCTGTGTGATTCAAGGCAAGTCACTTAACCTCTGTCTCATTTTCCTCTACTGTAAGAGAGGAAAATAATATAATAAATAAATAAAATAATAAATAAAATAATACCTATTTCTGAGGTTTGTTGTGAAGATCAAATGAGAACCTATCTGTAAAGCACTTGGCACAGTGCCCTGTATAAGTAAGCATTTAATATATGCTTTCCTTCCTTCATTCCTTCCTTCCTTCCTTCCTTCCTTCCTTCCTTCCTTCCTTCCTTCCTTATCTATAACTCCTTTCTCACACTCACCCTACTTGTATGTTCTATGGCCAAGTCTTGCCCTTTCTACCTTTATAACACCTCTCACATAGCCCTTTGTCCATAATCACGTACAACCACCACTTAGCCCTCATCACTTCATGTCTACACTATTGTAACAGCTTTTTAGTTTGTCTCCTTGTCTCATATCTATTTCTTGTCAAGACCACGGTCCCTTTAAGTTTCATAATGATCATCCTAAAGCGCACATCTGGCTTGGGCATGACCTCTGGGTGATATCTGAGCACCCCTTCTATCCAAAAAACTACAATGTCTCCCTTTTATCCAGTATCCAATATAAAAGCTGTTGGACTTTTAAAGCCCTTCAAAATCCTTTCAGTCCTACCTTCTTAGGAGTTTTACACACTACGTGATTCAGTGGATAAAGCACTGGACCTGAAATCAGAAAGACCTGAGTTCAAATTTGACTTCAGACACTGGGTAAATCACTTAGTCTCTGTTTACCCTAGTTTCTATATCAGTAAAATGCAGATAATAAGAGCTCCTATCTCCCTGGGTTATTGTGAGGATCAAATGAGATGATATTCATAAAGCACTTAGCATATAGTGCCTGGTGCAAGTAGCATTATATAAATGTTAAATGATGATGATGATATACCTTGCTATCCAGCAACACTGGTCTTCTTATTGTTCCTTGTTGTGTCAGCCATCTGCTGACTCTGTTCTTTGATTCTCCTGTTGCCTTCATCTCTAATCCCCTGGCTTCCTTCAAGACCATATCCTGCCTTCTGCATGAGGCCTTATCTGGTTTATCACTTCCCACTTCCTCAGTAGTTTCCTTCTGAAATTACTTCCCAAATATACTACATAAATCTTGTATGTGTACAGTTATTTGCAGTATTACCTTTCCTGTTAGAATGTGAACTCTTTGAGGGCAGAGACTGTTTTCTGCTTTTCTTTTTATCTCTGGCACTTAGCACAAGACCTCCTGACACATAGTCAGAGCTTAGTAAATGTTTCTTAACTGACTGTCTGGATTAGCTGGACTACAGGGTACTGTCATACTTTGAAATTTGGTGATTCTCTAATCTTTGTTGACCACATATACATATTAAAGGGAGCAATGCTTCTAAGAATGAGTAAGCAGGGGGAAAAATATGACCTTTCCCACTAGGCTTGGATTTGTTTCTGAGCATTTTCTCTCTCCCCCTTCCTAAACCCAAAAAAATTTTTACCTTGATAAACTTAATAAAGTAGGAAATATTTTAACCCTCACAACCCTTGACTGCATGCTGGAAGTATAGCTTCTAAACAGTTTCTGACTGGATGCAGTTTACTAATCAGAACTTAAAGAGGAAGTCATAAGGCATGTCTAAGACAAACTTAGAGTGAGGCCTCTGACAGAGACCTTGCTTTCGATAACCAGAAATGAGCATTAGACTCCCTGCTGAAAGAGCTGGTTAGCTGAAGAAGTTCTCTCTTCTAAAGGCCTTGACACTTGTAACAATGAACCTCTTCTACGAGCTCAAACATTTTAAACTAAGGCTTGAAGGAAAACACAGACAGTTTCTATTCCTCCTCCATCCTCTGATTAATCAGAGGAAAAAGCACTGAAAATTTTTTAGTTCATTCTCTTTTTTTTTTAAAGATTTAAAAAAGAGACCTCCATGCTTAAATCTAAAAGAACAATGGGTGACCCATTCTTCTGTCTATAAAAAGGGGCAGCAGTTCACACATCAGCTGAAATCTCAAGCTAAAGTTAGAACTTATGAGCAAAGAGAAGAACTTTAGCTTAACCAAAGTTATACCTGACTGTAAACAGTGGAGCAACACTGATCAGCAACCACCATGCAATAATAGCAGGGAGGCTATTATTGACAGCCATAAACCAAGTATCCGCCAAAACTATAAGCCTCATGCCATCAAAGGGGAGCAAGCTTGGTAGAAACATTAGACTGACATCACCAAGAATTAGCAGTCTGCCTGTAGTGTTAGCGATGTTGTTTACCCCTCCACATGTATACATCAGCTATGTGAATTTCCTATGTGTGTGCCTATGTACCCTGATCATTCATATTCCCTATGTTTATGTAATTACAGATGTTTGTTTTGGCCATGCATGTTCCTTATGTGTGTACCTCTCTGTCCATGTTCCTGACACGTGTTCTCTCTTCCCACTGATGCAGTGTTTTCTTTGCGCCCCAAATTTATAGGGGGAAATCTTTTATTGCTACTTTTTGCTATGTTGTTTCATTAAGTAGTTTTTCTTTGAACAAATTGTGTCCTCCGGCTTATTAATGAAAAGAAATACATTGTCGACTCTCATGAACTATGAATTGGAGTGGATGAAGCACCACAGAATACTTTTCTCTAGGGTAGTGTCACGAGCACTCACTGTGTAATTTGGTGTGTGTGTGGGGGGGGCGTCCTATTAAGTGCAACCAAGTACTTTTCTTGGAATTTATAAAAGAATAGTATTTCAAAATAGGTACTATAAACATCAGATGCAATTTAAAATATGAGAGTGATGAGAGTGGCCCTACAACCAAATGAGTCTAAGAAATTATAGTTGAGATAACACTGTCATTTCCTCATCATGCCAGACAGAAATAGAAGCCATCATTCCCATGGTAACTAAAAGAGTTCTTCACATGAGTGATACAATTGCTTTCCATTCTATCATTGCTGTTTTCTAACTTTGGAACAACAGCATAAAATCCATTCATCTCTCCGACAGATGCACCTGACTAATATTTCTCCTCATTCACCATAACCCCAAACCAAACAGGCATTCATTAAGGCAGACATTTCACATTTGACTGAGTAACTATCTTTGTAGTGCTTAGTCTTGGATATTTTAGGGGCTCTCTGCTCTTACTGAGGTGGGTACTCAATGTAGTTATTCTCCAAACAAGACAATGGTGACACATTCATTCAGTCAGGTGAATTTCATCACTTTTCATCCCAATATGGTCAGAATTTCTTAGACCATTGGCAGCAAGAGACATGTCTTACTTCTTCTTCTTCTTCTTCTTCTTCTTCTTCTTCTTCTTCTTCTTCTCCTCCATTTTCTTCTTCTTCTTCTTCTTCTTCTTCTTCTTCTTCTTCTTCTTCTTCTTCTTCTTCTTCTCCTCCTCCATTTTGTTCTTCTTCTTCTTCTTCTTCTTCTTCTTCATCATCGTCATCTTTATCATCTTTGTCTTCTTTGTCTTTGTCCCCATCATCTCTGTCTCCTTCTTTTCCTCCTTTTCTTCTCTCTTCGCATTCTTCCTCTTCTTTTTCTCTTACTCTTCCATTTCCTCCTCCCTTTCTTCCTCCTTCCTCTCAGTCCCTGGTGGAGTCAATTATTTGTACAGAGCTTATAGCACATAGTTATCAATGTATATTTATATACTACTTTCTGATTAAAAAAAATTTTACATGCAGATTCAGAGAGACTTGTCTGTAAACAATAGTCTTAGAGTATTGTGAGGGGCATTTTGAGTGAATAACAGGGTCACAGAGACAGTGTGTCAGAGTTGGATTCAAATATAAGTCTTTCTGATTTTAAGACTGACCCTCTACCTATTATGCCTCACTTCTCAAAAGTTTGAATAGGTAGGAAATATAGCAGAGTAGTTTTGTTCCCTGTCATGAGTATCTTGGGCTGTGGTTCTTAACTTTTTCTGTTTCATAGACCTTTGTGGCATTCTGATGAAACCTTCTCAGAATATTGCTTTTAAATCATGAACCAAAACGTACTTTTTATGAAACATCAAAATAAATTATCAAAATATTTTTTTTTAAAGTTCACCTATCCCAGGTCAAGAACTCCTAGTATAGTGGTAGGGGAAGGAAATTTTCAGTATGTGAGACAGTATTACATTCACTTGAATAAAGAGGCAGCTATCACTCCTGATGGCCAAATAGTCAGCCATCATCATATATCCAGAACTTGAAAAGTCACCAATCCAGGTACTGATGACTTTCCATTCCACTGCTGTTCTATTGAATAGTACAGTACCATAGGATGAACTTTGAGATCACTCTTTTCTCTCCTAGAGTTTGCTTCTCATAGGCACTAGCTGTTTCTGTCAGGTTATCCTACTTTCTATCTATGAATTTCCTTTACAAAGCTACAAAAACACTTCCCATGAAGCAATATAATAATAAAATTTTTATTCCATAGATTTTTATATCTAAATCTCTAAAGAATAATTTGATCAACTCTCCACTTCTATTAGAAGACTTAGAAGAATTATGATTTATCTGAATGAAATAAAGAATAAAAACTGCTAATAGATGATACTAGAAATAATAACAGTAATAGAAGATACTTCATCTTTAACCTCTACCTTCATCTGTATTTACAAAAAATTAAAATGGAACCAGGGATAGATAACAGGGATTGGGAAATCAAGTCAGAGTAGGCAACAGTGGCTATTTCTCAAGTATCACCTCTGCGTATTCAAACCTAAAATGATTCATACAATTTTCAACCTCAAGGAATTTGTAATCTTGTGATGGGGTCCAGTTAAGCAAACAAGCATTAATTATAATGTACCAGTCACTGTGATAAGTACTGAGGATATGAAAAAAAGATAAATAATGTGGTCCTTGCCCCTAAGGATCTGTCATTCTAATGAGGTAAATAATGTGTAAGCAACAATATACATTCAAGATACACACAACTATCCCTTCCACGTCTTGACTTTTCCCATTACAGTTTTACTATAGCTCAGGTCAGCATAAGACACTAAATGGGAATTTTGTGGAAGTCACAGATGACACATGAAGGCCAGCAGACAATACAGAAAAAGTTTAGAAACTCAGAAAAGCATAAAATATATGTATAGTATTGTATGATATCAACTAAAATTTTGCAATAAGGTACTTATTGTAATAAACACCCCAAATGAGATTTCTTCTCTGGTATGAAGCGCCAAAGAATTTTATATAGCTTTTCTAGATCCTTGGGGTTCCATGTCCCTAACTCCCATTATGTGGAAGGGATAACCGTACAATTCAAATGGAAGGTGATCTTAGAAGGAAAAGGGGAGTCTGTGAAGGTCTCTTGGAAGATTATAGGATTTGAGTGTTTTCTTAAAGGAACAGAGGAAGTTGAGGGGAGAAAGGAGAGCAATCCAGTTAGTGATTTGTAAATAGCTAATTAAATTAAGTGATTTCCTTAAGACAAGAGCCAGTTCCCCAACACTGTGCCATGCATCATGTGTTCGAAAGCTTATTCTTATGTTATCATGAAGGCGAGACTGAAGAGAGGGACAAAGAGGGAGAAAGTAAAATCACAAGTAAATGTAAATTTCCTCAGAATTGTTAGGAGCTGAGGGAGATATAAAAATCAGGTAAGATGCAGTCCTTGTTCTTTTGGAACTTACAATCTAATAAGTAGCTTTCAATATAGTTAAGACTATACCAACCTGCCCAGAAAAGGGCTTATGAGAGATTATGTAACTTTCTATTCTTAATTGTAGAAATGGAGGACTATGAATGTGTGGTGTTATATGTACTGTCAGACATACTTGATTTTAATTTTGTTGAACTACTAAACTTGACTTTTATGTGTGCCACCACAATGCAACTTCTACCTCCTGCTCCTTCTGATCCCTCTTGCCAAAATTGAAAGCCTCCAGTGAAAAGAGGATCAACATTCTTTCCATCCTTGGACTGTATCTCCTGTTATTTCTGTTCTCTGAGAGAAGAGGAAGAGGAAAGTTGATGGAGTGCAGTATTTTCATTTCCTGCAGTGCAGTCTCCTGCTTAATCTCCAGCCTCCTCTGGGCAAGAGGAGTGATGTCTTCCACTCAATGATGAACATACTTACTACTGGTCATACTCAACACATCCCAGTAATTTTGAATTCCTAGAGATTATCATCCAAATCCCTTTCCATCAACACCCAATTTCTCATTCCTTCAATTCTCTTACCCCCAAACTCCAGCCAAACGTAACCTAACCTTTCTACTGTGAGCTCCAGAATGTTTGTACCATAAGGTAACACATTTAATTTCCTCTCCCACTACTTCCATCTTCTAACTATTACTGGAATCTGGCTCCCCTTATTACTCTTTTCCTCTCTAGATTTTTAGGAAACTGCACTCTCCTGGTTCTCTTCATACCTATCAGACCACTCCTTCTCAGTCTTCTTTGGTGGATCCTCATCCAGCTTATACCTACTAAATATAGGTGTCCCTCAGGATTCTGTTCCGAATCCTCTTCTGTTCTCCCTCTATATTACTTCACTTGGTGAATCTCATCAGCTCCCATGGATTGTTATCACCTCTGTATTGATGATTCTCAACCTATCCTGACCTCTTTGCTGATCTTCAGTCTCATGTTGCCAACTGCCTTTTAGATATCCTAAACTGGCTATCCAGAAGACATATTAAACTTTATGTATCCAAAACTGAACTCAATACCTTTTTCTCTAAACCAGGGGTGGGGAACCTGTGGCCTCAAGGCCACATGTGACCTTATAGGTCTTTGTGTGTGGCCTTTTGACTGAGTTCAAGTTTTTACAGAACAAATAATTAATGGGATTTGTTCTGTGAAGTTTGGATTCAGTCATAGGGCCACACTTGGGGACCCAGAGGGCCAGATGTGGCCTCAAGGCTGCAGGTTTCCCACCCTACTAAACTTTGCCCCATCCAAACATCCCTATTACTTTGAGAGGATCACCACCCTCTCAGTTCTCCAGACTTGCAATGTAGGTGCCATCTTTGATTCCTCATTCTTTCTTATTTTCCATATTCAATCTTTTGCTAAGGCCGGTCATTTTTACTTTTGTAACATCTCTCAAATATATTCCCTTATCTCCTCTGGTAATGTTACCATGCTAGTGCAGGCTGTCATCACCTCATGCTTGTACTATTGCAGTGGCCTGGTGGGTCACTGGTGGGTCTCAATTTTTTTCCTCACTCCAATCCATCGTCTAGCTACCAAAATGATTTTCCTAAGTACTAGGTAAGACCATATCACCCCATTCCCCTATGCAAAGTCACCTCCATCCCACTCTGAAGCACTGCAGTGGGCTTTGGGAATGGTATTTTGAAATACTACAACAATTTAGATGATTACAAAGCTGGAGCTTAGATGAAGCAGTCTAGCACTGAGGAATTGTGAAACTATTTTTCCATTAGTACCCCTTGTTGACTAGAACCTTACTAATATGGCCAAGGTTTGAATGACTGGAAAAAAAATATGAATATTTCTCATATACTATATTCAGTAGAGGAGGAGGAGGAGAAGAGGAAGAAGAAGAAGGAGAAGGAGAAGAACGAGAAGAAGAAGAAATAGGATCTAAACTTCTGTGCTCATGGCTGAAAACTGGATATAATGGTCATCAATTCAAAAAAGCATTCATTAAGTGTCTACTGTGTACTGCGTAGTGTACTAAACCTTGGATATACAACAAAAAAAGCAACAACCAAACCAAAAAACACTACTTCCTGCCTTCATATATCACAGAGGAGAAAACATGCAAATAACTATGTAACAGACAAGATCACAGAATATGTTTTCTAAGCATTATTAATGTTTGCAATTAGTTACTGAGAGGTATTAACAGGAACTCCTTTGTGGGTTTTTCAGAATAGAAGAGAGTCTCATCTGTCTTAGAGATATTGTTTTTCTAACCAAATAAAGGGGAATAGACTAGATGACCTTTCAAATTTTCTTCCATCCTGACATGCTGACATCCCTAAGCCCCTTATTCTTGGGCTGTTAAATTACAATGATAAAATTCTGTATTCATTATAAAAATCCTTCAAGCAAAGAGCAGTAAGTCTTTTTCCTCCCTTTTTTGGAGATAAATACACATTCATAAAGAAAAGCCGGATTATTCCTAAATCTGATTCTCTACACTGTCTTCAGAAGCCCCTGTATTTACCAAAGAGAACACATTAGACAAGAAAATCACATTCCTATACTTTTCTAAATCTATCCAGTTAGAGTTTCAACAATGTTAGTTCCTGGTTCCTAGATCCAGTAGCTAGATGTTAGGTTTTGTAGTTTTCACAAATAATTGTTACAAACTGTTCATTCTCCTTGTGACTGTGTCAGTGTCAAAACATTTCCTGATACCATCCATGAACGCTGGAATGGTTCTTGAAATAAAACTGTATTTTCTTGTCGTGATTGATTTTGTGCTTTATAGCCCATTTCTGTAATCAGATTTTTCGCTGAAGGTATTGTGATTTTTCCTCCTGCTATTTGGAAGGAATGTAATGGTCTAAATTATTGCCCAACTTCTGAGAGTTCCTCTCTTGTCAGGTTAGAAACAGAATATTTGTTAAACTGTCTGTAACTTCAGAGTGAATCTTTACAATTCATTTCACACTCTATTCACTGTTTTGTAACTCTCCAACACACTCAAATATAAGATTTGTTATTATGGTCCAGCAGACCCGCAGCCCTTCTGTCAGGAATATACACCCCTTTTCCTAGCCTCTGGCCCATGCTGTTGTAGAGCAAATAGAGAATACATTGGACCACCAAAATATTTCACACATCAGTACAATAAGGAAGGGGGACCCACAGGCAAAAGAGAGCATAGATGGTAGCACAATGGCTAGTGCCATTCTGTGAAGTTTCTTCTACAACTCTGTAGCTGTGATGAAGCAAATGAATGCAGTGAATATTGATTGATCCTTCTGGGGGATTTCCATCAGGCTCTGAGCTCCTTCAAATCATGGAGACTTTCTTTGTCCTTTTTCATGTCCCCAGAACTAGTCATAGTACCTGATGCTGAATGGACTCTTACGAAATGCTTGTTGATTTGATTTGAATAGAATGTGTGGATTTGACTGGGATATCTGTGATTGGACCAGCCAATAAGTGATGACAAATAGAACCTATTTGTAAGAGCACATGGCATAAAGTGTCATGAAGCAGTTGGTTTAGGCTAAAAGCAGCAGTGTAGATATGGTCTATGTGGTCTATATAATATACTGTAGATATATACATATACCATAGATACGTACACGTGAATACATAAATATGTATATATACATAAACACATGTGTGTTATGTGTTTGTGTGTGTGTGTATTGGAGGAATAAATAATAATGAATCTCTCTATCATATTCTACTTCAGAATTGTCCATCTGAATTAGCCTAGCTGAGATTTCCCCCATGATTCCACATCCCTAGAGAAGACAATGCCTGGTAGCAGGCAGCATGATGTAATACCATGAGACATTTTAACCAGACCTAGCTCTGGGAAAGATTATGAGATAGATTAAGTTGTTTTTGGAAGCTCCTAATTTCCTTATTAGCTAGGGTCCTAATTCTCTTATATTGTCTTTTGGCTGCTTGGGCTCCCAGCCAATCCCTATGATGTCTCACCTGGATCTAACTTTCCTAAGATGATAGCTCCAGGTACTATTTGATTTTGTTTCATGCTTTTGAAACACAGGATGAGCCAGAGTTGGGAGGTCAGTTTTGGAGTTCTGATCCACTTGGAAACATTCTGCAAAGTTCTTCTTAGTTTGGGTACAAAGGCACCATCACTGAACAAATACATTATTTTGTATGAACACCTAGAAGTTTTTCTGCTAGCCAACTTGAGTCTGCACCTGAAAGAGATTACCCAGGGTATTTTGAACCTGGTACACTTCTCCTGGGCCCACCCTCTTTCATCCCTATGTACTATATGGCTTATTGTTTCCCTGTCCTCTAAGTTATTTGCTGGAATGTTGTAGCAGGCTGGAGAGAACCAGAGTGGGATGGAACCATGGTATTTGTGTCTCTTATTTTAAGTCAGCTATTCATTTCCAGAAGTGTTGAATTGCTCAAATGCAACTGAGCATGAAATATGAGTTAAAGAATTTTTAGTCTGTGTCCAACTGGAATATTTATTCATCATTAAAAAGGCAATAGAGACAAGCAAATTAGCCTTCATATTATAATGCCATTTGGCAGCCAAACATGCCAGAAATCATGAGACCAGGGAGATATTATAAGACTCATTCTATAAATCACTAGTTCTAAGTAAAACAAATACAAACCAAAAAAAATAAACCTCCCTCAGAAAATAACAATTAAAAATGATTTTTAACAAAAATAAGATTGGTCAACAGTCTAGAGGGATATGCTGCCAGGAGAAAACCTGAAAGAACTGAATTTGATGACAAAGGAAAAAAAAAACCTACAAATAGTAAGAGTACAAACATTTGGAAAAGAAATTTCTAGGTCATTGATAATTTCTGTAGCATAACTAGTAGAAATAGTTTGTGCAATATAACTAATAGAATAGGATGAGCTAGGGAAGAGGGAGAAGGAATATTTGTTAATTGCTTTCTGTAGGAAATAGGATAAATTTTATTAAAAGAACCAGTGGAGGCAAGAATTTCAAGAATACATTACAATTCCAATCATTCACATTTATGAAATGTTTTCCTATTTGCCCTCGTTGAAGTCTTATTCATGGTGCGAAGATAATTGTGAATTTTTGAAGGCTATTCCAACAAAGTATAAGCTCAGAGGGGTCCTATTAAGGTGGAGAGGCCATGATTATAGGCTTGGTGATGGACTTAAAAATAAGTAAAAATAAGTTTAAAAATAAGTAAAGCTGAGCTGAAGAGGCTCAGAACTAGCTTTGCTGAAGGCCATGTACCTCTGAAAGACAATCTCTACATCATACACTCTTTGAAATTGCTCTGGGCCCTACTATACCATTACGGTTTTCATCCATTCGGTATATATTTGTTTTCTGACCCTCGTACTGTCATTCACACCATCGTCCACAAATGAAATGACCTTCACTTGCATTTCTGTCTTTTGTATCCTATTCATGTTTTGATATTTGGCACAGATGTCAACATCATCTCTTCTATGAAACTTTCCTTAATTACATCAGTTAGAAGTGAGCTTTTCTTCTTCAGACATAGCATGATACCTTATATTTTTGTGTTATCATTATTTGCATATTTGCCATTTATCCCTTATTAAATCACAAATTCCATGAGGATGGGAAATGTGTCTGCTCCATTTTTATTTCTTCCTTTGCACTTAGCAGAGTGATCAATGTACACAGTAAACATTTGTTACATATTTATTAAATTTAATTGTGATAATATGTAATGAAAAGTAGGGACATAGATTCATAGCTTCTCCATAAAACAACTTTTCTGTGCAGAGGGGCAAATCTAATTTTAAGCATAAACTGTCCAGGAAAAGACAAAGGAATAATAAATCATTTGCTTAAATAGCATTTAGTCTAATTGTTTCTATTTGAAAATTAAGAAACTAAGACCCACAGAGATCAAGTGACTTGTCAAAAGTTACAAAGGTGTTAAGTAGTGGAATTGTAAAACTCCTGTCTTCTGAGTTCAAATGTGTCATTCAAATTTGTCTTTTACTGATAAAATATAAATTTTTATGTTAAGCTAATGTTTCGGAGGCAAAAAGGTACCAATTGAAATTGAGTATTTGAAGATATTAGGAAGAGGTAATTTTTGCAAAAATTAAAACATGAACATGGTGAAAGAAACAATGGATTTGGAATAAAAAATCATCTGTGTCACTTACCAGTGATGTATCTTGAGTTAATAATTTAACTTCTCTGAGCTTTTGTTTTTTAATCTGAAAAAATAGGATAATTCATCTTTAGAGGATTGCTATGAAATAGGGTATAGTTTCATCAACTTAATATTTTTTTTTAAACTCAACTGAAAGTTTCATGAAGGCAGAAATCATCTCCTAACTTTGTATCTCCCACAGTGGCTAGAAGAATTTAAACTCTGCACACAGTATATCTATAATAAATAGTGGTTGAATTGAGGTAAAGAAAGAGCTCTGTGTGACCTTGGGCAAGTCACTGAACCCCACTTACCTTGTCTTCCCTCCTCCAAAAAAGAAAAAAGAAAAAAGAAAGAACTGACTTCTTTATAATTACTAATTTGTTCATTTTTTAAAAAATAAACTGTAAAATTGATTATCTTGGGAACATAGGAAGATTCCTTTTCAAATAGAGTTATCTTACCCTAGGTCATGAAGGAACTAGCAGAGCTGGCAGTTTTTAGAGCTTATCATCTGATCTGTAGACATTTGGGGGAACAGGGTTGATTCTAGTCATAATAGTTTAAAAGATCTTGCTTGTTTTCAGATGCTGTAAAATGATACAAAGTTACTAGCTCTAAATGGGCAAATTAAAAAGGTATCCTGAGTGCATACATGGGGGACCAAACCACTCCGCACCATGCCAAACAAGAAAGCTTATTTTGCCACATTACGGTGTCCTGGCAGACTGTCAGGGGCTAGGGGCTGTCATTCCTGTATTAATGATCACTATGTTAAAAGAGTTCAGTTATAGATTGATTGCCTCTACACCATTTATTTTGGTACAGATGACTCATTCCTGAAGAGTAAGATTATAAATTGCACAGTGCAGTCTTTAAAAGGATGGAGAGAAAAGTTTCCTCATACTTTGTCAGCAAGTGTCATTCTGCTTTTACAGGGAGAATGAAACAATCCAGGATGCACTTAAGAAAGCATTTACATATTCTATGGAGTGGCCAATGTTGTTCACATGGCAGAAATCTGAAATGGAAACTCTGATAATTTGAATCCTAACAACTTCAGAGAAGCTCAGTGAAATCATGACTTGCAACTGGTCACAAGGATTTTTCATTGCGTTTTTTATTAAAACAATTCAGGAATCATTCTTAGGTTCAGAGAAACAGTTATGAATATTATTACACTTTTTCATTTAAACATTTAAATCTAATTCTAAAAAGAACACCAGGAGAAAACAGAGTAGGTAACTAATTTTTTAAAATTGATTTGTTTATTTACTTTTGGTTTACAAGATTCATTTCCAGAGTCCCTTGAGTTTCAAATTTTCTCCCCTCCCTATTCTACCCCCCTCCCACTCATGGCAGCATGCAGTCAAGTATAGAATCTGCAAATACTTTCACGTTGGACATTAGTCTGGTTGTATAGAAAGGTTGTAACCAATGGAGTGAACAATGGGAAAAAGGAAACAAAACCAAATTTGGAAAAGAGCAATAGTATGTAGGTTGCTTCAGTCTCCATTTAAACTCTGTTCTTTCTAGATCTTTCTCTGAATGTAGGTATCTTCTTCCATCCTGAGACTTGTAGAGTTGTCTTAAAGCTGTGCATTGCT
>CM053580.1:112903475-112920175 GCA_028627135.1 Pseudochirops cupreus
TGTAGGTTGCTTCAGTCTCCATTTAAACTCTGTTCTTTCTAGATCTTTCTCTGAATGTAGGTATCTTCTTCCATCCTGAGACTTGTAGAGTTGTCTTAAAGCTGTGCATTGCTGAGAAGAGTCCAGTTTATCAAGGCTGGTCATCATACATATGATGTGTCTGTGATTGTGTACACATTTCTCCTGGTTCTGCTCTTCTCACTTAGCATCAGTTTATATAAGCCTCGCCAGGTAAATACGAAGTCCATCTCATCCCCATTTCTTATAGCACAATAGTATTCCATTACATTCATATACCACAACTTGTTTAGCCATTCCCCAATTGATGGGCATCCCCTTAATTTCCAGTTTTTTGCCACCACAAATAGAGCTGCAATAAATATTTTTGTACATGGTAACTAATTCTTAAAAGAACAAAACTTCTCTATGCATAGGGGCAAGTAGAGTTTTTGGTATAAACTGTATACAAAAGGAGTAATAAATCATTTGCTGACATCCTTTGTTGAATGCCCTATGGATTTGCAGGGCACGGAAATGTTAATTCAACTTGGAAAACTTCTCTTCAGTTGAGAAGTACATTGTATAATCTATTGATTATCTATAATCTTTGTGATTTATTCTTTTATGTGTGTTCAATCTCAGTACTTAAGTTTATATAGTGTGTTCTTAAATTGTAACAGGCATTTTCTTTCTTATAATTTTTGTCTTTCAGAAAGAAACAATAAAAAAATGAAAACAGTCATAAAATTCCTATTTATGTCATGCTAAAGAGGTTACTCTAACATTGTTATTTCAATAACATTGCCTATTGAAATATCTTTTATCTTTAAAGTAATTGCAAGATCCCCATGAGGATAGAACTTCTCTCACTCCAAAAGAGCTAGAAGAAACTTCACTTGATTTTGCAGTTTGTTAAATTTCAGTCTAAGTTGGCATCATTTGACATAATTTATTTTCTCTAGGTTTTATTTAAAACCTTGATCTCAGGGTAAGTTGGAACATTCAGAGGGAAAATAAGATGCCCCTAAACAGGTACATTGGGAAGTGGAGGTGAGTAGGAGTAATGGTAAACCTGCAGCAGTGGTGGTGATAGGGATTATTGTGCTTTTCTTTATGTATAAAATATTTAAAGAAATATTATTTAAATTGCCCAGTTAGACTGTCAGTTTCTTGAGATCATGTACTGTCTTTTTTTTTTGAGGGGGGGAGGTAAGGCAGTTGGGGTTAAGTGACTTGCCCAAGGTCACACAGCTGGTTGTGTCAAGTGTCTGAGGCTGGATTTGAGCTCATGTGGTCCTTCAGGGCCAGTGCTCCATTCACTGTGCCACCTAACTGCCCCTTTCTTTGCATCCCTAGCATTTGACAGAATACCTGGTGCTTAGTAGGCACTTAATAAATGCTTATTGACTGACTGTTTCTTTCATTTTAAGAGACTAAGAACAGAAAGTTCAAATGGTATATGTCTCTTCTGCATTCATAACTTTCCTTTCTAGTTTCTAGAAGTATAAAGTACATCCTCTCATGCTACATCATTCTTCCAGTGACCTAGGCTCTAAAGTAGAGTCATTCTTAACTCTTAATTTTCACACACCCCTCCCCAGTTCCTCCAACTAATCATCCTATGACATAACCTGAGATCCTTTGCCTTTCTGATTCTGCTCCTCAGAACATTCTCTGATTTATTTACATTTTTACTTTTACATTTACAGCTCAGTCTAATTTTTTAGGGATTGGAAGAGATAGATTAAATTTATAAAGATGTTACACATTGAGTCTTAAGTTTGCTTGCAATCTAATAAAACCTCAAAATAGTGTTTAAGAATAAATAGTATCTATCCATGTCTTTCTCATAATATTTTAAGCTGATTTTTTTCATACCCAAGTGCAAGACTTCATATTTATCTTTATTGCATTTAATTGTATTAGATTCAACCCAATGTTTTGTGAGCTAAAATAGAATCTAGCCTGTCAGTATTCTTTTAGATCCTGACTCCGTCATCCAGTTAGTTATCTTTCCTAGCTTGATGTCCTCTGCAGATTTTTGTTGTCATGTCATGTATTTGAGTATTGCTAAAAATGTTAAATAGCATAATGTTGAGCACAGATCCCTGAGGTGCTCAACTAGATCCTTTGCCACATTGGCATTAAATTTAAACACCCTTAGAATTCTTCCATCCAACCAGTTCTAGATCAGTTGGATTGTGTTATTTAATCCATTTATCTCTGTTTCCTCCACAAGAATGGTATTAGTTACACAGCTGATTATCTTTATAATATTTACAGTGTAAATTGTTCTCCTGGTTCTGCATACTTCACTTTATATCAGTCCTAGGTTTTTCTGAAGTTATCCCTTTCATCATTTCTTATAATACAATACTGTGTGAGGATTAGAAATAAGTGCAGATTGCAAACGGTTTTGTGGAGGCACAGGGAAGTGTTTGAGACACAGGAATTAGTTGGGTCATGTAGAGGTCAGAGCATACTGCACTGTCCCTGGCTGGGGGGATACTGCATTGCTCAAGACTCTCTTGTGTGGGGTTACCTGATGTTCCTGATTGGCATCTCCACACCCGGGGGCCTTCATACCCTTGTGATTGCACTCCCTCTCTCACAATTCTGTTCAGCTGGGCTCTGTCACATGTGGTATGTGGATCTGGGGTCTATATAAGACCTAGGCCTTGGAGGTATCTTTAAAGCCTGCCTTAAGATCTGGCTATAAGGCTTCCCCATAGAGAGGTCTTAATAAACCTTTTCTGTTTGGACCTCAGAGCCGTGACTCTTCTGTTCTAAAAGGTACGCTAGCATCGTTTAAGTAGGGTGAGTAACTAGTTACCCCTGCTGGCAAGTTGGGGTACTCTGAAAGAGAACCCTGACAATACTGTTCCATGACATTCATAAACCATAACTTGTTCAACTCTTCCCCAATTGATGGGCATCCCACCATTTTCCAATTCTTTGATACTGTAATGGCAAGCAAAGTAATACTTTGCGACTTGTTTCAGCTATTCAAATGCTTTTGAGCCTGTCTTTGATTGTATCAAAAGTCTTTGTTGGAAACAGTATATATTGTGTTGCCCTTAATAGGTCTAAGGAAGTCTGGATTCCTTCTCTGTTCTTAATAGGTGTAAGGGAATTTGAAAACCTTTCCTGCCCTTAAAAGGCCTAACATTATCACACGGAGACCACAATGGGAGGAGCTTGCCAATAGAGTGGAACAGGAAAAGTATAATTGGAAGGGTGAAAAAGGAAGGAGCAGAGAAGAAAAAAGCTCCAGCAGAGCTGGAACCAAGCAGAACTGAGAGGTAGAATGTTTGTGATTTTGGCATTCTGTAAATCTGTGTTACTTTCTGGGAACTGAGAGAATGTTTATGATATTGGCATTACATAGCACTCTTGTCTGTTGGTCTGTCAGACATAAGCACCATTTGTTGTTCTTAGAAGTCCCCAAAGAGGACTTTATTGCTATTACAGAAACCCTGAAAGAGGACTTTACTGTTATTTCAGAAGTCCTGAAAGAGGACTTTACTGCTGTTGTAGAAGTCCTGAGACTTGGCTGTTGATTTGTGTTTGATTTCTCACACAGAAGCCTTGTTTGTTGATTTGTGTTACTTTGTCAGATAGAAAGTGAATTGAGATGACAGTGCTGGTAATGTGTGTAAATACTGTTATAGCTCTGTTAAGTTTTGTCTTCCTAGAAACAGAGACTTCAAAGAGCTTGCAATGGAGCAGTAATCTGAGGTATGAAACAGAAGCAGAGAGCTGTCTACCTTAGTCCAGGCAAGAGTAGTGTGAATCTAGGCAAGAGCAGGGAGAACTGCTACCTGTGAATCCAGGAAAGAGGTGGGAGTGGGTCTCAGAGGAACAGTGGGGTTTGGAAGTCATCCTCTAGTGAAGCTGAAAGACTTTACTTGAGTACTCTGTATTGACTGACAGATTGTGACTTATTGTGACCTAGGGATGGGCGATTGTATTTCCTGCTACCCCCCAAGGGGGAAATAAGGAGCGGGTAAATAATGAAGTAAATGCAGTACCTTGAAAATTAAAAGAAATTTGGCAAAAGAAAAATAACTTTACTTCTTTTAATATATGCATGGGGTGATTATCACATTAAGTCTAAAATGTAATAGCAATGATGTTACTATACATTCTTATATAATAGTTTCATGTAGAAAATTCTGATTTTCATTATGAAAAAGCTCAGGAATTTAAGTAATAAAAAAGTATTTTGTGAAAGATTTAATGCCACCTTTAGTCAACTTCTATAAATAATGAATTCCATGATAGAAAATTAAATGATTGATGATATTTCATCTTTAATTAATTGGATTATGAAATAACCACTGAATTAATGAGAGGAGTGAGCTACATTACATATACCTCTTTCCAGCTTATTTTCACAGATGTCAGAAGTTGGTAGGGCAACTTCAGTTTTTTTAGACTGTTTACTGTATGGATCGTTTTATAATACATCTTTCTGCATTTATATGTGCATATGTATCCAATTTAAAAATATTATAATCACTGAAATCTAAGTCGATACATCATGATCATTAGAGCATCTGATTTATTGTCTGTGAAATTCCTTTATTCTCTTGTCCAAGGATGTCAATTCAATCTTTTAAACTTCAGTGGTCAAGTAGAATGTAAGCTTCTTGAAGGTAGGTTCTGTATCACTTTCATATTTGCATCCTCAGTTCCACATATGATGCTGAACATGTATGAACCTAGTAGGAATTTAACAAACATTTGTTTAATTGGTTAACTGATTAATTGAATGAATATTCAGATGTCTTATCTCGACTTTCCCTTCTTGTTACAGAGACCTTTGAAACTCTCATCAAGCAGGCAGAGAATTACACAAGCACCTTATTCTGCAATACTTATCGGAACATGGCTTTAGAGGCTGCTGCCTCAGTTCAGGAGCTCTTCACAGATGTAGGGCTCTTTGTATTTGGCACCGACATCAGTCCAGATGAATTTGTTAATCGATTCTTTGATACTCTGTTTCCTCTGGTCTACAATCATCTCATTAACCCTGGTGTGACTGATATTTCACTGGAATACTCGGAATGCATTCGAATGGCAAGGAAGGATATTAACCCCTTTGGAAATGTTCCCAAAATTGTAATGGGACAGATGGGGAGATCATTGTTACCAAGCCGGACTTTCCTGCAGGCCCTTAATTTAGGCATTGAAGTCATCAATACCACTGACCATCTGCAGTTCTCAAAAGAGTGCAGCAAAGCCCTCTTGAAGATGCAATACTGTCCCCATTGCCAGGCTCTGACTTTAAGTAAACCCTGTATGGGATACTGCCTTAATGTCGTAAGAGGCTGTTTGGCTAATGTGGCAGAAATTGATCCTCATTGGCGGGGATATATCCGATCACTGGAAGAACTTTCTGATACTATACATGGGACATATGACATTGAGCACGTGCTTCTGAATTTCCACTTACTTGTTAATGATGCTGTTATGCAGGCTCACATTAATGGAAAAAAATTATCTGAGCAGGTAAGAAGCCACTTCTTCTATTTTATGGTCTATGCTGATTTAACTGTTCTTCCTCCACCTTCCACTGCCTCCTCAAAAAAAAAATACCCTATAGTAATGAAGAAATCAGATTTTAAGGCATATTACATATTAATTTTGAAATAACATCTTGAACTTTTGTTGATATTTGAATATAGGCTTTAAATTATTGAATCCTAGTTACTGATCAAACTTTGTATAAGTTTCTTTCATCTTTACTTTTAAAATCATCCAGTGATTTTGTAGTTAACAATTCTCAATTTAAAAATACATTGGAGATAGGAAATCCATTTTCTAAAGGTTTTCACATTTGATCCACACTATTAATTTTGTAATATCACTGCAAAATCCAATCTTATTTGTATCCTCTTCACCAATGGATACCTCTTCCCACTATCCATGTTCAAACTTCTTGGTCTGTTGATTTAAAAGTTTCTATGTACATGTAAGACAAATAGATAGACAGATGAACTTTGATAGAAAAAAATAAAGGGGTAATTAATTGTGCATGAAAAATCATTTGTTGGGATAGAATGAATTAAGGAAAAGACATTTAAATAATACAATAACTTAAGAGACTGATTTTTTTGGTTAAATTGATCTGAAATTAATTCCAATGGCATTCATTCTTAAAAAAAAAAAAACAAACCAGAAAATGTGTCTCTATTATGACTGTAAGTAATTCATCTCAGGTCATTTTTATGAATTGTTTTTCAAACACATTTGTCATAGTATCTTCAAAATGTATCCCTGTGGTAATATTTGTGATTCTCGTAACCCTAAGAGAATGCAAAGTTCACAGTCTTTCATTACAAGGCCACTTAAAAACTCCTTTGATATAGAATCACAAAATTTTTCTGGTTTATTTAGCTCACCATCCTATTCTGTGCAAGACCATTTCCTTAAACATTTCCAATAAAAGTAGCTCTCTGTTTTCTTGGTTATGTGTCTCATATCCTTTAAGATGAGGAATATTATGCTGCTGTTTAGGCTAAACCTTTCCTTAGAAGAACCCTAAGCCTCTTGTCCTTTTTCATTGTATTTCCACTAACTATTTGCTCTCACACTGGCACACTGATAGCATACATCTGACATTGAATTATCACTCACTGTCTCTTCACTAACTAGATAAACCCAGTTCCTTTAGATTTTTTTCTGATATCAACCATTTAAAATCTCATTTTAAATCACAATTCCAGTTAATGTGCATTTGCATATTTCTGTGCATCTGTGACTGTAACTGTAACTATTCTCACCAATGACATACCTTCCCATCCTATAGGACTTTTGTCCATGTCTTCCCACAAACCTTTCAAACAAACTCTGCCATATATATGGGAGTGAATCCTATAAATCTGTTCATATTAGTTGGGTATTACTAGAGCATGTAAATTATCCATCTCCCATATGCATTCTTGCTGTATACCTGGTCTTCTTACTTTTATAATCATATAAATCTATAATAGTGCATTTAAAACTCATTTTGCTGTTCAATTCTAAGTTGGTAATTAGCTACAACCTATTTGCTACCACCATGTGTCTTTCTATTGTGGCATCATCTTTGAAGAAAAAAGTTTTTTTTATAGAAATCTCAACATAACTTTCCCATTTTTGTCCTACTAGTTTTATCCTTAATGCTCTTAGAATGATATCAAACAATTAAATCTCTCACCAAGATTTCTGCGAACTATTTTTTTCTTCTGTTCACTGATTTTAACCAGTTTCCAGGTGCCTTATTAATGTATGTTCAGTTGTAAAATTGCCAGTTGCATGCAATATCTCCTCATTTGCAACTTTTTCTTACAGTCCAGTATTTATTTTGATCTCTCTTCAACAAGTCAATGATTTTGATTGTACACAAACATTTGATTCAGAAAGAACTGGTTATATGTCTCATATCCTGGAATTTAAAGTAATTTCTGTACAATGCATTTGCCCCACCCCGTTTATTTCCAAATTGATGGATAAATCACAATAGCTTCCTTTTGGTTGCCATTGATCCATGATGGATCCTGATCATCTTGGCTAGCTGCAAAATCTGGTGTATGGTTCCTGGATTTCTGGTGGCTCATAATTTCAATCTATAAAAGCTCACATGGTTGTAGAGGTCTCTAATGCATCCTTCACCTAAAAGCAAGGAATAATAAACACAAAGATGGAAAGAACAGAGGCCTGTATTCATGGGACACATGTCAGCCTTGGGTAAGGATACAGGCCAAGACCTCTTCCCGTCTGTAGACTTAAGGCTTTGCAGGTATAGTCAGACAGCAGAGACAGAGACTTGTTTTGACAGTTAGTTACCTTTGAATGTACCCTATTTCTGGCCCTGAAGCCAATCAGAATTCTGAGTCTGCCCACCATATAGTTAGCAGAACTGAACTGGCTACAGAATGTTTACACATGCTCCAAAATCTATTTGGTGATTGAATCAGTCATGCACACTGTTTATACATAAAAGGACTGGGACTTTACTTCTCCCACTTACATTGGTATAAATATTGGAGTCAGTTGAATCAATCAATAAAACCAACCTATTGCACTTGAATTAACAGACCCCAAAGTATACCCTGACACATTTGTGGGGGGAGAAATATTGAATCGATCAATCAGATGTATGAAGTAGGTATGAACAAGGCCTGGAAATATCCATTCACATTGCAACTAAATGTGACAGGAAGTCTGTTTGAATTGGTCATGCCTTATGGAGTTAGCATAAAGTCAGGAAGCTAGTTCATAACCAAAGTATCCAGAATTTAGCAGCTTAGTGGTAGAAGCCTCTAGGAATCGAATGAGGGAATGGTTAAGTAGGAAGAGGATTTATCTTTAGCCTTGGTCTCCTCCCATGCCCACTCTAACCTTGGCCAGAGGATGACCACATGAACTTTAGAGGACTAGAGGATTTGGACATTTTCCTTTGGTTCCCCTGGTAAGCAATAGCAGCTAGCGGTGTTTATACACCAAGAATTGAGAACTAGATATATTGAGGAAAGGCAGATTTAAGGCACAAAGTTACCCCAATGGAAACTTTCAAGAATTCCAACATAAAAACTTTTAGAAGCTGAGTGTTACCCCAGGTGCTACAATTGTTCCAAGTTTGAACTCATATTACTTTGACCACTGCATGTACTTGTGGGTCTGTGTAATTGAGAATGTGAGCAATCTATTGTAGAAGACAAGAGTGAATGCATGAAAATGGATAAAGAACACATGTGGAGGAGAATAATCAGAAGGTATGTGATAATGATAACTATCTTGAAGCATCTCAAGGCCTATTATATGGAAAATGAATTTGACTTGTTCTTTTTGGGCACAGAAAGTAGAACCAGGAGCAAAGTGTGGAAGTTGAAAAGAAACAACTTTAGGTTAATTTAGATGTCAGGAATCCCTTCTTCCTAACAATTACAGATGTCCAAAAAAGGAAATGGCTCTACTGATGTTTACCATGATAGATGATCTTCAAACAAAGGCTGGATGACCATTTGTTTGGTATTACAGCAGAGATTTTGCTAAGATATGAGTCAGATGGTACATAACCTTTGAGATCCTACCTGTGTGACTTTGGTTGCCCTTGCCAAAAAAAATCATTAAATGTTCAGTCTTCTGGGAGTGAATTTCTCCTTATTTATCTAGGTTATAACTTGGCAAACATCTGTAGTCTTTTTCTGGGATTTTCCTGGAAACGTGTTCAGTATGGTAGAACCTGCTAGAGTGTTTATGTTTCTGGCATAACCTTTGAGAATCTGGGGTTCTTCATAATTTGGAGTCACCTTTAAATCCTCATGAGTCTTTGGAGCAGAAGTTTTGTGGTGGTAATAAGAAAATGTTACCTTCTAAACTAAAAGTTTATATTTAATACAAGAGTATTGCAGCCAAGATGGCTTTGTGAAGAGTTCTGAATTAGATGTTCTTCACACTGGACTCCCTTTCTCTTTGCTTTTTCCTTCCCCTTCTTCTCCCTCTTGTCCTCTCCCTTTAGTCCAGTGCCTTTATGTTGTCTCCACTCAGAACACATGCTTTCTAGAAAGGATCTGAAAAACTACTTCCTATTAAGCTATAGATGATAAATAATGGTTTAAACTTTACTCTTTCCATATACCATTTACATATTAATTTTTAGGGGAAGACAGATAGGCATAGCTTTAAATGAAATGAATGAGGAACTAATGGTAGATCTAAAGCTGGAAAGGATGTCAGAAGTCATCTCATCCAACACAGATGGGAAAAGTGAGGCAGGAGGAGAGTAAGTGACTTGTCCAAAGTTTCACAGATCATAAGCATAAAAAATGAGGTTCAAACCATCATCCCCTAACCTTGCAGTCATCTTCTTTCTATGTTTCACACCTGACTCTCCTAAAAATAAAGCAACAGGGTAGAGAATTAATATCCTTGGTTTCCAAGCTCCAAATCTATACCAATCGTTAAAAATGCTAATTTTATAACATGAAATTGCTGGAGATGTTGGATGGTAAGGTGAAAAGAACATTAGACTTGGAAATAGGATGTGGTTTTTGTGTTTTTCTGTCTTTGTTACTACCCCATGCAAGGAAAGATACAAACTTCAACTTGTGGAATCATACATTTAGAACTGGAAGAGGTCTTGGGAATTATCTAGTCCAGTCCCTTAATTTTACAGAGGAGGAAACTGAGGCCCAGAGTTAAATGACTAGGTCAAAGTAATTTAGCTATAAAGTGGCAGGGCAAAGATTCTAACCCTGGTCGTCTGATTCCAAATCCAAAACTTTTTCATGGGCAAATAACTAAATCTGTCCAGGCTTCCATTTTTTTATGTGTGGAATGAGAAGGATAGGTTACCTTATCCCTTAATTCTTTCCTTTGGATCTAAGATTTTATGATTGTATAATGGAGAGAGGAAGAGATGAACTTGAGGGAGGCCATCCCAATGTTTATAAAAATCAAACTAAGCAGAGATTATTCACATGTAATTCAATAGACTGAACACTCAGTTTAGTATATCCCTCAAGGTTAAATTTTTCTTTTTATGACTAGGTTTGTAAATAGGAATTTTTTTTTCTTAAAATCTTCATTCTGTGACAGTCTTTATTCTTTGAGAGGGGGTTTTGTTTATTACCAAGGGGGTTTTCTAGAGCACAGTTTGAGTTAGTGTAATAAATAGTTTTTAAGACAATCTTGAGGGGAAAAAAAGGTATTACGACCAATAAATTGTTCGTTATTTCTTATGAAATAATGAAGGTCTTCCACCATGGGGATGGGAGTAGGAAGAAATGACTCTGAATTCCCTGCAAATTGAGTCATTAATATTTATTTCTGCCAGTCTCAAAGTGATTTATAAACTGATTATCAGGCTTTGATAAGCAGTTCACACATCAATGAATTTAGCAAATTCAAAATAAATGATGAGAGCCAGCAAATAATGACTTTCTCACACACTCAAAGCAATCTCTTCAGGTCTAGGACTACTAAGTCTTTTCCTGTCAAAAATTCATAAAGGAAACCAGAAGTGTTAGATTCCAGTTAGAGGTGTTTGCATATATCTCTAATGAGGAAAAAGAGATCTGAGGGGGACAATTCAAATATCCTTCTGATTAATCTTTCTGAAAAAATCATACGCACCTTGACAGATGTCAAATCTTTGAACAAAATATAATTTTCCAGCAAAATGTTAATTGTAACTTTCATGTTGACTCTGTCACTTGATTATATGATCATGTTGATATTTGGATAAATCATATTTCTTATCAAAATAGAACCTAGACCATAGGATTTAAGTCTGGAAAGGGCTTTACAGATTCACTGTTTCTCTCCAATTTAATGGATGAAGAAATAGTCCCCAAGAGTTGGAGTTAATTGCATAAATTCACAATGATAGTAAGTAGGAGAGTAGAAATTTAAGCTTAAATCTTCTAATTCTAAAGCCGGTATAGTCAGTTTTGATATAACATGACTTGTGTGCTCCTAAAAAAAAAAAATCACTGTTCTATGTATGCAGAATCTCAGTTAAAAATCCCCAAGCTTAATGGGAAATTGCATTAGGAGCATAGAAGTCAAAAATTTCATCAGTGAAACAATGAAAAATGATAGGAACTAATAAACATGGTAGTACAATTTCATATATGTTAAATGGTTAAGATATACATGAATGCAATAATAAATAGTGGAGATGTTCACTGCCTTAAATTTTGGTTCAGTCTGTTACCACAGGACCTCAACTGACACCAGATGACATTGCCTCAGTGGGCCAAACTCCAGAGCTGGGCCCTTGACTGTGGGGATAGGAGCAGACCACACTAATGCACCAAGAGATGTACATTAACATTTTACCTGGACAAAGAGCAAAAGTTAGCTTGTGGAAGTGAGCATAGTGATTGCAGTTTGTGAGTTTTTGTGAAGTGGTGCAGATTCTGCACTACTGAAATTGTGCATAAGTAACATAAAGTTTGCTTTGTGCTAAAATCTTTTCTTTAATTGATCAATTGTATTATGACAAATTTGTGTTTTCAAAAGGAATTTTATGACAGAACTGGTTGTACTTCAAATTATGTTTCCTTAGATTAACTGAGCATCTGTCATCTTAGTAAGGAAAAGGTAATTATTAATAGAAAAAAAAACTGTAGCATTTTCTTGATAAGAACATATTTTAAAGGGTATTCCATACAATTTAGCATACAACCTTTTTTCTGGAGAGAAATAAATATGGATTTTAGAAATAATGTTGAATATTATGCCCTGATGATATCGAAAGAGTACTAGATTTGGTGTTGAGAAGTCTGTATTTGAATTGTAGTCAAACACATATTTGCTGCTTACCAAATTTAAACTCTCTGAGCATCAGAATCTTCATCTATGCAATTGAAATGATAGTAGTACCTTACTCAGGCTCAAATGAGATTATATATGTAAATAATAATAATGGCTAGAATTTATATAGTGCTTCAAACTTTGCAAATAATGTATGTATATCTATCTACCTATCTATCTATCTGTCTATTCATCTATCTATATCTGATCCTTATAAAAACTCTGCGAGATAGATTTTCTTATAATTTGCATTTTACAAAAAAGGAACCTGAGGCTCAGAGAGGTTAAGGGACTTGACCAAGGTCACATTAAGGCAGTATTTGAACTAAACTTTTTCTAACTCCAGGTCCATGTCTTCTACACATTGAATCCTAAATGTTAGTTTTATGACAATAGACATGCGAAATACTTATAGGTTGGATAATTTATTTATTTTTCCAAATTAATATCTGATTATATCTTAAAGCTCCATATGCTCATAATAATAAGCAGATTGATTCTTTCGTGAATTTTTTTTAAAGCATAATAGTTTAATCCTTTCTAGGAAGACTTGATAGCAAAGGCATAGACAATAATAGCTTATCTAATTATAGTGTTTTAATTGAAAAAATATTCCCCTCAGTCTCACTAGTGTAATGTCATAAGCAGGACTTCAGGCTTTTAAGAAAGCTCAGTTTAACAATGTTTCTCTGGAATTTAAGAAAAGTTTTCTCTGAGAAATTAAAAATTCTGGAAAATGTTAATGGCAGCAGGAGAACAATTTCCACTGTAAGAAGTCACAGTTAATTTGTCCCATGAACATTTTGGTGTAGATGCAAACCATTATTCTAACCTCTCTTCAGTGTGTGGCATCTAAATTGCTTTGGAAATGCTGTGTAATCTAATTTATAAAACCTCCTGAAATTGAGCGTAAAAGCTCAATACCACAGACTGCTGTATCCTAATGGCACTAAGGAGACTAATATCTGATCAAATCCCCTATATCCACATATCCACATGTGAAGAGCAGAGAGATAGCATGCTAAATTGTTATAAATTCCCCGGGGTCTTTAGTTCTATAGACAGATGCAAAACTGAAATATAACACTAGGGCAATTATATGGTGAAATAGAGTCTCACACTTACCTGAATATTTAATGTGAGAGTTAGTGAATGATAGTGATTTTTGCCTAAATTATCTGGATAATTGCCTCAAATCTATGCTTTCCATTGTAGTGATGCCTACTTCAACGCCTTTTGAAAATTTTCTTTTAAAAATGAATTACAATATGTTCAATTTCAATCACTGACTTAGTACATTAACTCTATATTACCATAAGACAGTCAGAATGGTTTGACTAGATTTCCTTTTTTTTTTTTTGATCAAAGTCCAAAGCTCAGGTACCTGGAGGCTGTCATATGGAAATGAGCAACAGGCATGAATGCGAAAGACATACTTCCCCTCAAAAACAAGTGTTTATGTTTTTTTAAGGATAGATAGTAAAATAAATCCAATATTCCTCCTTTGTTGTACTGCCAGAGAAGATGGTCTTGCGAATATGTGGATATGACAGAAAGCTATGCAAATAAAAGTGGCAGCATGGTTTTGGCTTTGAAGATAAGGGGACCTGGATTCAAGTTTTGTCTCTGATATATACTGTCACCATGACCTTGGGCAAGTCACTTAACTGCTTGGCATTCTAAGCTAGAGATGTCAAACCTGCCACCACAAATATAGCCAAAAACACTATCTCGTTTGGCCTGAACCAGATTAAAATGTCATTGGGGAATATTTAGCAAAATGAACAAAAATACAATAAAACATTACATTTTAAAACTGTCAGTATGTGGCCTGCAGGGATCCTGATACACAATATAGTCACCTCTACTTCTATTTGTGTTTGACACCAGTGCTCTAGGCAATTATTTAAAAGGATAAATTGCAGAGATGGTGAATATTTGTAGTGGTAGTAGATTTCTCACTTAAAAGTTCCCTATGCCAGTGAGATCAGGGGCCTTGTCCCCATGTAAATATATAGAATAGAACTACATAGAAAAAAAAATATATTATATAATAGTACTATAGTTCTACTATACCTAAGGACTGAAAATTGATCACTAATACTGTTTTACTATTATTTTTGGTTAAGGATATCACAAAAAAAAATCCCAAGCTGTCCCCAAAACTATTTATTTTTATGGGCTTTGTTTTCCTTGATTCAACTTCTGAGACTTGAAAGAGTTCTATCAGTTAGATCTGTTATGTCATCATAATACTAATGATTAACTATGGTATTTACAAAGCAGATTAAGAGACAGATCTTTAATATTTTTATGCTAGAGGCTGAGAATCTCTTTCATAGTCATATTAACCAAGAAAAAATTCTGAAAATATGTTGCTTGAAATTAATTAAATGCACTAATAACTCTGGGCTTGCCTGTACAACTTCCTTAGAGCCCTAGGGTGCAAGACTACTGAATCAAACATTTTAAGAAGCATTCATCCGCACCAACCTTTACATGACCCTGAAAATGGTTTATTGTTGTTGATGCTGATGTCTGTAGATGAGTGCCAAACAAAACAAAACAAAACAAAACCAACCCAACAACTTGAGCAAAGGTTTTAAATATGCAGCTTAATAGACAGTTTAACTTCATTAAAGAAACAAAGTCTGTTTGTATCTTTGTCTAACCTTTGTTAATTCATTTTTCATTTTTATTAGTTTCTTTATGAACTTAGATTACACAATTTCATTCATTTGGAAATGTATTGAGAATTACATAATTCTCTAAGTGTCATTTCCCTTGATCTCCCCCTTTTCCTTCCTCTTCCTCTGCTTCTCTACCCCACCCCCACCTCCTTTTCTGTCTCTTTCTGTTTCTCTCTCTGTCTCTGTGTCTCTCTCTTTCTCTTCTGCTCTTTTTTGTTGTGGCTATAGAATTACCATCCTTTAAAAGAGGAGGTTCTCAAATAGAAGTCCATGAGCTTGTATTTTTTATATATTTTGATAGTTGTATTAATTATATTCCTTTTGTAATTTCCTTTGTAATTCTATGGAGTTTTTGTGTTAAAAAATGCTGGAACTTCATCAGACATTCAAAGGGATCTGTCACACACACATGCAAGCACACACACACACACAGACACACAAACACACACATATACACAAACATAAATGGTGAAGAATTCCTAGACTAAATGGTTTCTGAGTTCCTCCAAATTCTAATTCCTAGATTCTTAAGTATTGACGAAGAATTAGTATCAGTTGATAGGCAGAAATAGTAATAGTATATTTTCAGTATAAAAGAAAGCACAAATCAAGATGTTTGTATAAAATATATTTTTTAAAAAGGATGAAAAAGAATTGGAGATTGATAGTTATCAAAAAGAATAGAGAAATTAGTCTGAGGGGTCTGAATACCTGTTCTCTTAAGTTTCTGACTGCTAAAAAGTAAGATGGAGTTAGCAGAGTTTTGAAGTTTATATCTATGTAGCTTGTAGATAGAACCATTAACAAAGTAAATATTAGGACTTGAAATTTATCAAAATTTAAAGTAAGTGACAGTGCAAATACTTTTGTATTTATAAGTCACTTTTTCGAACTTGCTTTCTGTAAGAGGTTAACTGAATTCTTTTTTGTGGGAAACAACAGCTAGCATTTAGGACTTTCAGGGGAGTAAAACATTTTAAAAATCATCATTTCATCTTCATAACAAACTTGTGAGGTGTTATTATTATCTCCATTTTACAGCTGAAGAAACTCAAGCAGATGGCAGTGAAATACCTTGCCCACAAGGAGTAAGACAGGATTTGAACTCAGATTTTCCTGAGTCTGTGACCCATGTTATCTTCACTGTTGCACCAAGCAGCCTACAATAAATCAATAAGTATGTTTCATGATAGGAAGACACAACTGATTGTGTGGAATGAAATAACTTGATATACAAGAAAGAAAAATCAGTAATAATCTCTGTTCAACTACTTAGTACATATGTGGCCCTAGGCAAATCATTGAAACTTTCTAGGTCTCATTTTCTTCATCAGTAAAATAATTGACTTATATTAGAGACCGTTAAGATCCTTTTCAAATTTCAAACTTTTATGGCATATTCTTGGTAATTTTTATTGCTTTTTCTTTTGTAATCTCAATTTTAGCATGCTTGAACTTTCCTGACACTATGTTGACGATACTGACAACACCAGAATACAAAGCTATAGGAAAATGAACAGTGAACAACTATAACAGCTGTAGATTTCTGCCCTGAGATTTTTGAATGACTGAATTATAATGCAGTGTATAACTATTTTCAGTCTAGTTTCCCATAGGTCATTCTTTTTTCTGCATAAGAGTAGGAAAATTGGTATGTTAACCAAAAGAATTTGTCAAAATTTGTAAGTCTGCTTTAATATT
>CM053580.1:112920675-112940757 GCA_028627135.1 Pseudochirops cupreus
AAATGTATGTAGTACTTCAGTAAGAGTCTTACATAATCTCTTTTGAGATGCACAGAAATCCTATGAGGTAGGTCCTATAGCAATTATTCCTATTTTAGAAATGAGACAGACTGATCCAGTGGCCTAGGGATCTGGTAGATCTGGGTTCAAGTCCAGTCTTTCACATGGACTGTGTGACCTATTGGCAAGTCATTTGATCTCTTAGCTCCCCAGGCAATACTGTGAGACTGCAAGTTTCAATCTTTGCTGATAGGTATTGACAGAGAAATTTCCTCGCTAGTAATTCCTTACAGAGACAAAAGCAAATTTTTACACATCAAAAAAAAATCAAGTAATTTGGTGATTAGTGAATTTAAATGATTTTTACAATGTCACATAGCTACTAAGCATCTCAAGAACATTTTAACTCCAAATCTTTCCACACTCCCAGTGGACCATTGTATTTGATTCACCACACAAAGTGCACTATGTTTGTATGGTATGCAGAGGGCCAATTACATGGTCAAGATTGAAAGCATAGTCAATTGATTACATGGTCAAGAAATTAGTCTATGTGTTTTGGCAATAACTAATGTGACAGATAGATAGATAGATAGATAGATAGATAGATAGATAGATAGATAGATAGATAGATAGATAGACAGATAGATAGATAGATAGATAGATAGATAGATAGATAGGCAGGCATTTGGTTTGATAATCCTAGTAAATTCAAGTGATGCTGAGTAATCCTGACACCATTTCAATGCTTTCCCTATTTTGAACACATTAATTTCAGCAATTTCTTTGTCATCAGCATGGTTCATACTTGACATTTTGAGTTTACCACTATCCTATTCAATATAGTGTATAACAAATTCATTTGTTCTAATAGAGGATGACTTCATAAAGTACTTAGACTTCTGCTCTACTGCACTCATCTCTTTAACCCATGCAATTTCACCTACGCTGCTAAATGCCAACTTTCACCAAATATTTGGCAAATTGTGGTTTTCCCAATAATATTTGTTAATCAACTCTACTGTTTGGAAAGGGGTGGTGGAGGCAAGATGATCATGATATAGTTCTCACAAAATGGAAATGCAGTAAAGCTATGCTCTTTCCATTATTTTTTCTTCGTCAGTAAAACAGTAGTTCAAGAGATTTAAATTGCATGGCCTTTTTGACATTGAAAAATCCATATTTCTACATTTTTTCTACCTTTTTTCTCAACCTCATAAAGCTCTCCAACATTTTAAATTATTTTCCCTAAAACTTGTGACACTCTCTATTACACATCCACCCACTCATGCATACATTCAAATCTCCTTAATTGGCACATGCTTAAATAGGATGCTTGGCTAATTGGAATGCTTGCTGGAGAACAGATGGGGCATTGGTGTTGAGACTCTATCTTAATTTATTGTCCTGGGGTTTTCCTAATTACCCACTTAATTGGCACAGCCACACCACTTTGAAATAATAATGTACAGCTAATTATCACCCATTTAAGCCTGCTAATAGTTTGCTTCTTACCAACTAAATTCAAGGAACCAAGGAGGGAAAGGGATCTGCCATGGGGAAATCATTCTGCCTGGGCTGGGTTAGACAGCTGCATCAGTGCAATGCAGTTTACAGCTGCACTAACTTGGTTTCTGTCTATAAAACAAAAGAGTTAGCCTCACTTGCACTGGTTAAAAGAAAACTGCTTCTTCCTTTCCCTCCTTCTCCAATCTTTGATGAAACTTGGAACTGGCCTGGTGCTTCAGTTAAAGGAGTAGGATCAATAACTCAGCTTTTCAATTAGTTCATCATTAGCATGTTGTATGGAAAGGATAAATTAGGGGAGATGGAATAAATTCAATTACATCCCCAAGGTGCAGTGTTAAAGAATTCAGTTCAATTGCTGGGAAGGAAAAGTCTTCCAGCTTCTAAGTTGCAGGGAACTTGGCCTAGTTAATGAATGTGCCCAGTACAGCAGTTAGTGCCAAGCAGAGGTTTTAATAGATGATTACACTTCTCCTAGTGTTGGAAGAAATGGAGAGGAGAAGGCAAAGAAAACAATGGGACATGAAAGAGCATGGAGCACAACAAAAGAATTAAACTGGGAAATAAGAAAGGACAAATAGCAAAGGGAAGGGGCAAAAAATTCCATAAAGAGTATCAATACATAACTTTGAATTAGGAAAGAAGATTTCTGCACAGAGACAGAATGCATTCCTAGAATGCCCACCTTGGAAACCATTTATATTCAGAGCATGTGTTGAATCCAATACTTTTCCAACCTCTCTATTAGCTCCCACAAATTCAGTTTTTTTAAAGCCTTCAGTTAATGGCAACAACAGATTTAACCAAGTCTAAAAAAGATGGTTAACTCTAGTTTCTTTGAAAGAAATTTGTGACCACATTACAACTCATAAACTTAAAAAAATATATTTATATTTTTTGCCAAAAAGGACTGTCATCAGGTGCATGCATATGTGCTCTGTGTGTGTGCTTGTATGTGTGTGTGTTCAAATGATTGATGGTTTGGGAGAGGAAGATACATGGACATATCCTGTGAGCATCATAAAAATGGTTTTGTAAAAACCATTTCTTGGACCATGCAAATTGACTTCTTAACTGGAAGAATATCGTGATTTTGCTAAAGTGTAGGAAACAGAAGGGGAAATAAGGTCCATTTTGTTTGCAGGGGAAGTACTGACATGAGAAAGCATAACTGGAGAATAGCTAAGCTTTGGGAAAGGGAAAATAGCAATTCTAGATGGTGCATCATTCTTCTAAAGCAAATATTGTAGATAACATTCAGGTCTATCCGAGCCACAATCTTCCAAAGCAAGGATCAGAGTCCAGGGTTCTTTTTAAAGGAAAAGAAAATCCTTTTTACCAATATAAATGGATATATGACCTAGATATAAAGAGAGAAATTACAAGAAAATGTGAAGAAAATGGAATATATTATCTATCAAACTTAAGGATAGGTGAATGATTTATGAGGAAACAAGAGATAGAGAAGAGTGGGAGGTGTAAAAGGGATGATTTTTTTACACTAAATTGAAAAGGTTTTGAAGAAATAAAACAAATATAGCCAGGATCAGAAGAAAGGCAAAAAATTAGAGGAAAAATTTATAGATAGATTCCCAAATAAAGGTCTTATATCTCAATTATATAAAGAATTTTGTCAAGTCTATATGAATACAAATTATTCTCCAATTGATAATTGGTTATATGATATGAATAGTCAGTTTTTCAATGAAGAAATCAAAACAATTGGTAGTCCTACAAAAATGTTCTAAATCATTATGGATTAGGGAAATGCAAATTAAAACAATAGTGTGATATCATTTATACCTATCAAGTTGGCTAAAATGATTGAAGAGGAAAGCAAAAAATGTTGGAGGGGATGTAGAAAAAATTGAGATACTATTTCACTGCTGGTGCAATTGTGAACTGATCCCATTTTGGAGAGCAATCTGGAATTATGCCCAAAGAATTACTAAACTGCTTATACCCTTTGACCCAGCAACATCATGACTATGTCTTTTTCCTAAGATGATTAGAGAAAAATGAAAAGAACCTATATGTTCTAAAATATTTATAGCAGTTCTCTTTGTGGTAGAAAAGAACTAGAAATTGTGGGATGCCCATCAATCAGGGAATGGCTAAACAAATTGTGCCATATGATCGTGATAGAATTCTATTGTACTATAAGAAACAATGAGCTTGATGATCTTAGAAAAACATGGATAGACTTGCACAAAATAATGAAAAGCAAAATGAGCAGAACCAAGAAAACACTGCATACAGTAATAACAATATTGTCTTAAGAACAATTTTGAGTGAATAAGTCATTTTGACTATTATAAATATTCTAATTAATTACAAAGGACATATGAAGAAAGACACTATCCAGAGAAAGAACTGACAAATAAAAATATTTACAAAATGATTATATATGTATATATATGCATAATTATGCATATATATACATATATATGTATTATGCATGTGTGTACATATATATATGTGCACACACGCACATATATACAAACACACACACATAGAAGCCTAATGGTAGCCATCTCTAGAATGTGGATGCAGGGGTGGGGAGTGAAGAAAAAAGGGGGAAAGGAAGTTGCATGATAACTTTATTATAGATTTGCAGTTTCAGGTACAATCATCTCTTCTTTCTATTCTACTAAGTAATGGAAATGTTTTCTTTTTTTTTTATTTCCTAAGTTTGAAATAAAATAAGGAAAAATTAAATGAAAAAAGGGAAAAGAAAATTTACTTCTGACCCCAAAATGTATAAGGAGATAGTAATCAGAAGATTTATGTTCTGAGGTTCTAATTACAGCTCCACGGTTTACTAATGTTGGGCCCAGGGACAAATCATTGAATGTCTCTGTGCCTCTATTTTATCATATGTGAAATGTAAATTACAATTCCTGCTCTCTCTTATTCATAAAGTTACTCTGAAGATCAGATGAGATCATGTATGGCTAAGTGTTTTGAAAAGCATAAAATACTATATTCGTTTAAGATATTGTTATGTTAGTTGTCTTCAGCTCTCTCCTATAATGACCATCTCAGTCTCTCAACAATATTTCAATTAGAATCTTGTGCTAATTTATTCTATAAATGACTATCTACTTGAAGATCCCTTTTTTTCTGCTATTGTTTCCCATATCTTTGTTCTTATCCTATCTGTACAGCAATCCTAGGAGCTAAGTCAGTGATGTCAAAATCAAATAGAAACAAAAACAAATCCCTACAGGCCCACATTGACTTAGAAAACCACAAACCAACATTATCCATGTTGTATCATATTTTATTATTTTGTCATCATCTCAATTACATTTTAATCTAGTTAAGGCCACAAATAGGAGTATTGTTGCCACATGTCACAAAAGGCCTTGAGCTTTTCTATAGGTAATATTATTCCCAATTTGCAAATAAGAGAGAGTAAAAATTTGCTAGTAGTCACAGAAACAGTTAAGTGTCAGAGGGGAGATTGAAATCTAGAACTTTCTGATTCCGTATTCAGCATTCTTTTCACGAGAAGTAGGATTTGTACCCAATGAAGAAGCAATATAGGCCATGCTCCTCCCTTACAGAAGCATGACTTCTGCATTCCTGGGACTTAAAGCCTGATTAAGGAGAAATCTGATTATACTGTTTTTAGCAACATCCCTGTTGTTATCACCTACCAAGTTTTAGAGCATTCTTTGTCAGTCTACAGCCTTAGCACTTGTTTAACCACCTTTCCTCTATTTTAACCCCCATTATCATACTTGGAAAATTCAGTTTCTATGAATGATAATCCTTCTAACAACCATATTCATCTATGGCATCGTCCATGATTCCGACCTGCATTCTGCTGCATTCACCTAAGGGGATGGCCATATCTATACCACTGTGGGGAAAATCTTGAACAGTGACTTTTACCTCTCTGGTCACAATCTCCCATGCTTCTACCACTACCATTGCCTTACTATACCCCAATTTGCTTTTTCTTCCTTAACACAACTCTGAGTTCCTCAGTCTTTCATTCTCCACTTTCCATCACTATTCTGGCTTCATTTCTTTGATTTCATAGTCCTCAATCTATAATAGGTCAATTAAGCAAAGTATTGAGCTACATTGTTTATGTGTGATTCCATTTATTATGGCTTTGATAACAGTTTTTCTAAGTCTTCTCTTTTATCACACCCTCATCTGCAGAAGCTCACTTTCCTCTATCACACAGATGGCTTTGCTTCCTACTATTTCCCAATAATAATGAGACTTGGGCTCTAGGTGACACAGTGAATAGAACACCCACCCAGGAGTCAGGAGGACCTGAGTTCAAATCTAGCCTCAGACACTTGACACTTACTAGCTGTGTGACCTTGGGAGATCACTTAACCTCAACTTTCCCCCTCAAAAAAAAAAAAAAGAATAATGAGACCATCCATTATGAGTTATTCCATCTCTTATCCAATAAGACCCCAAACTTCTGTATGTCTTAGTTAAGAGATGTCAAACATAGCTGATGGACTGCATTTAGTATTAGAGTGTGACCCGAATCAGATTAAATGTAATTAGGAAATATTTAACATTATAAATAAAAATACAATAAAACATAAGTAATGCTACATTTTAAAACTAAGTTATACGTAGCCCACAGAGATCCAAGCTTTCAATGGCCCATTTCTATTTGAGTTTGACACCACTGACTTAACCAATTCAATATCCTCTCCTTTGCCCTTGCCTTAGAAGATGAGATGACTTTCTTCCATGGAAAAGTCCCTCCACTTGTCCTTGATCTCATCCAATCAAGTTTCCTCTGGGAAGTCATTCCATTTATTACTTCACTCTTCATCATATTTAATCATTCCCTCATTACTGGCTTTTTCCCCAATGACTAAAAACTTGCAAAGTTTTCCCTCATACTAAAACAACCTTTCATTAATCTTTTAATTCCTTCAAGTGATGGTCTTACCTCTCTCCTCTACTTCAATGCAAAATTTCTAGAAAGAGTAACTTCTACTTTCTCGATACCAATTTTTTCTCACTAACTCATTTATAAAAGCCACATCATCTATCTTCCACATGATCAACTATAAGAAAGCTCACCCAGATTAATTACTTCTTAATTGCCCAACACTATGGTCTTCTGTCACCTTCCTTGGCCTTTTTGTACATTTGAAACTCTTAACAATCCCCTAGCGTAGTGTATTCTCTCCGCTACTTTAATTCCCAACACATTGCTTTCTCTAGTCTTATTTTTTTTTCTTCAGTTGTAAACCCACACCTCCAGCTGTCCATTGAATATCTCCTCCTGAATGTCTTACTGGGAAACTTACTACATCTAAAACTCAGCTCATGATCCTCCCTTTCTCCCAAACTCTCACTTTTCATGGTTGTCACTGACAATATAAGCAATAACAATCTACCATTTCTTTCAATATATTAGCAATGAGGATGTTTTTTCTTAGTCTAATGATTTTAATCCATTCAGAACAGTTAGGAGCTATATCTGATTTATCTTAGGTTTCATCTTGTTATGATTTTTGTTCTTTTCTTCCCAGTTCAAAGATTGTTCTCTTAGAAAAAAAAGAAGCAAAATGAGAGAAAGTATTTTTGCCTTCTCCCTGTCTTCTATCATCATCCCATCTCTCCATTTTTGGCAATCCATTGTTTCGCTTCTATACTTCTACTAATAAAATATCAAAAACATTTTTTTAAATCTTTAGCTTGCCTCAGTAGTCCCAACTCATTTTGAATTTCTGTTTTCCAGATACTATTTTTGTTGGAGCACATTATGCTTTTGTATTCCTTTTCCATTATCTGACCTTGCTTCCTTTTCTATATATGTCATTTTAAAATTAAAAATGGTTCATTATTTCCCTAGGCATAAATATCCTTCCCTTTTCAATTATTCATAAGAACTGTTCTTTTCGTCTTCAGAATTTCATGTTTTGAAAATATCCCATCCTTTTGGTTTGTCTTACAAGATCAGGAGATATTATCTATCTTTTTTCTAAACCCTTTGAAATATGTTCTCCTAAAGCATAAGACTGAAAATCTAAAGATGTCTTTCTTCACCTCTTTCATAGATTCTAAATGGAATGTTCACTCCCTCTCTCCTCCTGTCACACCAAGCACCCCTTCATTTTAACTTCAACTAGTTCTTTTTGGTGAAAATTAGGTACAAGTTAGTAGTTATGTTTACTGGTCTTTCCATCTTTTGAAGGATTATATTATAATTAAATCAAGTAAAGATATTGGCTACTATAATTGCAATAGATGGTGGCTAGATAAATGAATTCTACTATCACTACTTTATCATGCTTCTGAACTAAATGTGATGAATTTCAAAAAATCTTTATCCAGTTCCTTTCTGTCCAAGTGATCTGTAGTATACTTGGATAATAATTTTGTTTCAGTTTCTTCTCCTACTGATCTTTATGTAAATGTACTCCGCATTTCTTAATTCTTGTTTCCCAGTTTCTTCCATGTACATGTTATTCATATACAAAATGCTCCTCTATCCCCTACTTTTGTAAAATTTAACCTACCCAAATCATATCTCAGTCATGAGTTCTATCCCACTAAGCCTCAGGGTAATTAACAGGTCAAATGTGCATTATTGTATTAAGACATCTAGCTGACCTAGTTGGTTTTTTATGCTCTTTGCTTTTTGTACAGGCCCACTTGAGTCTATAAGTTTTCTTGTTGGTTCACTTTTTTGGATTTTTGACTCATAAATTTATGAATAGGCAGTTAGGTGACATAGGGAATGGTGAGTTCAAATATTCCTCTAGACATTAACCAGTTTTATGACTCCAGTAGTCATTTAATTTCAGCCTCAGTTTCTTTAAGTCTTAAATGTGGATAACAATATCACTGGGAGAATCAAATGAGAATATCTCTATAAAGCACTTAGCAAATCTTAAAGTTCTATAAATGCTAGCTTTTATTATTATTGCTATTATTTTAATTTTTGCCATTCTTTCTGCAGTGTTTATACTCTCTATGGCATCTACGTAGTGGGATACATGAAGGCAGGTTTCTCTCTAACATTTTCTTTTCAACTTAAAGTCTGTCTGATTATTTTGCTAGATTTTAGATAAATGCATTTTAGTATACATTTTATGTGTGCTAGAGCTCTGATTGAGTCCATAATTCCTGTATTGGAAGCTGCAGTCAAGAAGTACAAATTCTCTTTTCAGATGCAATACTCTTGATCATCTGTACAGTTCTCAAATATGCAAATCCACCATAACTTTCTGTAGCCCTTACATCCAATCACCAGTAGTGAAGAAAATGCCACCTGTGCCCCCAATTCTTCAAGGAAGAGAAAGGATGACAGAACAAGTATTTATTAAGCATAGGCACTATACTAAACACTTTACAAATATATTTGATCCTCACAACAGCCCTTTGAGGTTGCTGTTGAGTTGTTTCAATCATGTCCAACTTTTTTATGAGCCCACTTGGCATTTTATTTGGTAAAAATATTGGAGCAGTTTGCCATTTCCTTCTCCAGTTCATTTTATAAATGGGGAAACTTAGACAAACAGGATTAAGTGACTTGCCCAGGGTCACATAGCTATCAAGTGTCTGAATTCAAATTTGAAATCAAGTCCTCTTGACTCGATGCCAGTCTCTGTATCCACTGCACCTCCTAGCTGCCCTACCCATTGAGGCAGGTGCTATTATTATCCCCGTTTTTCAGTTGAGAATACTGAGGGAAAGTGAGTTTAAGTAAAAAGACCACACAGGTGTCTGAGGATCAATTTGAACTCAGTTATACTCCAAATTCAGTTTTCTATTCACTGTGCCACCTAGCTGTCTTATTTTTTGGCACAAGACTTCCTCCTCCTTAGAAAGGCATTCTGCATTTCTTCTGGAATCTATCACTTATGTATGCCAGTTATGAATGACAAAAAGATACTAAGAGAAATCATTGAAAAAAAACCCTAATTTATTTTATTACCCTTATATAAAATTTGGGCCTTGAAGATTAAAAACTATTTAGTGGAGCTGAATATAATCTTACTCTCTCTTTAAAGATCATTGGTTTAAATTCACTGATAACATCATTTTCCTTATCAGTTAGAAGATTGTGCTATATCATAAAAAAAAAAACAAACCCAAAAGCCACACAAAAGTTGAGTTGATATTGTCCAACATCACTGTCCTCTCTACTCTGAGCAGAGATCCTCATTTTTCTTCTCTCATCACTTTACTCTATATACAGCATTAAAAAAAAAAAACCTCTTTTGTTACCTTTGACTTTCCTTGCCTGACTCATTTCATACTCAGATTTAGAATCCCTGATTTTTTTTTTCATGCAGAGTCTTTCCATTGTTTGGTAGGCATCCTCTATAACAACTCTTGCTTCATCTTTTATGAACATGTTTAAAAAAAACATGTCTATTAGCCAACACCCATATTATAGTTCTATACATATAATTTTATTTCTTTTTTTCTTGTTTTCTGGTGGGGGGAAAGGCAGGGCAATTGGGCTAAGTGACTTGCCCAAGGTCATACAGCTAATAAGTGTTAAGTGTCTGCAGTCACAATTGAACTTGGGTCTTCCTGACTCCAGGGCCAGTGCTCTATTCACTGTGCCACCTAGCCACCCTCATATGGTTTTCTTTAAAATTTTCTTGTCCATTGTAATCTCTGGTTTTCATGCTATCAGAATTTCATTAATGAAAGCATCTCATACAGCTTGGGTTCATTTCTTCTGCATAATCTCCAGTTCTGAAATCCTGAACTTTCCCCCAAACTATTTGAAAGCTACTTTAAAAATCTGGATGTGTGTCAGACTATTCATTGTCTATTCTCTCCCCTTCCCCCACTTACCCCCTCATATCCATCATAGATGCTAAGATGTAGTTGTCACAGGTTCTCTCATTTCAATTTGGATGACTAGTGACACATTATTACCAGAACCAAATATTATTTTCAAATAATTTTATTTATTTAATTCAAATAATAGTTTCAAATAATATTTCTCCTTGTTACTTTCTCCATACTTTTAGGAATGAAATTGTCATCAAGTCACTTCAATATATTATCCATTGCTCTTCTCTTTTACGAGAGACAGACAGAGGGAGAGAGAAAGAGACAGAGACAGAGAGAGAAAAGGAGACACAGAGAGACAAAGAAAGCTCAAGCAGATTATACATAAAGTTACCTCCAACCCTTCACCCCCTCAAATACACTCCACAGTATACCATGGCCTTTTCTTTTTTAGATGGAATTATACATTTACTCAACTCATTACATACTTATTTTTGCTTTCTGCCTAGGTAGTCTTTGGTATACTCCAATTACAATATCACTCCTATTTCTCTTTCCGTTAATTATTATTTCTCTATGGCCTGACCCCACTCCCAACCCTCTTAGATTTCCCCTCTTGTGTTCATGGTATTTATTATCATTTCACCATTCCTTTTATCTAATTTGTTCATTTTGAATAAAAAATTTTTTTTATAATCCTTTTAGTCATGACCCTCATCTGTCCTTACCCTGAAACTGATGAGTTGAATATATACTTCCTGTCAAAGTCTTTAGATCACCTTTTTTTTACCCATACTCTGCACATATTTGTAGTGCTATCTAAGGCTCAATGCTTTATTACAGCGCCTTTTCATGGATTCTGTCTCCTCTGAATTACTGGTCTTTTCCACTTACATTCTTTATTCTACCTCCTACCTGCTATTCTCTATGCTATCTGACTTTGTGCTGTAGACAACTTTGGTTTTAAGCCCTGAAGAAACTCAGTCCTTATCTTTTTGCTGTTGCTATGTCTGTTTAATAAGAGATGATCCTGTGAAACTGTTTTGACACAGATAGTAATTTTGCATGTAAAATAAGTGATAATAAAAATGCACATTAATTTGAAGCAAACAAATCAATGTTTATCCTTTCTAAGTCAATTTATATCATTTCAGTTCCATTCAACAAACATCTACTGAATAGTTATGTATGCTTTACTCCATATAAGGCAATGTGGGGATATTGGGGATCATAAAGATAAACAAGTCATACTCCTTGACCTCGAGGAGATCATTATGTAGTGAGAAAAATAATGTGGTTTATTACTACAAAAGGTCAAATTAGACACATGCAAAAGAAACACAAAGTACAATGGAAAAACAGAAGGAGAAGAATCTCTAATCAAATTTGTATGGTAGGTTCCAGAGAAAAAGTTAATAACCTAAATTCTTAACCATCCATGGTTTTCCAATTTCAAAGCTTCATCTTGAAATGAAATAATATACTAGCTATCTCCTAAAGCTAATCCTAGATTTTGCAAAAAGGTCCTACTAATTAATGAAACAGTTTGGGTTTTGGGGTTGTTTTTTTTTTTTTTGCTGGTTTTTAAAGCTGGATTAATTTTTTTCTGTTTTTCTCTCTTCTGGTGCATTTCATTTTTTTTTTTAATTGAACACGGTCTATTCTGTTGTGAAATTAGTGGCTTACTTTCTTCTTTCTTTCTTTCTGGTTGTAAAACTAATGTCTTACTTTCTTCTGGTGGCAAGGGTTTCTTCACTGTCTCTTGAAGAGATCTTCATTCCTTGTTTATCTTTGCTCTGATCAAGAGAACAACCAGGGGTTTGCGTAGGTGTTCTGACAGGAGGACCACAGATCTTGTTCACCTTTTTAAAAGAAAGCAATAAGGAAAAGTTAGTAACAGGGCCTTTGAGGGATTTTCAACCCCCATCTTTACATCTCCTCCAATTATTCAGTCAAGTAGGAAAGCATAGACCTACCTAAAATTGTTAAGCCTTTATTCATATGAAGCTCCAAACACAGGATTTTGATGACATTTCCAAACTAACTAAATGTGTTTCATTGACAAATGGCAATAGTGACAAATTCATATTTGATGTGATTCTCCCATAGTGCTTTGCACCATTCATGAAGAAAAATTAAACAAGAGCTTTTGGGTGATGTTGGCAGTGATGTGTATAAAGGTATTTAGGTAACAAATTTAAAATAAATGAATTTGTTGGCATGTAGAAAAAACCTAGGAAAAGGCCTGAGTTTAGTGTTTCTATAAATTAAATAATAAAGCCAAGTTTTTTGGATTAAGATTATTTGTACCATTTAATATATATAAAAGATACGTTAGATATTAAGAGAGATTTAGGGAATGGACTTGTGATCACGGATGTAGCAAATGTCTGGTAAGAAAAACCCACTTTACCAATACAGACTTGCAACTTAAAATCTTCAAGAGTTTCTTCTCTAGGAAACTTTATTGAAATGTTAAATGACTTGCCCAAGTTTAAGCAGTCAAGATGTGTCACATGCTGCACTTGAAATCCACATCTTCCTGGTTTCAAAGTTGGCTCTACCTGTTATACTTCATTGCCTACATAATTAAAATATATAGAATTTCAGCAATATGGATAATACCTGAGTACTCATGGGATACAGATTGGAATCTTCTCTACTATACTGTGTAGTACTCACAAGGCACTGTGGTAAGAAATAAATAAGTAAATAAAAAACAAATCCATTTCCTGGTGGTGTAAGTTCTCTGGAATTATTTAGTTTGGTCCTCAAATAACAGACACACATTTTTTCCACTGGGTCTGGATTAAAATCCTTTATTGCTTGATAGGCTCTGTGAGAGTTCAAACCTATCTGGCCTGTCCTTTGAGAACAAAGAATTATTCTGTGACACAATAAGGCATTTGTGTAGGACCTTAGTGAAAAATGTATAATGAATGCAATATATGTATACCTGTGTATGTGTGTGTGTGTGTGTGTATATATATATGTGTGTATATGCATCTATGTGTGACACCGCAATTCATATAAAAGACCACTGTATAATTAAGTAGTTTAAAGTAAGTCAATGAGGGAAAGCAATATATTTAAAAGAGGAACCCACATCAATAGGCTATTGGTTCTAAAAGGAAGGTCAAAGGCAAAGGACATCTTACTTATGACCTGCATTTGTATACATAAGTAAGCAGTGGTGGCTAGGTGGCACAGTGAATACAGCACTGCCCCTGGAGTCAGGAGGACCTGAGTTCAAATCCAGCCTCAGATACTTAACACTTACTAGCCTTGTGACCGTGGGCAGTACCTTCCCCCCTCCAAAAAAAAGGCAATAAATGAATGAGTGAATGAATAAGCACTAGCTTAAATTTAGTTTGAAAATTAAACAGTTTGGAGTCAAATTTAAAAGAATATGTCATTCTCTAATTTGTAAATGGTCAAAGGATGTGGACAGGAAGTTTTCAGACAAAGAAATCAAAGCTATGTATAGTCATACCAAAAAAATGCTCTAAAACACTATAGATTAGAGAAATGCAAATTAAAACAACTGTCTGGTACTTTCTTGCACACATCAGATTAGCTAATATGATTTTTTAAAAAGGAAAATTATGGATATTGGAGAAGATATGGGAAAATTGGACACTAATACACTGTTGGAGGAGCTGTAAACTGATCTAACCATTCTGGAGAGGAATTTGGAACTATGCACAAAGGGATATAAAATTGTCAATACTCTTTGATCCAGCAATACCACTGCTAGGTTTATATCTCAAAGATATCCAAAAAAGGGGGTAAGGACCTATTTGTACAAAAAAAACTTTCTGAAGTTTTTTTTTTTGTAATGGCTAAGATTTGGAAATTGAAGGGGTGCCAAACAATTGGGGAATAATCAAACAAGCTGTGGTATATGGTTGTGATGGAATGTTATTGTGCTGTAAGAAATGATAAGTAGGATGACTTCAGAAAAACTAGAAAGACTTACATGAACACCACAGCGAAGTGAGAAGAACCAGCAGAACATTGTACATAGTAACAACAACACTGCACAATGAAGAATTGTGATAAACATAGCTATTCTCAGCAATGTAATGATCTAAGACAATCCTAAAGGATTTATGATGAAACATGCTATCTGCCTCTGGAGAAAGAACTGATATTGTCTGAATACAGACTGAAGCACACTATTTTTCACTCTTTCTTTCATTTTTTTGGTTCTAGTCTTTTTGTACTCAATGACTAATATGGAAATGTTTTACATGATGGCACATATATAGCCTATAATACATTGCTTACTATTTCAGGGAGAGTGTAGAAGAGGGAGGGAGAGAGGGATAGAATTCAGAACACACAAAAAAATGTAAAAACATTATTTTAACATGTAGTTGGGGGAAATATTACTATAAAAAAGAAAAGCAGTTTTATCTGGAATCTAACGACATTCTCTAATTAAAGCACAAGGACACAATTTAATATGTCTTTTCATGAACTATTCTGAAAAAGTAGGGGGAAAAAACTCGAATCTAAGATACTGCTACCATTCTACTTTGCTTGATTGTTTGATTTATAGAACCATTATACTGTGAAGCTTTTACCTAGGCTTCTTCTACAAGTCAATAATAGTAGTTTATTTTAGATTCATTACCTAAACAATCTCCCTTACACAGATTACTCCAACATCATCCAGAAACCCTTATTAATTATTTTCTTCATGAAAACATTTTTATGAGATGTGGGAAAATCATGCATACACAATACATGTCTATTGTGAAGTTTTGAAATTTAAACAGGCAGAGAATGAGCATTGTAAAATGGAAAGATCACCAGATAAGGAATTAAGAAACCTAGGTTTTGGCACCAACTTCATGGGTGTTCTCGAATCAGCTTATATTGTAAGAATTTTCTACTGTTAAACTTTCAGTGTGAGAATTTACATTTCATAAATTGGCAAAAGCTATGTCAGGGTTTGCTATATTGTTTTGTTGATTGTTTAGACTCAAAACAGTGATGGGGAAAATGTTTATAATGAAGATTAAAATTAAAAGTGTGTTGTGGCATAATTTTTTTGGGAGAGAAAAGCTAATTGTTAAATATTTACCAATACAGCCCTGCCCAACTTTGTCACTAACCACCTGTGTTAATATTAGTGAGTCATTTAAACCTTCTGGGTTGTAGTTTCCTCATTGCTAAAAATGAACGCATCGAACTAAATGATCTGTGAGTGGTCTTCCAGTTCTGAAAGTCTGTGCTTTTGAGAAATGATGATCGACTGATTTATCAAAACAGAGTGAAATTGATTCATCAGAGAAGTTGAATGTCCCTACTAGTAAACTTTGCTAAAGTCTTCTTTTCTTTCTTCATCTAGAATAAGACGCAACTTTTTAAAAAAATTGAACTATCTCAATGGATCTATAATCTTGGGTATTGCTTACAACAGTGCAAATTGTAAGATATGGGTTCCTTCTCCTCTTGTGCTGTCTTTATCTATAACCTATCATAAATTCTAAAAAGGGTATCCATTCTACATACTGGTGACCTCTCTGGATCTCTTCATATTGTATAAGTATCTCTAAAATATATGAGTCACCCATTAGTTGTTCCTTGTACTCAAAATGTAATATAACTGTTTCATCTTTTTGGGTGATGGGCATGGAGGTACAGCTTAAATATCACATGCCCTCTATCCATCAGTACCCCTTTTGATAAGCCTTTAACAACAATCATCCTCCTTTGTATCAATAAGCATAGATAAGCAAAACTACTCTACATATTGGCTATATTGGGAAACATATATCTCATTCTGCTTGTCTAGTCCATCACCACCCTGTGAGTAGGTGGCAGCAAGCTTCATTATTGTTCCTCTGGGACTATGGTTGGTTATTCCATTGATCATAGTTCTTAACTCCTTAAAAATTATTTGTCTTAACAATGTTGTAAGCATTTTACAAATTAGTCTTCTAATTCTATTCAGTTTGTTCTATATCAGTTCATACAAATCTTTATAGATTTTCCCAAATCTATTTGCTTTGTTGTTTCTTATGGCACAAAAATATTTCATGACATTTATATAAAGAGACAGTGAGCTGTGGTAGATAGAAATCTGGCTTTAGTACCAGGAAGATCTGGGTTCAAGTCCTCCCTCTGTCACTTATTGGTCATTGGAATTTGTCAGTCACTTAATTTTTCAATATTCTAGGCAACTCTCTAAGATCATAAGTCAGAAAGAAATGTTTGATATTCTTTATCATTGAAATCATAGATTCAGTACCTATATCTATTGTTATCCCTAACTTACATGTGTAAACCACTATATGTTCACCTTTTCCCCAATAATTATGGACATCTCTTTTGCTCCCATTTCTTTGCTACAGAAAAGGAGTATAATATTAAATATATTTGTACTTCTGGTCCTTTATTTTCTATCCTAGATCTTTGGTAATACTGATTGTCTCACTAATCAAAGGTTATGTATGCATATTTTAGTAACAAATTTTCATTATAAAATGACATTTCTGGGAGCAGGGCAGAGCCAAGAAGGTGGAGCAAAAGCAGGGACTCAGCTGAACACACACATAAATTCCTTCAGTCACCTCTGAAAAGTGAATCTGAACAAATTTTAGAGGAGCAGAATCCATTAGGAAACAGACTGTGGCAGATTTCCAGCCCACCACAACACAGAACATCTCTAGGTAGGATTTATTGAGCTGGGCAGGAGGAATGTAGAGCACAGTGCACAGAGTGTGTGGGCTACATCAGCACACATCCAAACATAGCAGAGACAAAGCAAGCCCAGGGAACTAATTCACCCACTGCGGTGGTGATTCCCAAACCCCTTACTACAGGATGGGGGTCTGTCAGAGCTAGGTAAGAGATAAATGCAGGACCTGCAGTAGTAGCAGCAGCTACTCCTGGGGCTATCAGCCCACAGTTTAGATATTTAAAGGCCACCTACCGTAGCAGCAAGCACCCTAACATACCCAGGATGGCTGCTAGCACAGGTTCTTAGATCTGCTTTTCTAAAGGAAAGCAACTCACAATGGGTTAACAATCCTACTTTAATCAAACATATCATTTACCAAGTTCAGGGGGAAAAGTCAGCACCATGAACTTCAGAGGATAAAAACAGAAGTTATAAGCAGACAAAAAAAAATGCAGACAAAGAGATCAGCAGATAGGGCTTCCAGCTGTCTAACCATTATATCCATACCTAATTAGTTACCAGAAAGAGAAGCACCAACATCTGGGTTTTCAAAGCCAGGGGGCTCAAAGGCTGCCCAGAGTCTCCTCTGGCCAACTCACACAACTCTTCCCAAAGTAATCCCCAAACAAAAACCTCACATCAGGGTATATGTAGCCTTCTTGTGGGTCAGAGAATGTCATAACCCTCTTGACCCACTGCCCAATCACAAAGTAAGGAGGTGTGGGCATTCCTGGAAAACAAGCATCCTACCACAGGCTCCATGTGACCACATTCAGCCTATTAGGGGGCAGAGTATATTTTCAAATCAGGGAATGTTCTCAAATTCACTTAAGCCTATCAAGGGGCCAAGGGGCAGAGAGGATCTTCAGATTTCCATTCCACCTACATGAATTTCTGGGAGCCAAGATGGCAGAGTAAACCATAGGTTCTCTCATCCTTCCCCACCCCCTCCTTGTTGAGCTTGAAAAACCCAGAGAATATTGCACTGGGGTAAATTTCTGAAATAGTGGAACCATTGGGAGGTTTGAGAGATCTATAGCTGTGGGTACTGACACTCAAGGGGACCAGTCCAGGATGGGAGGTGTCCCTAAGAAGCCCCACATCAGCATACCAGTGGGATATCTTGAATTCCAGGTGGCTGGAGCCAGCAAGCACTAACACCAGAACCCAAGGTGTGCCTTCACATAGCCAGGGAAATTGGGAGACAGTGGCATGGCACCATCCACCAGCAACAGAGCTGCCTAAGCTCTAGCCCAGGGGCAGCAAGGTGGAGACATGAAGTGTCCACACTACCCCTCCCTGACACCTCATACTGTGAGCTTCAATTTAACTCTAGGTAAAAACAGAAAGTCCTGGCCTTAGTCTAGGTCTCAGCACTAACCAACCAGCTCCAGCTCAGCAACAAGTGAGCTGCAGCATTATATAGCCTCTAATTGACAGAACCAGGGGACACAGCACACAAAGCCAGTAACCAGGCCCCTACCTCCCAGGACAAGAATCATGGGTCAGAGTCCTCTGTGCCCGAGAAGCAAAGATCCACTTTTAAAGCCAGGAAATAGACAATCACTATGGGAAAAATCAAATTGGAAAAACAAAGACTATAGAATCCTATTACAGTGAATGGGAAGAAAAAAACTCACAGGCAGAAGAGGATAGTATTGACACTATATCCACATCTGAAAACTCAAAAGGAAATATGAACTGATCTGAAGCCCAAAAAACATTCTTGGAAGAGCTCAAGAAGAATTTTAAAAGACAAATTAGAGAGGTAGAAGAAAAATGGACCAATTATTTCAAAAATACAATTGGCAAAATGGACAAAAAACATTCACTGAAGAGAACAACACCTTGAAGAGTACAATCAGTCAAATGGAAAAGGAGGTACCAAACCTAACTGTAAAAATAAATCCCTAAAAATAAAAACTGGCCAAAAAAAAAGGAGTTTCAAAAATATACTGGGGAAAATAATTCATTAAAAATTAGAATTAGACAAGTTGAAGTTAATGACTCTAAGAGGCATCAAGAATCAGTCAAACAAAAGCTAAAGAATGAAAAATAGAAGAAAATGTAAAATATCTCATTGGAAAAACAACTGACCTGGAATATAGATCCAGGAGAGACAATCTAATAATTTTTGGTCTACCAGAAAGCCATGATGAAAAAAAAAAAAACCTGGATAGTATCTTCCAAGAAATAATCAAGGAAAACTACCGCGAGGTCCTAGAATCAGAGGGTAAAATAGTTATTGAAGGAACCCACCAAACACCTCCTTCAAGACACCCCAAATTGGGGGGGAGGGCAGAGCCAAGATAGTGGCATAGAAGCAACAAGGTTCTGCAGCTCCCACATAGCCACCTCAAGTAGCCATAAAATATGACTCTAAACAAATTTTAGAGCTCCAAAACTCACAAAAATACAGAAAAACACATCTCCTGCTGAAGGCAGCTCAGCAGGAAGGGCTCATCACAGCACGCTGGGAGCCGAAACCAGCCCAGCCTGAAACCACAGATTGGACCCGGGGCAGCCAGGACGAGTCACAGTTAGAGTCTTCAAAAGAGTGGATCAGCAGCAGCTGTGGCAGTTTCCAGAATTATCAAGCCATAAAAAAATAAGGACAAAGAGAAAGGTCAGTGGAACTGAGCTAAATTTGGGGGAGAAAAGTGGACTGGCCAAACTGCCACGAGGGCAAGGAAGTAGCAGAAGCAGTAGCCCTGCAGCCGCCTCCATGTGGCTGCTTCAGAGCTCCTGGCCTGCAGACTGCAGTGGGGGGCAAGTGATCATTCAGGGGCTAAGTGCTCTTGCGTTGTGCAGCCTGGATCCAGATTGTGGTCTTGGGTGGTACTCCTGGGGTGCATTTTCAGTGAGCCAAAGCTGGTGGGGGCTGCAAAAAAAATGGCAGCCTCCCAATAGCTCTGGCAGCTGCAAAAACCCCAGTGATTTGGGACAGAGCTTTCTCCTCTACAAGCAGAGTTCCATAGAGCTAAAATATCCAGTAACTGACTGGCCAATATGAGCAGGCAAAGGAAGCAAAGTAAGAAGAACAACTGAATTTTAAATTCCTTCTTTGGGGACAAAAAGGATCAAAGCATGGAACAGAAGAAAGACAATAC
>CM053580.1:112941257-112962931 GCA_028627135.1 Pseudochirops cupreus
ATACAGTGGGATCACTGTGTTGTGGTGGTGGGCAGGGGAAAGATGGAGAGCAAATTTGTAACTCAAAATCTTGTGAAAATGAATGATGTAAACTAAAAATAAACAAAAGTTAATTAAGGAAAAAAAAAAGAAAGAAACCTCACATACTTTCCTACTATACCTCAGTTTTTTCTCTGAAGATCATAGTTCTGCTTCTGAGGAAAAATCTTCTGATTTGTTACCTGACTGATGTTTGTACATGAATAGTTCGGATAATAGTTTCTTCCCCTTTACCACACCCTCCCATTTCAGCCTCACAACAATCTTCCCACTTATACTTAGAATTGGTTCTTCCCTCGTTCAATCAGTAATTTGTTGACCTTGGAATTTTTCAGTTCATCCCCACTGTACTTCGCTTAAAGGTTAGGCAGCCACTCCATCCCTTCTTCAGGAGCCAGAATCTTCATTTCCAAAGTGAAGGACTGTGTAAATGTTAAGAGCTGTTGAGAGATGCAAGTAGTTGATGGTTGTGGCTTCAGATTTTGATGGCTCATGTTACTATAGTTACTATTCTGAATTTTGCTTTTCTTTAATCCTTATATGAGAACAAAATAAAATGTTCCTACTCAATGCATCAAATCATTTTCTCCTGATTATGAAGAATGATCATCTTCCTCATGCCTACTACACTTTCTCAATTTCTCCAGGGAGAGATAAAAGCTAAGATGCAAAGATAAAGTGATATAAAGGTAAAACAAATTCTTTTTTGTGTAACCAGTCACTTGGGAGTCATCATTCCTCAGCGCGGTCGTACAGTACATCCTAATGAACTAGTGGGCAACTGGAGATAAATCTTTGGAATGATTATAAATCTCACCATAGCACACAATATATTGTTTCAAATGACAAGAAGGTTTAATACTTCAGCGGCTATCCATTTTCTTCTCCCCTTTGAATTCCCAAAACAAATGCGTTATAAGTTAGAATAGCCAGAAGAAAATTACATTGAAGTATTAGCAATCACTTTATGACAATTAGTCTCCATGGCTATTTCTTGCCACAGTGCCATTAAAATAGACTTGTCAGCTTTTTATTTGCCTTTCTTCAAGTATCATATGTTCATTTGGGAAGAATAGGAGCAAAAAAATGAGAATCCTTAATTATCCTTTCTGATCTTTTTGTAAAAAAAAAAATTATTTTTTTGTTTTGTTTTTATAACACATTTGACTAGAGAGCATCAATGTATACTACATAGACCAAATATCTGAATAAATGTATGTCACTTGGCAAAAAGCATACTCTAATTTTATCCAATCCAGGTCAAATTGTATTAGATCCTGCGTATTTTTGCTCTAGAATCATTCTGATGCTTGATTTTTTTCTAGAGAATTCTGCCATGTGCTGATTTGTTGAGGCACTTCTCCACCTTCCAAAAATCCTATTTCAGTATACTCATTTTTGCTATTCTATAGGCTTCTAGTTTTCAATTCATTAAAGACCATCTATTTATTTAGGTTTTACCATAATTTTGCATCTCAATATTTTTGTAAATTAAAATGAAATACAGGAAAAGATATGGGGAAAAAATCTCAGAATATCTAAAACTTCAAATATGCAACTTAGAGTCACTTCAACTTACAACAATCACTTAATTGGTATCAGTAAATTTCCCTCCCTTACTACTAAAGCCCCTTGTTACCTAACACATTTTACAAAGCAGATAAAAATTGAATTATTGTACTGTATTGAAACTACTTTGGTAAATACTGACTTGAAATTTACCTTGGAAAATGTAATATTTTTCATCAAGAATTCCTGTCATAAGAATGGACTTTTCAACATTAAACTGAGAACCTCTTCAGTAAAATACCAAAGTTGATGTGGGACATAGGACTAGATGACTTATCTTGTTGACAAGAATGTTCCTCACTGAACCTTTGCCAGAATGTTGAACTGTCTTTTTTGGCATGATTTCAGAGTTGGACACTGATGACCACTAGGGTCTAGTGTTGAGATAGAAGTGGCTATTACTGATTAACACATGTGTTATTCTCTTTGGTGACAGGAATTTTTGTTGGGAGGGGGGAGGAAGAGAAAACAAATTATTTCCAGTGAAGTAGATAAATGCAAATTATCCTTATCTTACAAAGTTTATTCAATAATTCACAATTAAACACATGCTTATGAAGTGCCTCTTATTTTTAGACTAGACTACTAAGTTATAAAGGAGCTATAAAACATAGTTAAGATAAGTTGCTGGCCAGTGGTGCTAAATGATCAAGAAGTGGTTCTCTGAAAAAACCTTAAACATAACACATTATCAAGTTTAATTTTCATTAACATTTTTCCATCACTTTCTTAAATCTGGACAATCAGCAAAACAATAAATCCATAAGAGGTTTGTAGCATTTGCTGATTTCTAAGCTATAAAAGCTCATAATGAACATTAAACAATATATTCTTTAGGGCAGGTACAAGTTAACTGCAACATACTGCTGTCTTGGTCCTCATGATCATTTAAATAGGTTAGGAGACTCTAGTGTACCTAGAGTTAACTGGAATACAAAATGATGTTTTATAACTGCATAGAAGAGGTACAAATGAAATTTGTCTGTGTTAGAGAAATTCCAATGTGCAGGCCTGGGAGGAATCAGGGAAAGCTTCCTTTGAATTGGATTTTAAAGACATAATAGAAATTCAGAAGTTGGGTGTGGATAGAGAAGACAATTCCATTTATGTACTATATGTTTTACTGTGTTTCAACAATGTCCTTATTGTTATGAATTATTAAAAGGCATATCATGAAATATTTTAGACTTCTAGGAATCAGGAAGTTATGTACACTAAAATAGAATCAACAGTGTTTTAGACATGGAGATCTATTCCAGATATCTTCTTTCCATGATCAATGTGAGACTATTTTTGGTTGTTCAGTTATATTCAACTCTTAGTAACACCATTTAGGGTTTTCTTGGCAAATATACTGGAGCAGTTTGCCATTTCCTCCTTCAGATCATTTTACGGGTGAGGAACTGAGGCAAACAGAGTTAAACATCTTGCCCAGGGTCACCTACCCAGTTTCTGAGGCCAGATTTGAATGCAGGAAAATGAGTATTCCTTACCCCAGACCTGTTACTCTATCCACTGTGCCACCTAGCTGCACGTGAGGCTATAAATCAATGTTGTATTTAGCACAAAGGTGTTAAAATTATTTTGTACAAAATATGACATGCAAAATAAAACTTATTTCCTTAGCTACTACCATGTTAGTCTTAGTTCATTGGTCATTTCTATATATACACAAAGCTGTAGAAGAGAGGTGGCAATTTGCATCAGTGGAGGGATATCATTCACATTGGTAAAATCACACACTCCTGAAGTATTAAAGCAGTTTATTGAAGAAGTAGCAATGAATAATGATGGGATTCCTGGGAAAGCAAGCAGGATGTGCCTTATCAAAATAACTATTATGGGCATAAATGGAAAGCAAAGTGGAATGGTTGGTTGACTGTCACTGTGTCTTTGACCCATTTGCTGGCAGTGCTCCAGCAGGAATCATTCTTAGCACAAGGCATGTAGCATTCAGCCCAGCTGAACTTAATTTAAGAAACTTAACCAAATATTGTCAGCTTTCCCATTTTGTGCTTTGCTTTCCCTGATTTTGCCTGTTTCCTGCCCTTAGCTCCAACTTTCTGAGTATAGGATCAAGCTACAGAAAACAAGTGGGGACTGAAGAGTGTCCGTAAGTAATAGGACTGCCTAAAGTTAGCAAGGCATTAAACTTTGTGAAAATTGTGGAAGGTTTCACAGAACATTCAGTTGTACTGTCATTGGCTTTTAGGGAAAGTTTTCAAGGGTTGCAAAATAGAGGCAGAGAAAGACAGAGATTGATAAAGTGGACGGGGGGAGAGAAAAAGAAGAAAGAGAGAAAAAGACAGAGAGTTACAGAAAGACGTGGACAAAAACCAAGGCAATAAAATGTTGTCAGAATAAATAGCAATGAGATGCTATTAAAGCGCTAGGTAGCATAAATGGTGTAGTGGATAAAGCATAGGACTTGGAGTCATGAAGACCTGAGTTTGAATCCTGCCTCAAATAATTACTAGCTGAGTGAACTAGAGCAAGTCACTTAACTACTCTAGTCTCAATGTCCTCAACTGTAAAATGAAGACAATAACAGCACCTACATCACATGATTGTTTTAAGGGTAAAATGTGATAATATATGTAAAGTGCTTTACAAATCTTAAAGTGCTATATAAAGTTGTTATTTGTCCTGCATAACTATTAAAGCAGTTGCTATTGTAAACACTTGGTGAGAGGTTTATTTAACCAACTTTTACTTACTTTTACTTGTGTGAATTACTTAACTGCCTTGGTAATTGCTTGTAATTGTGTGTGTGCATATATGTGTATTTCTGTATGTATATACCTATACACATACATATATAGCTGTTGTTTAGTTTTTCAGTCACATTCAACTCTCTTTGACCCCATTTGGGGTTTTCTTGGCAAAGATAGTGGAGTGCTTTGCCTTTTCTTTTTCCTGCTCATTTTACAGATAAGGAAACGGAGGCAAACAGCATTAAGTGACTTGGCCAGGATTACGTAGTTAATAAATGTCTGAGTCCAGGTCTGAATGCTGTAAGATCAATTTTCCTGACTGCAGGAGCAGTATTCTCTCTATTGTACCACCTAGCTGCCACTTTAATAATTGTGTACTCCTTAATATCGAAAATACCTTTAATCTGCATTTTGGGAACAAATTCGTGAGAGTAATTTATGCCTTGTCATCACAAGCATACAATTTTAAAGAAGTAGTTTAAGAATGGGAATTAACATTGATACTAAGATGTCCATTCAACTTCAGAGACTTCAGAGGACCATTGTTTGATAAAGAAAGTCTCTCAATATCATCCAATTGTACAAGTGCTAAACACTGTTCTACAAAAGGTTTTGTGCCTACTAGTTTGGATAAAGCCATGCTATTTGTTGAGCAGAGAAGTAGCAGGACAAACAGCTAATTAGAAATTTATTCATGCAGAGATGCAAGTGACTCTCTTTTTAGGACTCTATCCCAGCCAACACTAAGCCTAAAGATACATACACCCATACACAACTCAGACTATCATTGTATACATTCACATAGTTCATCAGGCATTTTAACATGTGTCTTTGGATAGCCATTCACAAGTAGACTCTCGTGTATATTTATTTAGCTCTTTATTAAAAAGAAAAACTTCAAAGCTGCTCTGGGGAAATACATTGTTGTTCAGGGATTCCTAATTAGCGGCTTCCTCTTCATTTTACTTGCAAATGCACTGCTTTCTTTTCTGGTAGTTTTGTCGCAGCCCAGATGACAAATTGTTCTGCTTTATAAAGCATTTACCAGCTAACCAGACTGTTTAGCTTTTGATTTGGAAGCAACTGAAGAGCCAGTTATGGGTGGTTCAAAGATGATTCACAACTACAGCAAACCATCCTTTAACACACACACACACACACACACACACACACACACACACACACACATCAGTCATATCTTTTTCATTTTAATAAATTGAATGACTTTAAAATAAAGAAAGTAAAGTTCAGCAAATAAATTAATAACATTCCCATTTTGCTTTTCCTATAAGGCCAATTCTCCCAAGGACTTCTAATTACAGTAACACAATAAAATGATATTAATAGCTAATATTTATATAGTCTTTACTATGTGCCAAGCCCTACTAAGTACTTTATAGTTGTTTTCTTATTCAATCCTCATGACAACCCTGGGAGGGAGGTGCTATTATTATCCTTATTTAACAGATGAGGAAATTGAGGCAAACAGGTTAAATGACTTGCCTAGATTTATACAACTGGTATCTGAGGTTGGATTTGAACATAGGTTCTTCCTGACTCTAGGCTTGACATTCTACCCACTTTTCCATCTTGCTGCCCAGTAAGGGGTTTGGGGTTTGGGATTTGGGATTTACAATGTACTTATACAATTACAAATACTACAGAGGAGATTCAGTGTAAAGATATCTGGAGGTCATCTAAGTCTAATGCATTAATTATCAGGAGATCTAGGTGTCTTTACTTTCATTCCCACTCTAATTGATCTTGAGCAAGTAACTTAGGCTCCCTAAGCATTATTACTTTCTTTTTTTAAAAAATGATTTTATTTTAGTTTTTGCTTTTGGGAGGGGGGGAAGTTGGGCAGTTGGGGTTAAATGACTTGCCCAAAGTCACATGGCTATTTGTGTGTTAAGTGTCTGAAGATGAATTTGAACTCAGTTCCTCCTGATTCCAGGGCCAGTGCTCTATTCACTCTGCCACCTAGCTGTCCCAACATTATTACTTTCTTTTTCAGTAAAATGGATGGAGTAGACTGAAATGACTTCCAGAGTTTCTTCCAGCTTGAAATCTTAGATTCTATGAAATCTCCACTATTTTTTATCTCTTGTTCTAAAAAAAAATGGTATTCATAAATAGCCATATCCCATGAATATGGCCAGAACCAGGGTGAGAAAAGAGGGATCATTTTCTGAGACACCTCCATGAAAAAAAAACAAAAAACCATTGAGCAACCATAACAGAAAGCCTAATCTGAGAAGATTAAAAAAAAATCTATGAGAACTCATGCTAATCTATCAGAGAAGGGATGAGGAAGGGGGAAGGGAGTGGGAGAGGTAAGGAAAAATTACAATTTGTGACTGCCTAATGAACTTGTAATTGAAGGTCTCTGTCCTCATGACTGGAACATGTTTATTTATGAAAAACACCTACATTTCCTTAACACCAAACTGAATTTGAGTTATTCATTTAGTTTGAAGACAACTGTGCTAGATTCCTGTCTGGAATTGCTAAATTACCTTTATTAAGTTGTATGTCCACCCTTTCTTCTCCTTAGAGGCCCTCAGCACATCCTTGTTAATCTTAGTCATGTCTGAAAACACTACCTAAAAAGCCCATCTTTTTCGGCATCACTCTAAACTTTAATCATGCCTCTTCTTGAAAAATGATGTTTTGCAGCCATCTTCATTCAATCTACCTGTTTCCAGAACAGATCTTTTAAGGTAGTATTTTGTTTGTTTTTCCAAAGTACGCAGAAAATACTTCCTACATTAGTATCTTAGAAGAAGTTCTTGTTTGCTGTTACAAAGTATAAATGATGTTCTTTGATACTCTGAAGATACTGAACATAGCCTTTAGTATACCTCCCTTTGCACTCTCCACTCTCCCCACCACAGTCCTGAAATGCTTGCTAAAATTTGAGTTTATATGTGAATGTAAGGAGTGTGTGTGTGTGTGTGTGTGTGTGTGTGTGTTGTTGTTGTTGTGTGTGTGTGATGGAGGGGTATGGGGAGAGGAGAGGCTTTTCTAGCAGAGGCTACTAGTTCATGCTAACTCCCTACTCCTGTCCAATGTTTCCAATATGTTGTTGAATTTCATCAAGGTGAGAATGACAAGAATTAAAGGGGCAAACTGAAAAAGTATGGATTAGAATGTTCTCCTCAATTTTAGATACTGAGAAAGAATATGGCATCTTGCTTACATCCTGAAATGGTGGAAATGTGACAGAAATTAACTTGCTTAACTCATCTGGGGACCTTCCATTGAGAGCTGCCAGCATATTCAAATATTATTAGCTCTTTTGTTCACCAGCCAGGGTGTAGTTGACAATATACTGACTAACCCAGAAGTTCACCCTCAAAACCCAATGATACTTCCTTGAAGCAGCAATGGTGAAGAGAAGTTAAGCAATTAATAACTTCAGTAACCAAATAACAAAGGGAGAAGCTTTAGAAGATGACAGCTTGGGGGAAGAGAGAAGCAAGAATACACAGAGATCTGCAACAGGTAGATTTGACACCCCGTAATGGGACACAAGCAATTTTTTGGAGGAGATCTGGGAGATTTCATGCAGGATAGATTTTCCCAGCATAATACAAGGTAGATCCCATGGATTCTGAAACCCTCCTATACATTTTGAAGTAACATTTTTCCAAGGGTTTGTTACCTTTCTCATGGGCAGATGAATTCAAGAGAAGTTTTGCTCATTTGCATAGGGGAACTGAGAATGATGCTATTTAACATTCTTCTTCCTATTGTTTACTGTGCTCTTTTTTTCTGATTAAGGACTTCACTATTTGATGTATTATTTGTGCTTGGTCAGTTGGTACCTTAGGCACTGGATAGGAGCTTTAGCCTTATTTCTCTCTGACACTGAACTCAGGTAACATGATTTTGGAGCTGAATCAACAAAGGAGTGGAAAAAAAAACATTTAGTAATTAATTAAAATGTGCCAGGCACTGTGTTAAGTACTAGGGATAAAAATACAACAGAGTCCTTGCCCCTATGGAGTTTATATTCAAATGGGAGAAGACAACACATAAAGAGGGGCTAGAAAAAGGATGGGATATGCCTCGCCCCACAACATGGTTTTGAAATGGCCAGGAATAGGTGCAGTGTCCTGGTTTGTGGTAAGAGAAGGTGAAAAGCTGAGCTCAGGATCCTAGACATAAATTGAGAAGGGAATAATAATGATAAGAAGAAGAACAACTAACATTTATAGGGTACTTACTATGTTCCAGATACTTTACAATTATTATATTATCCTCACCACAACTCTGGGAGGTAGATGTTATTATCATTCCCATTTTACAGATAAAGAAACTGAATCAAACCTGGGTTAAATCACTTGTCTAGGATCATGCAACTAACAACTGTCTGAGGCCAGATTTCAACTCAAGTCTTCCTGACTCCAAATCCAGCTTTCTCTTCACTGAGTCACCTAGCTGCCTCTAATAATTATGATATATTTTATTTTACTTTACTATTACAAATACTTTATTTAAATCATCTTCATATGGGAGCCAAGATGGCAGAGTAGAAACAGGACTTCCCCACTGCTCTGGCTTCCACTTCCTCCAATACATGTAAAAAAATGACTCTAAACAAACTTTAGAGCTACAGAACCCACAAAGTGACAGAGAGAAACAAATATCCTGCTGAAGGAAGCCCAGCAGGCCAGTAGAGAGGGTTCAACACAGCAAGCTGTGAGCAGAGCCCACTCCATCCTGAGTCCTGGTTTTAGCCCCAGGGTTGCCCCAATCAGGTGCTCTGGAGCAGCCTTCATGACAGTAAATCACCAGCAGGTATAGCAGTTTCCAGACTTCTCAATCCATAAATGCCAAAGAAAAAGTAAAAGGTCAGTGTGGAATGTTGTTGGTCCAGGGGACGATATAAGAGTGCAGTCTGGCTGCTACCCAGAGAGAGAGAAATGGAGGAGGTGCGGTAGCTACAGCCATTGCCTCTGCTTCAGAACTCCTAGCCTACAGTCTGTAGGGAAGCCAAGTGACCATTCAGAGGGTAATTGCTCTTGCTTTGACCTGCTTGGATCCAGATTGCAGTCTTGGATGGTGGTCTTGGACTGTGTGACCAGTGAGCCAGAGCATGTTGGGGCTGTAGAGAGGGCGCCAATCTAATATGTCCAGCATCTGCAAAACCCCCAGCAATTTGGGACATAAGTCTCTCCATTCTGGAAGCAGAGTTCCACTGCGGCAAAGAGCTCAAAAGTCAAGTAATTGGCTGCCAATATGAGCAAGCAAAGAAAGCACAAACAGACAATAGAATCCTTTTTTGGGGACAAAGAGGATCATGGCATGGAGAGGGAGGAAGACATCAAAGTCAGAACTCCTGCATCAAAAGTCTACAAGGAAAATATGAATTGGTTATAGGCCATGGAGGAGCTAAAGAAGGATTTTAAAAATCAAGTAAGAGAAGTGGAGGAAAAATTGGGAAGAGAAATGAGAATGATGCAAGAAAATCATGAAAATCAGGTCAACAGCTTGCTAAAGGAGACCCAAAAATACACTGAAGAAAATAATACCTTAAAGATGGACTAATTCAAATGACAAAAGAAGCCCAAAAAGCCAATGAGGAGAAGAATGCTTTAAAAAGCCAAATTTGCCAGATGAAAAAGGAATTTCCAAAAGTCACTGAAAAGAATAACTCCTTCAAAATTAGATTGGAGCAACTGGAAGCTATTGACTTTAAGAGAAATCAAGATACTATAAAACAGATCCAAACAATTGAAAAAATAGAAGGCAATGTAACATATCTCATTGGAAAAACTACTGACCTGGAAAATAGATCCAGGAGAGATAATTTTAAAATTATTGGACTACCTGAGAGCCATGATAAAAAAAAAAAAGCTTAGACACTATCTTTCAAGAGATTAGGAAGCAAAATTGTCCTGATATTCTAGAACCAGAAGGCAAATTAGAAATTGAAAGAATTCACCAATCACCTCTTGAAAACGATCCCAAAAAGAAAACTCCTAGGAAAATTGTCGCCAAATTGCAGAGTTCCCAGGTCAAGTAGAAAATACTTCAAGCAGTCAGGAAGTAACAATTTGAGTACTGTGGAATCACAATCAGGATAACACAAGACCTAGCAGCTTCTACATTAAGGGATTGCAGGGCTTGAAATGTGATATTCTGAAGGTCAAAGGAGCTAGGACTAAAGCTAAGAATCACCTACTCAGCAAAACTGAGTATAATGCTTCAGGGGAAAATATGGTCTTTAATGAAATAGAGGACTTTCAAGCAAAAATAAATCACAAGGAACTTATTAAAGTTGAACTGTTTACATTCCTACATGGAAAAATGATAATTGTAACTCATAAGACTTTTCTAAGTACGAGGATAGCATATGTGTGTGTGTGTGTGTGTGTATAAGCACATATGTATACATATATATGTATGTATTGGAGGATGTATGTATATGTAAATATATATGTGAGTGTGGGCATTTGTATGTTCATGTATACATAGAGGGCACAGGATGAGTTGAATATGATGGGATGGTATCTGAAAAATAAAATTAAGAGGTGAGAGAGGAATTTATTGGGAGAAGATGAAAGGGAGCGATAGATTAGGGTAAATTATCTCATATAAAAGAGGCAAGAGAAAACTGTTACGATAGAAGGGAAGTGCAGGAAGGTGAAAGGGAATGGGACAACCTGATTTTTATGGAATTTGGCCTATGGAGGGAATAACATACACACTCAATTGGGTATCTTACCCTACAGGAAAATAGGGGGGCAGAGGGGATGATAGAAGGGAGGGCAGATTAGGGGAGAGGGTAGTTAGAAGCAAACATTTTTGAAAAGGGATGGGGTCAAAGGAGAAAATAGAGTAAGTGGGGTGTGGGACAGGATGGAGGGAAATATAGTTAGTCTTTCACAATATAACTGTTATGGAAATGATTTGGGTAACTACACATGTATAATCTATATTTAAGTGCTTATCCTCCCAGTGGGGGTGGGTGAGGAGGGAAGAAGGAAAAAAAATCTGGAACCCAAAGTTTTAAAAACAAATGTTTAAAAGTGTGCTTTTTACACGCAACTGGGAAATAAGATTTACAGGTACTGGGGTATAGAAACCCATCTTGCCCTTCTAGAAAGTTAGGGGGTGAAAGGGGAGGATACAAGAGAGAACAAATTGGGGGAGGGGTATTCAGTAGGCTTGCTATTTTGGGGTAGGAGGTAGGGGAAAGATGGGGAGAAAAATTGTTACTCAAAATTTTGTGGAAATGAATATTGAAAACTAAACTAAAAAAATAAATTATCTTCATCTTCACAAAAAAAAAACTCTTGTGAGGTGAATAACATACTATATGTCTCATTTCACATATGAGGAATCTCAGGCTAATGGGAGTAGCGAAGAAGTGCTTGAGAAGAGTTGAGATTTAAATGAAAACTTTCTCTCTTCAATTTTTTCCCTGAGACCACACTGCTTGCATTTGTTGGCAAAAGAAAAAGTATTCACACACATGAATATAGCTGTAACAGATGAAACTCAATACTCCACACAGTTCTATTTGAATAATAGGTTTTTTAAGGGCATTGATTAGTTCAGAAGAATAAAGGAAAATTTAATAAACCAGGATAGCAGTGTGGTTGATTCAACACTTTAAGATGCAGTTGTCTTAGTACAGCCAAAGAGGATGAAATTCGTCCTTTCAGATCTGTATTAGGATGCTGAATGATGAAGAGTGTGCCTATACTCATTTAGAGATACACTTAGTGTTTGGATTAATCTGTCAATGGTATTAAGAGCTCTTTGTAATTCATTCATGTTTTTTTAAGATCAGTGCTGTTGGTTGTATGAATATTGTTGAAATACTTTCTATGGTATGTGTTTTAGGAAAATTACTATATTGCATCTCTAGTATACTCAGCCAATGATTTATTCTATCACCAATTCCAATGGCATGAATGGTGAGATGAATGCAGAGATGACAGTGAGAGGAAGGAGACTGATTTTGAATTCTAGTTCTGCTATTATATGACCTTGCACAACTCAATGTCTCTGAGAGTTAATTTTCTTATGAATTGAGGGAGTTGAATAAGATGCTCTCCCTAAAGTCTTTCTACTTCTCCATCTTCTGTTGGAGTGTTTTAAATATATTTATTGGCTTGTGAAGAATAGGTAGGGGTAAGGATAAGATAGTTGGTTGGAGGATAATTACCAAGCTGCTAGCACCTTGAAATTAGGTAGAGCAAAAGTGCTGCCCAAGGCATGTGAATGGGCAGTAGTTATCTATTTAAGCAATTAGCCTATTTAAAACAGCATGGCATGCAATGATCTTTGTTTAACCTCTTGTACCCTAGGAGTGAAATATTTCTGAGAGAGTTACCCTGGGCTTAAAGACTGTTTTTGTTGTTTAAAAATAATTTCGGTTTAGTTTTTCTATCCCTTCAATTTCTCAGTATATTCTTTCCTTTTCAGAAGACCATATCTTATAAATTAGAATCTAAAAAGAAGGAAAATAACATTTGAACAAAACAAGTCAACACATTAGCCAGATCCAAAATTTCATGTATTTTCAACACCAATGGTCTCCTCATATCTGAAAAGAAAGGAAAAAGGTACATTCACATATGAAGGTACACACATATAGTCACAAGTTGGATCTTGGACCAAATTTGAATATTATAATTCTATAACATTCAGGTTTTTTGTTTTTATTTCATTATTACTGTCATTGCATATACTATTCCCCTCCCCCCCCGATTTTGCTTATTTTACTTTGTGTCACTTCATATAACTCTTCACATATTGATCAGTTCTTATGATACAACAAGGTTTATGCACCACAACTTGTATACCCATTCCCCAGTTGACAAGCATATCTTTTTTTGGGTCGTTGGCTAGAAATATTTTGGTTTATGTGGGGATTCTCCAATTTAAAAAATCACTAACCTTCTTCTGTGCCTTTGAGTATCTGAATCAGACAGTATGGACAGTGCCTCAGCATAATCTCAGTACTTTACAGAATGATTGTACCAATGCACAGCTCAACCAACAGTTTAAGTGGGACATGGAAGCTTTGAATCAGTGACTGTTGGGGTCTTTTTGAGAATGATTCTATTTAGAAACTAGGATCCACTTCTCTTGTTGTGGATGTGTGTGTGTGTGTGTGTGTGTGTGTGCATGTGTGTGTATCTATCTATATTTGTGTATATTTCTGTGTCTTTAAAAGTGTCATTCTTCCTTACAGATAATCACATCTTATGCGTGCTCCCAGAGACAAAATTGCTTTCATACGGATATCTGTTTGTTTCTATGTCTCTTTGTAAGGGACTGAGCCAAACTAAAATCAGCTTAGGAGCTAGTCCAGATACTAGCAGTGATAAACTGGTTGATTTTTAGTCTCCCAATCTAAGGGTGACTTTCTGTGTCTTGAGGCTACACTTCTCCTCCCTAGTAGAACAATCAGTCAAGTGGAGAAAAGAGAATTTGTCACAGATGGTATTTCTCCAGTTTTGTTTTATTTTAATGCATAAAATAGTAATTTCTCATTTAACCAATATGTCTGTGACCAATATGCTCAGTTGGCCACATCATGGTACTAATAAAGCCAGAACAGCAGCTTTTATTCCCACATGTTATAGTTAACTTTGCCTTGTTCCTTGGCCATCGATGCATCACTAACCCTGGTCAATTGCAAAAATTCATGTCTAATAAATGCTTTCTGATTGATTGAATGTTGCTGTCATTTTATACAAGGGGAGCAGGCCAAATAGTACAGCTGGATCAACACAAACTTCTTCACTTCAATATGATATTTACTCACTTTTGAAATCTAAGTTTCATGGCCAGTTCTCAGGAGGCTGCTTATTTTCTCCTAAGTATTTAACCCACAGTCACGATAAACAGCCATCAAGTCATAATAGTCCAAATAGCCCAAATATTCCGAAAAGCTAGTCTTCTCATAGGAAAGATTGAGAGCTTAGAATCATAGAATCATAAAAGATCTGTGAGTTACAAATGTCTTCATAGCACAAATTACATATTATGATAAATATTTGTGCAAATACTCATTTTATAGACTTGTTCAAGTTTGTATATTTAGTAAATATCAAAGCTAGGACCATATTTCAAGTCTTCTAACTCCAGTTCTAATGTTGACATCCCAGGCAGGCTCAGAAGCATCCATTCAAGAGCCAGTGGAGAGTCATCCAGACTTTGTGAAAACTGTTAAAACATATACTTACCTATGAATACTCATCCATCCTTAGTGTGCCTCTAACATATTGCTTCTCTGGAATTTTTTAATGATGCTACAATATGTATAGAGTGGTGGCTTAAGATTTATAAATTACTTTGCTCAGAGCAATCCTATGAGGTAGGAAGTAGAAATGTTATTTTTTTTCCTTTTATAGACAAGGAGATTGATGTTCAAAGAAATTGAGGAATTTGTCCATAGCTGCGGAACTATTATGATGTGAGCCTTAAACTATTCTAACTTAGAGATCAACTGCACTTTCCATTACTGCAGGCTGCCTCCCTGATTCAGGACTTTTCTGCTTTTGTCTCCAGATTTTCTCCTTTTGTCTTCATGAAATTCGGTACCCTCTTTCCTTCCCTTGTGTGCCTGCCTAGCTCCAGGCCCTTTGCCAGTTCTTTGTAGAATCACAGTCCTGTTTCCCCCATCTACTTGGCAGCCTAGACTACTTTGACCAATGTTCATGAACTCCATCAGCTTCTTCTTCTCAGTTTTGGGTAGTGAGCGGTAATTGAATTGTGAAGCAGGAAAACCCAAGTTCAAACTCAGCTTCGGATACTTATTAGCTCTGTGACTTTTAGGGCAAGTCACTTATATCATTCTGAGTTCCTTCACCTACAAATGAGAGTAATAAAAACATTTATCTTTTAGGTTTATCTTAAGAATCAAGTGCGACGGTGCAAGCAAAGTGTTCGGGTATAATACTAATAGTAGTAAGTATAATTATTATTCAGCTAATCCTAGGGGCTTTACTTTGAGAAACGCACATGTTTCTGGCTTTTGCTACCCAGAACCTACATTAATACTTTTAGTCAAAGATTCAGCACAGATTAAGTCACAAATACATATTTTCATACTTGGGTTCAGAAAACCTAGGGAAATAGTAGACATTATAGTGATGTTATATCAAATGATATGTAAACCACTTTGTAAACCTTGAAGTGCAACATGTATTTTAATGATGATGATAGGAGAGGGATGAGCAGATCAAATAGGTCATATCTCAGTAAACCAGACAACACATTGATCTGACTTATTAGTCTTACAAATAACTCTAATATTCTATTAGTAGAATACCATTTATGAAAATGCAAATTAAAGAAAAGGTGATATACTCCTCATTTGGCTAGTAATGAATTTGATCACATGCTGAAATATTAAGTCATTTATGCTTTTAGAGTCTATCTCTTTGTAACAATGATTTCAATTCTGCCTTAGTATTTTGCCCCGTTATGAGGAGAGAGATTACATTATTATTAAGGTAGTTATTAGGCAAAGGCTTATTAAGGAAAGATCATCATTATCTATATTTTCCATATATATTGTATAGATACATATATAAACATATTTCCATATATACATCTATATCAACTTATGGTTAACTTCTATAATTCTACTAATAGAGACAAAAATGTAGTCCTTGAAAAAGTGTCTGTCCTTTACCCAAACTGAGTTCATCGTGCTCATTTGAATATATCACTTTTTAAACTTAAGCTCATAAGCATTATTCACTTCATAGGCAGATTTTCTGTTTGCTTGTTTACATGTAATATCCATTCATATAAAAAGGATATACTCATCTGAACTTTGAACACTGTTGGCTTTTTGGTTACTTTACATGGAATTGTCTCCTTGTGTTACTGTATCTTTTGTTGCCATCCAGTGGTTATAATCATACAATTCAGTTGTTAAACCAGAAGACAGGAAAGATAGACCTTTCACTTTGCCAGCACTCTGTTTTAATGCAAAATAGAGCTGGAAGGTAGCCTTCTGTAAATAATGTAACCGTTTTGAACACTTTAGAAAATGACAGCTGAGAATGCTAGAATACAGAAACAAATAATAAAGGAAAAGAGGGTGAGAAATGAAATGAAATGAATGAAAAATAAAAATGAAAGAGGTGTCATTCTTATGCCCAGACTCATCTTAAAACTAAGAAATGAGGAAATCTATATCCCAATGATTAACGAAGACCAATTAGACAACATAATATCTGGAGTAAAGACAGTCTATTATATGACAACAAATTATGATGGTGCACAGGATGTGGACTTTGGTTTTGAAACACACTAGCTGTTTGACCATTGGTAACATCTCTTAGGTTTTCAAATCCTGATGGGTAAAACTGATATTCGAATACACGTACCTTAAAGTGGTGTTGGAGGAGAAAGTACTTTTTAAGCTTAAAGAATTATGAAAACATGAGATATCATAATAGCAAACATATTTAAAAATTCCAAAAATTTTATTTGAACTTCTTTCTAAACTACAAAATTAACCCTCATTACATGACTTTCAAGGTGTAATTTGTAATATGTAGGCAATTGCCACTGGAAGAATTAATAGGAAAGAATTATAGTAGGTAATAGTCTACCAGAGACATTTAAGGAACTCTATGTTTATAGTGCAGTAGTGAAGAAGCATATTTTTGCCTGCAAAAGAGAACAAGATTTATTTAAACCTTGATTAGGAGGGAAGCAGACTGAGGAAATCCCACAGTTTAATCTGGAGGTACAATATTAGGAGGCTTGAAACATTGATAGATTTCTTTGGACGATTTTATTCATTTAATTTAAACTGTAATCAATCACAACAATCTTGAAACTTGGCATTGTTGATTAGGATGAAGGTGGGATGGGGCAGATGGGGGCTTGTTCTGAGTGAGCAGTCCATATAGTCATAGGATTATAGATTTAGAACAAGAAGAGGGTAGATCTGCTTCCTCTGGGTCAAGAGTTCATTTAATTATAAAGTTAGATACATAGATGGTAAGGGCCTTAAATATCACCTAATGCAATCTTTTTATTATGCAGAAAAAATGAGGGGTTAACAGACTTAGCTAAGATCATACAAAGTAGGTGGCAGAACTGGGATTGGATCCTAGGTCCTCTGACTCCAAATCCAGCCTTCATCCCAATCTCTATTTCTCTTGGAAGTTTTAATTTCTTAAATTCTTAGAATGCCTATGAATCATGATGAAGGGGACAAGAGAGAAGTGGTAGTTTTTCATAAGGTGGTATAATGCCAGCGGGATATCTACAGTGCCAATAGCAACTGTGAATATGCCAGCATACTTCTTAATCACAAAATATAACAGAACCATCATAGAGAAGACAGAAGCAAAGCATTTATTCAGACATCAGAGAACCAAATCCCAACACCAGGAAATCGAATTCATCATTGCAACGAATAAATTAATATAGTATAGCACAGCAAAGAGCCATATCCTCCTTTAGCCTTCCCATAAACAAACACTCATAAGCCTAACTGTCACAGCAGGGGGCAGACAAACACAACAAGTCTAGCTGCCTCCTTGGGTGTGTCCTTTCCTCACTTCAGTTCTGACCCCTAGGTTCCTGTGGACTCTGCTCCACCTTTCAGCAAGTTCCTCCCACTGCATGCTCCATATGATTACATTTGGACTATTGGGGGCAGGGAAGATCTTCAAATTCCCTTAGCAGGCTTAATAGGGGGCAGGGAAGATCTTTGAATTTCCATCACCATTACATTCAGCCCCAAGATTTTTCTCATCCCTTACACAGCAAAAATACATTAACAATACATTTCATTACATAGGTTAATGGGAGTTTAAGGGGTAATTGGTGTCAATACAACTTTACAACAATGTAATGGGGATAACACAAAATAAGCACATAAATCAGTATCTTAGGGTGGGCTTTAGCACAAGCACCGTATCATTCCCCCCTTGAGCAAGTAGGGCTCAAAATCTTTAGGTAAGGGGTGAAGGTCTCTTCTTCCAAAGATGCTTGCTGCTGAAATTAGGCATAGGGCTGTCCCTGCCCCAAGAAGTCCCATTTGAGAGGTCAGTTCTTTAGCTGGCATCCAGAGCTGGGTCAATACCAGGTCCACAGATGATACTGTGGAGTTTCAGCCTAAGTGATCAGGTATCTGCCAGTGGAGGGTACTAAATGTGCAGGAAACAAATCTCACAAAATGTTTAACAGAAAAAATGTCAAAAAGAAATAAGGAGACAATAACCAGAAGCAGGATAGATATAGGGTCAGCTGTGCTTCTGGAGTCCTTGAACCCACTATCATAGCCTCATTCACAGAAGACTATATGAGTTAGGGGTACAATTTGATATTCATCTTCTCCAAAATAAACAACAGTAACAGTATTATCTTTCCCATGTGCTATAATTTCCATGGCCTGTGACACATTGTCTGCCTTCTGCTTTACCCATACTTTACCTCCTGATTTTATTCCATTGGTAGAACCAAACCCTTCAATTCCACTGATAGTTATGTCAGAAAGAGGGCCAGTCTTCACAAGGGGGTAGTTTTTTTTTTTTTTACAAGGAATAATAATCACTTGAACTATTGTATATTTTTTACAGAACTTTATGGGTTCTTCACCCAAATTTTGTAATGTTGCAATAATTTCTCCTTGATAATTAGAATCTATTATTCCACTCAATGCATGTATTGCTTAAGCTGCTAATCATGATTTAGGCAATATCTGTCCCAAATGATTTTTAGGGATTCTCACATATTCCAGGGGAAATTTTTCTTATTTCATTTTTATCCAATCAGAAGTCCTCTAGACGATGCAAATCATATCCAGTTGAACTAGAAGTTCCTAGATACAGTGCTAGGACATCTTACCTTATAGTCCAATACTCAATATTTGGAATCTTACGTGTTTACTGTTTTCTAATTTGCAGAGGTGGCATCATCATTCTGGGTAGAGGAGTACTTCCTCCCAATGGTCTATATTAAAACTATAGGTTATTGAAAAATACATTGATTAAACTAGTAGGACTATAATTTAATGTTTAAGAACCAGACTTTTAAAAATATGATTTAAAAATCATTTATAATCTAATAAAGATACTGTAATTCAAAGAAACATTGTAAAAAACTAATGAGTAGCTTTGATGAACAATTTGATTGTCAATGTCAAGAAATTATGGAAACCAACAATTTTAGAATGGATTATAAATTTTTCTTTGTGAAAATTTCCATTTGTGTGTGAGGGTCATTGACAGCTCCAAGTAAGAACAGTGGTGATTACCACCTGGCAAGGATATAAAGGTTATTCTAACATTTGATGGGTGGGTTGTGGGAAACAGTTGCTTGTAATAACTATTATAATTTTCTCCTTTAAAACTCCTTTTCAGTACCTCATAATGGCATAGGAATCGATGAAATAAGTATAAACTCAAGCAGGTCCAAAGAAGCCATCAGAACTTGATGTACATCCCAGCAATGAACTGTGTAGCTCTTAAATGAGGACCAGCCCAGCTAAGTTTGGGGTGGCTCATCACCTGGGTAGACACAGTTACTTAAAAAATAATCCATGCCCTAGCAGAGAGGTGATGATTTGCATCCTTGAAAGATTATCTGCAGGTAGGTTAGCCTTGTGTGAGATGAAAGAGTTCAGAGTCTGAATCTGAGGTCAGAAAAGGTCTTTATTCTTTCTCATGAGAAAGGACTCTTCCTCTGTCACCCACATGGCATCTGCAGGGAGAGAGCAACAGGTAGAAGCCAGGCCATGGTTATATAATCTTCTAATGAAGAAACCCAACCCCTCCAACTGGCCTTCACTCTCATTGGTAGAGGGGCTGACCCACAACCTAAGCCTGGGAATCTCTCTCTGAGACAAAGGACCTGGAAACATGTGGGTGTCCAATGAAAGCAGTCTTAACCTTATTTGGCATATCTTCTGCTGAGGTGGCAGGGTCTGAGGGAGGGTCTCCATTGCTCTAAGCCCTAGATTGCTGGAAGCTCAGATGACTTCTAAACCTAGGCGTAGTGAATACTGAAACCATTCTAGATTTGATTTTTCAGAATGGGGAAACTTCACTATAAATTATCCCTCACAGCCTCATAAAGTCATTTTCAGCCTGAATGTGTTCAGAAATAGATGTTCTTGTTTTATTTTGGTGGGCTAGTTAGTTTTGCCTGTCATAAGCCACAGTTAATTGACACCTCAAATTAGTTTAGTGTGGGCTCCACTTAAACAGTAGATCATTGTAGTTTCAAGATGCTGCTTTGGGTCTCCATAGCAAATACAATTGTGGCTTGGCAGTGCTGCCACTTAACCATCAATTAAGGGATTATATGAAAACCCACACTGAAACCACAGCTTGAACTGGCATCCACAGGGACCATCACTTAAAAGAATATATGCATTTTCCTGGCCCTAGCCAAGTCATTGGTATACAAGATGATAGTTTGCATAATAAAAGTAATATGCCTGTTTACTAGGGACAGACTTGACAACATATTGCATTATAGAGAGGATCTCTTTAGGGATCATATGAAGCCTACACACATTGGGAACACATAAGCAGGCCATCTACATGAAGGCATTCACATATAAAGAAGGCATATTACACAGGTAAATGTATACAAGGAGCCATTCATGATGCCAAAGCTGCTAGCATCCTCCACACTTCAATCAATCAATCAATCAATTGACATTTTTAAGCATCTTCTATGTAACTGACCCTGTGCTGAGTGCTGAGGATAAATAAAAGGCAAAAGATAGTCCCTACCCTCAAGAAATTTACAAGCTAATCTATATAATCTTCAGGTTATATTATACCTTATTTTGCTGGATGTGCCCCTCACTAGAGATGATTCCACAGTGTTCCCAGTCAGCCAATACATTTTTGTCCTAGATGGTATGTTAATTAGTTCTTTTAGCTACTTTTCCAATCTATTAAGAAATTGGTTAGGAGGTGAATGATGTGATTAAGAAGTTTCTCTCCTATAAAAGAGAGACTTTAGCCCTTTTAGTCTATTTATTTCTTACATCACAAGATCACAGAATTACAGTTTTAAAACTAGAAGAGAGCTTAGAGGCCATTGATTCCATCTTTCTGATTTAAGGATGAGGAAACTGAGGTCTGCGTATTTTAAATGATTTACCCAGGGTCACGGAGCTGGTAAGTGTGTGAGGTAGTCAATCAATAAGCAACATTCCTTCTAGACAAGATTTCAACCCAGCTCTTCTTGATTCCAAGTCTAATGCTTCTATGACCATACTTCATCCTCTTGCCATAGGACTTATCTAAGGTGGTACCCTAAGTTCCATCTGAAATACTACTTTTCATAAACTAGAAATGCTATGATTAATAAGACAGAGAGGGCAACAGCGAATCC
>CM053580.1:112963431-112979743 GCA_028627135.1 Pseudochirops cupreus
GCAGCCACTGCCTCTGCCGCCGCTTCCAGTCAGCACCGCACAGCGACTAGCTTGGTTCCGGCATTCTCTTGCTCCACCCCTTCCTGCTACATCAGCAAGCTCAAGGGGCGTGGAAGATCTTCAAATCCCAGTATCGTTACACTTTCCAACCAAAGTTATGAGGCAAATGTTATGAATTCATCATTTCAGGTAGGTTGGTCCATAAGATAGAAATTGCCTGCATTGAGATTAGATCCACCTTTTGAAGTCTTCATAAAACTTTCTCCCAAATGGTTCTCTTCTTGTGAATTCTTCTCTTTAACAGCCGATCTCTAAACCCAGCTTGCCCTATCTCTTGAATCTCCAAATACAAGGGTTGCTTAATTTATGGCCAGAAACTCATTAAATTGTTAAATCTTGTAATAATCACTAGTCATTGTATATTTACTCATGGTGTTAATTCCTTAAATGGAAAAGGGATTGGCAGACAATCTATTAAGGAAACTTCTTAAACTTTAGTCTGAAAACCTTTTTATTCTATGGAAATAGCAGTTGTTTTAATCTCCTTGTCACTACTCTTCTTCTCTGAGAATTATTTCAGTAGCTATAAGAACTACTTCCTTCAGGGCATTTGTGTCTGAATGAGAAACCCAGGAACTCTTGAGGTAGAGAGCAGCCTCACAAACAGTCCATCTCACAGTACTCTATTCAGAAATCTGTGTTGAGAGAAAGAAACAAATAACAGAAGAGAAAAGCCTCATCCTTATCTAGATAAGCAACATGTGGTCACTGCTATGGGTGATTAGTAATCAGTGCTACTAGGGGGAGAGGAAGAAGCGATTACCTCTCTTCCTTATGGGAAGTCCAAGACAGAATTATGGATTCCAAAGCCACACACTAAGAAGAGTGTGTGGCTTTCTTTCAAGTCTAAAGCTAAAGCTCTTGCTACTCAGTAGCCAATTGTCTTTGATACTCCCTCATTTAATGTATAGGTGGTTGTTTGTTCTTCATTCTTGAGCTGGAACTTGACATCAGGAAGGTGATGCCATGATTTGCAAGTGAATTGAATTTAAGTAAGGAAGGGTTTTGCAAAGTTACTAGCCTCACTTTCTCCTTCAGAGTCATCTGGGTCCAGTGGCAAGGTATGGATTAGAATGATTGAAGGTGGCTCCCTAATGTAAAAGTGAACAAATGGGGAATGGGAAATGACACATAATGGACCAATCAGAAGCCTCTGATTTGAAATAACCTTTAGCAAGAGGTCCATACACCAAAGGGAGCAAGGTATATGCTTAACTTTTAGGCATATATCTCTGATATCTTTAATTGCTTCCATGATACTTTTGTGGCACCTCTCACTGGCACCTTAAAATAAACATGCTTCATTCCTAGTTCATTATTTTTAATACTAAAACTCATACCTTTTGACATTCCCATTTTTATTTGTAGAAGCATCATTCATCTAGGTTCTTATTTTTAAACCTCGGTACTGACTATGCCTTATCCCTACAGTTTGATTCTACCTCCAAAGTCCCTTGCTCTCTCTTCTCATTTTGACCACCCCAGTGTAAACCTTAATTACTATTTGCCTGCAGAAGAGTAAAAGACTTTATTTTTATTTTATCCTTTTATTTATTTCATCTTGAACTTAAGAAATAGACCAAACTTTTCCATAAAATGGTATAATAGAAAAAAAGATGATTGTACATGAAAATGCAAATTTATTATGTACAGCTTGCTATTCTATTCAATATGTAATAAAGTAATCATGTAACTTTTTTCTTCTTTTCTTCCTTTCCTGCCCTCTGCCCTACAGATGGCTACCATGAGACAAAAATACATACATACATACATATATATGTATGTATATATATATATTCTGTTTATCAATTCTTTCTCTGGATGCAAATAGCATTTTCCTTTATATAAGAGACTTTAAACTGCCCTTATGGCTGCCAACAGTTTTCCTCATGCAAATGAATATAAGCTCCTCAAAGACAAAAACTTCATTCTTGTATTTGAATCCCAGTGCACAGTACTTGGCAAGTTGTATTAATTTAATAAGTTCTTAGGAAATCAATGAATGCATAGATCAGGCTATGTCATTCTTCAATCAAAACTCGTGTTGCCTGAAGAGTAAAGTTTAAATTAATTTGTCACATATTCATGGTCTTATGAAATATGATATTGTTTTTCTAAACTTATTCTATTGTAATAATTTGCCCCACCTCTGACTGCATTAGTTTACTCATTATCTCCACTTTGTTCATCCCATTTTGCCTTTCTCTCATGCCTTGGACCAGAACTAGATGCAATATTTTGGTTAAAGTTTGATCAGGATAGATCATAGAATAGCAATAACCCTGCCTTTGTTGTTGAAGGTCTAAATTTGTTGATGGTTTTCAAATTTATGATACTTTTAAAAATAGCATTTTGGCAGATGTTGAGGTCAAGTTCTTTGACCTGTTGTTTGAAAGGTCTACCTCTTCCCTTCTTAAAAATCAACTTCTTTCTCTATCTTCAGGCTATTCTCCACTTGTTCTTTATTCTTGGCAATCTATACTTTGATATGTAACCCATCATGGCCAGATGATTTGAACTCTACAAAGTTGGTCAAGTACTCTTTAACCATCACCTAACTTTTCTTGGATTTTAATTCTTTACCATGTTTTTCTTTTATTCTCCTATTCTGGTGATAATTTTTTTTGTTGTTGAGAAAACTAAAAAAATAGAAGTTCTTTGAGGCATCTCTGAGGCATTGATCTGCTTTTATGTTCATTTTATTATTCTCAATATCATGAATTATTTCCTTTTTATTGTTCTTGACATTTTTCACGGACCTTAGCTCATTCTGGGCTTTGACATCCCTGACTCTATTATTATTGATGTGTGCCTCTCTTTTGTATTTGTCCTCAATTACCTACCCTCATTGTTCATCTATTGTATTTCTTGTTTTAATACCTGACTTTGTCAAAGAGCTCTCAGTCCAGCCAATGTGGAAGAAGTAAGGAGGTTCAAAAATGGAATGATGTGAATGAGGATAAAAACCATGGATCTGTCTGATAGTGAGAAGTACTACATCCTGAAAGTAAACAGATGGGCAAGAGTATCTTTCCTAGTAAACAAAAGACATAGAAAGTATCCAGACAATGGAGAGAAGATAGCGACTATATCCTAAGAGGGAAGTAAGCCAGGAAGGAAGACTTTCCTGAAGGGTTGGAGAAACTGACTTAAGGAGAGAAGGAACAAGATGTAAAGGTACAGGTGCTTCAGTCAAAGAATTCAACATCTGTTAACAACTGTAAATACAATAGAAACATTATCTTCAAAGCAACAAGATAAAAAGAAAGATTTCCTTTGCAAAATATTGAGAGATTCATCCAGACAATTTGAACAAAGAATATTAATCCATTTAAATTCATATTTTATTTGTGAGTATGTATACACATGTCAACTGGTTGAATCATGAGCTTCATTGCCTCATTTCTTCACTTTATTTGTGACAATTATACCTCGGAATATCAGGCATGCATAATAGTAGCCAACAGTACTACTGGGTACAGTCATTTATCTGTTAAAGGTGCAATAAAATATAATTTTCAAAAAGGAAGCTCTGTTCATTTTTTCCTATAAAACATTCATTAATTTCTAGATGCCCTTAAATAGTCTATTTATTCCAAATATTTATTCTGTCATTCATAGCGTAGAGCTGACCTTTTGTCATGCAGTAATATTTCTTGGCTGATTAATAAAAATCATTAATAATAATACTAGCTGACATTTATCTAGTGTTTTAAGGTCTACAAAACACTTCATAAATATGATCTTGTTTGATTAAAATGGTGATACATGAGGATTTAGTGTTCCAAGTATTTATTACTATCTTCTCCAAACATTTGCTATCATCAGACTTGGCTGAATGACAGGATATCTAATTGTACAGAATGCTACCACCAGAAGGGGCCTTACAATGATCTATTCTAATTTTAAAAAAATTCAGATAAGCAACTGTGAAGTCCAATGACTTAAATAATATGCCCAAGGTCAGATAGTTGACTCAGGGCAAAGCCAGGATTAGAACTCAAATATCTTTTTACTAAACCATTTGTTTCATAATCCCATACAGTTATCTCCCTTTATACCAATCTAGAATTAAATATTTTTCTTCTTCCCTATCTTTATGAAACCCTGTATCACCTTTAGGACCTGCCCCTTATGAATTGTACTCCCTCCCTGGGACTTCCCAGTTCTTCTCTATTTCTTCTCACATGTCCTCTTAACTTTATTCCCACCAGCTAAATCATTTCTATAAAATCTTGCTCTCTTTCCTTCAGTTTAACTGTCCTTTCAGCTCCTGTCCTCTGATAAGTCACGACCTGTTCTGTGTATCAGTTTTGACTTCAGTGCTAGACTCAGTATCATTCTCTTCCCAACCAGGTAATTCTGAATAAGAAAATATTGTGAGGCAGCTAGGTGGCCCGGTGAATAGAGCATTGACCCTGGAGTCAGGAGGACTGGAGTTCAAATATGCTCTCAGTCAGACACTTGACACACTTACTAGCTGCGTGACATTTGGCAAGTCAGTTAACACCACTTACCTTGCTCTTCCCCCTCAAAAAAAAAGAAAGAAAAAAAGAAAATAACGTACCTGTTTGCCTCAGTTAAATGAATCATCTGGAAACCTATACTTGCTCTGGTTCAAACAAAAACTTTCTCCCCGATTTTAGTGTCATGACAGCTTATTCTTGCAGAGAGAGAAGTTTGGGCAACTGCATAAGTGGCACCTGAAATTTAAAGAACTTGAAAAATTTGCTGTTAAGAACAAATGATTTTTAAGCACTAAATTGCCTTCTCCCTCATGCTTGGGGGAACAATATGGCAGCTTCATCAAAGCTAGAGAAAAGAAAGATTATTTTGAGATTGAGTGGTGCTTATATTCTTTATAATGTATGTTGTTCAGTCATTTTCAGTCAAGTCCCAGTCTTTGTGACCCCATTTGGAGTTTTCTTGGCAAAGATACTGGAATGGTTTTCCATTTCCTTCTCCAGTTCATTTTACAGATGAGCAACTAAGGCAACAGGGTGAAGTGACTTGCCCAAGGTCTCATAGTTAGTAAGTATCTGAGGCCAGGTTTGAATTCAGGTCTTCTTGACTCCTGGCCTGAATACTTTCTCCACTGAGCCACTTAGCTGCCCTTATAATGTATAAGCAGCATATTGTTAAGTGTATTCCCATTTCTTCTAGAGGTCAGTAACAGAAAAAACTTTTGAAATTATTACCACATTTAGGATTATATAAATGTAAGGAAAGTTACCTTGTTACTATTCTTATAGAAATTTCCTTTTCTCGTTCTTTGTGACATCTTTGTAGCCTTTGACTCTGCTGTTCACCTCCATTCTCCTTGATGTTTTCTTTCTAGGATTTTGTGACAAGTCTTTTCTGCTTCTCTTCCTGCTTATCTGACCACTGCTTAGTCTCCTTTGATAGATCTGTATCCAGGGTTATACTTGCTAACTGTCTTTTCTTTTTTTTTTTCTTCTTTACTATTTAGCTTAGTAGTATCATCAGTTTCCATTGATTCAACAATCATCCCTATCCTGTTGATTCTGAAATCTTCTTATAATCTAACCCAGGCCTGCACAACATGTGGCCTGCCACAGGATTTGGGGCAGCTTGTGAAAAATGTGTGGCACACTCTTCTGTTTTTCATGTGACTTGTAGCAACCAACCATCATCAGTCTGTCTCTAGTCTAACTTATCTCTGACCTGAAGAAGATCAACCTATTTTAATTTTGGCCCCTAATTACTACCAAATTGTGCAGGTCTAGTCTAACCTCTCTGCTGACCTGCCATCTCATATTTCTGCCTGTTGGATGTCTTGAATACAATGTTCCACAGATATCTTGAACTCAACATGTCCAAGACTAAACTCATTATCTCTCTGCCCAAACCTTTCCATTTTCCTAACTTTTCTGTTACCCTTCTATTACTCAGTCTTGCAACCTAAACATCATCCTTGAATCTTCATTTTCTTACCCCTCATACCCAATCTGTTGCCAAGGTCCATTAATTTTACCTTCATAATATCTCTTACATATGCCCTTTTTCTCCTCTAAAATTGTCGCTACCCTGGTATATGCCCTCATCATCACTACCATGCTGCATGCCCTCATCACATCATGCCTGGACTATTGCAAAAGATTGCTATTTGATTTTTCTTTGTCAAGACTCTCTCCGTTCTAGTCCTTCTTTCCATATGTCAAAGTGAACTCCCAAATCTTGAGTCAGACATGTCACTCATCTTCTCAATTAAATCCAGTGGGTCACTATCATATTCTGAATCAGATAAAAAAAAATCTTCTGGCTCTCAAAGCCCTTTATAATATGGTTATTTTTCCAGTCTCCTTCATATTTTACTTTTCATTTTGTCCCCTTCCCCCACTCACACTGTAATCCCGTGAAGACTTGAGGTTCTATGATATTTCTCATGAGAGACTCACACAAGATGATTCTACTGGCTATCATCCATACTTGGAATGTTCTCTCTCCTCTCTACTTCCTCATCTCCAGATCCTGAATTCTCTGGCTTCCTTAAAGTACCAGTTAAAATCCAACCTTCTTCATGAAAACTCAATTCTTCCCTGATTCTAGTGCTTTCACTCTGTGGAATATCTCCAATTCATCCTGTTTATAGAATGTACATCGTTTGTCTTTTTCCCCCATTAGACTCTCCTTGAGAGCAGGAATTATTTTTGTCTTTTTTATCTTCAGTGTTTATCACAATGCTTGGCATATAGAAGGTACTTAATAAATATTCACTGACTGACAGAAAGAGAAGAATAAAGGAAAAAGGACAAAGAAAAAAGAAAAGATGAGAGGAAGGCCATGCCTATATCTGAATCAAATAAGTTGGATAAAGAATATAGAAGTTTGAAATTTACTTTTTTTAACTTGATTGTGTGCTTTATTTTTTAATAAGTTAGGATGTCTTTGCTATTAAAAAGAAATCAAATTATTTCATGAATTCAAAACTGTTAATTTAGAAATAAAACTGTGAAAGCCTGGTAGCAAAGATCTATCTTTGTCAAGAAAACAAACATTGGCATGACCACTGTGTGTCTCTGTAGCACAAGGACTGTGTAGTTTGGAGTATTATACAGGATTTTTATAAAGGTAGTTCTGAATTTGGATGCCATTTGTTGGACAAGAAATTTTGCTTTTTAATTGAAACAACTTAATGTTTTATGTTTATGGGTTTTGTCAACATCTGCCAGAGACTGCTATAATTACTAGACACACAACCACCCTCCTATATACTTAATTTAATGTTGTGAAAGAATTATGGCAAATTGTTGCAATAATAAGGGGGAATACAATTTGTGAAACAATGTTCCTTTCTTTTATAGTAGTCTCTGCAAGAGTTGGATAATTAAAAATAATTTTCAAAAAGTAATCTACATGTGAAGTAAAGGTGTGGGTAGAAGAATTACTAATAAGAGTAGATGGGCATCAGCAGGAAGTTCCATTGATCATTTTCTCTACCTTTGTTAATATCACTGTATTTCTTTTGGTAATCGTGTTTCTTTTATCACCAATTTTATTCATGAGTCATTTAGATACATTATTAGATATATACTTACACACTTGTTTAAAAATAAAGTCACTATTGTACTTAGTTATTAGCGCTCAAGTTTTCAGAAGGATGTGAGATGTGTGGATTATGTTTGAGAATTTTGTTTTTGCTTATATTTATATCCCCAGTGCTTAGCTTAGTGCCTGGCACTTAAGAGATGCTAATTACCTGGTTGTTGCTGTTGCCAGGTACTCTACTTACCATAGGAATGCAGGAAAAGGGTTCAATTGTATGCTAATATATATAAATAAAGCATGTATGAATTAGGAGGTGGTGTTCATTCATTCTTATGCCAGAGAAAACTGCCTTTCAACCCAAACTCTTAATGATGAGCCCTTCTAAATTTAGTAAGCCTGGTCTTCCATATTCAGTGTCATCGTAGCTTATTTGCATATTACAGAGTTTCCAGTGTCCCACTGACATGGTCTTCCAGAACCTAAGGCCATCCTCACAAAAATTGAGGCATCAGAGTCAACATAGTGAATATATGATGTGGTCTACTAAATAGGAATGTGACAAAGTGTTTCCAATTGTTTTCTTTTTTTTAATTTTCAGAGATACCTTTAAAAAGAACTATTTCATGTTTTATTTTGTTTAATGACAGAAATGTTAAAATCAAATGAATACCATGGCAGCTATCAATGCATTTATCTGTCTCTGTCTCTATCTCTGTCTCTCTCTGTCTCTCCAATTTTAATTTAAATCAAGGATTCTTAAACTTTTTTGTGTCATAAGTCCTTTTGGAAACCTGGTGAAACCCTTGAACTTCTCAAAAAAAAATAAATTACAACCAAAGGAAAGGCTAAATATCAGTTAGAGGTTAGTTAAAATAAAGTTGTATTTTTCCCATCCAAGCTCATGAACGAATTAAATTAAATTTTTAAATTAAAATTAATTTATTAAATCTAAATTAAATTATTATTTTTAGTTAATTTTATAAATTTTAAATTTATTTTTATATTTTATTTATTTATAAACTTATTTATAAATTTATATTTTATTTATTTATTTAATTAAATTAAAGTCTCTCCATGGATTCCAGGTTGAGGAATCCTGGTCTAAATCAAACATCACCAATGATTTAACATGATTTATGACAGAGGGAAGAATGCCCAGGTAACTATACTGGGTTTCTGGCATTGTTATATGTACTTCACAAAATTGTCTTATTTAGGCTTTTTGATTCAAAGTCTCTTTAATACACTATTAAATTCAGTTGACAGCTCATGACCCAAAGAAACACATGGCAAAAAAGCAATTTGGCCCTCAGTTTCCTCATCTACGAAAATGAAGGGGTTGAATTCACAAAATTCCTAGATGACTTGGTTTATTGCAGCCCATACCAGATGAAACTCACTTACTTTTTTGACAGAGTTACTACATAGGTAGCACAGGGGAATGATGACCACATAGCAATTTTTTAAAACAAATTATCTTGTTATTCTCATGGAAAAGATAAGGGAATTGGGCAGTTCAGCAGATTTGGAATTTGCTGAATGGATATATCCAAAGAATAGTCATTATATTTGATGTTAACTTAAATGGAGATTTCTAGTGAAATGAACAAGAAATTTATGCTTATCTCTTTGTTTTAAAAAAAAGCAACAACATTTTTTCTCATAAAATGCATAGATGGATGTAATGGTAATTAATTTAAATTTGAAGACCCCTTTTTGTTATGTCAGGTAAGCAGGTTCTTAGCGCTTAGTAACTAATCAAATCTTTGTGGCTAAGAGGCAGAGGGTGTGAACTCTGCCTCCTGTTGCTGACAGAAGGGTTTGGCTGAAACAGGAAGCCAATGCTTTGTGTGTATATAAGAAGAGCCCCGGAGGGAGATAGTCAGAATTAGAATTTTTTCTCCTGGTGGGATACTGGTAGAGGAAGCAGAATTTTCCCAGCATCTGGAAGCTGGCCTACTATTTGCTCGAGTGAGAACAGAGTTAGAGTTTTCTATGAGACCAAAATCTGGTGAAGGCTAAAGTTGCTGCCCAGAAGACCACCTGGAAGGCTGATATTTCTTGCTGAGAAGGCCACCTGGAAGGCTGATATTTCTTGCTGAGAAGGCCATCTGCAAGGCTGAGATTTCTTCTGGGTCCTAGGGCCAGCTGAACTGCTGGAGGACTGAAGAAGCATGATTGGGATAAGACTTTGTTTGTGGCTTGGTTGATCCTTGAGTTCCCAGCAACAGAAGTTGTGAAGGTTTTGAGATGTGCTGGACCCTGTGAACTTCAGTGTGAAGCTCCCCAGAGGACTGGACAAGAACCTGGCAGCTGACTGTCTGTGAATCCAGGTGACTGTTTGATGGATTCAGGTAGGAGATGGGACCGTGGAAGGGGATCCAGGGAATCTGAGAGACCCCCCTGAGTCAAGATGAAGAAAAGGCCTCTCCTTGGTTATTGAATGCTGTGATGAAATTGAAGTTTACTAAAGATTGAGGAGTGGAGGGTTTGTGTAATTTTCTAATGATTATATTAGCGCTTAATGATACTTAGTGATTGATTGCTAGATAAGTGACTGATTAAGTTAACCTATGATTGCCCCGTGAGTGGAAGACTGACTATTGTATTGTGAAATGACTGAATGATTGAGTAAGGAGGAAAACCTCCTTAGGAATACCAGATGATTTTTTTTTGTTCTTTGTTCTAAATACTGTGACCACTTTAGTGAAAACTATGTGGCCATTTTAATGTTAAGCTGTTGTGAATACTATATTGTGATTTTCTGTGATAAGATGTAATTTTGTGAATATTATATCTTGATTTGTTCTGAATGTTTGCCTTGATTTGTTATGGAATAAATGGAGTGTTCACTATACTATGTAATCAGAACCTTAAAAGCTGTTCACAGTAGCATTCTTTTGGGAAGCTGCTCGTGCATGGTGTTACAGGCCATTTTCACCAGATTCTGGTCTCATAGAAAACTACAACTCAGTTCTTAGTCCAGCAAGTAGAAGCCTAGCTTCCAGATGCTGGGAAAATTCTGCTTCCTCCACCGGAGCCTGCCAGGAGAAAAAAATTCTAATTCTGATTGTGTCTCTCTGGGGCTCTTCTTATATACACACAAAGCATTTGCTTCTTGTTTCAGCCAAACCCTTTCTGTTATGTCAGCAACAGGAGACAAGAGTTCACACCCTCTTCTTAGCCACAAAGGTCTGATTAGTTACTAAGGGTTAAGCACCTGCTTACTTGACATAACAAAAAGGGGTCTTCTTATTTAAATTAATTACGATTACAATGGATAAAGGCATATATCAATCAGTGAGCATTTATTAAGCATTTTTATGTGCCAGTTGTAGTTAACTCATTTCAGTCATGTTCCGCTCTTTGTAATCCCATTTTTTCTCTTGGTGAAGATATTGGAGTGGTTTGTCTTTTCATTTTCCAGTTTATTTTACAGGTGAGGAAACTGAGGCAAATAGGGTTAAGTGACTTGCATTAAGGGTCATACAACTGGTAAGTATCTGAGGAAGATGGACTTTGAACTGAGGAAGATGAGTCTAACTCCAGGCCTGGAACTGTCTCCACTGTACCACCTAGCTGCCCACTGTATTAAAGGCTGAAGATACAAAAAAAAAAAAGAAAAAAGAAACCACAATAACAATCTTTTTTTCTAAAGGAGCTTAGATTCTAATGGTGGAGATAATATCTAAGCAATATAAGATATATACATAGTAGCAAAAAGATAATCTTAGGCTTAAGTGGTGGTGGTGGGGACTAGAATCGACTTTCTGTAGAAGGCATATTAGCTGAGTCTTGAAGGAAATCAGAGATGTCAAGAGTCAGGGATGGGGAGGGAGAACACTCTAGGCATGGGTAAAAGATAATACAAAAATGAAAAGGCAGTAGTGTGTGTAAAGAATGGCAAGTAGGCCTCTGTAGTTGGATTGTTTAAAGCATAAAGGTGAAGAAAATATGAAAAGACTGGATAAGAAGGATGGGCCAGTTTGTGGAAAGCTTTCAGTGCCAGAATGCTTTATATTTGATCATGGAGGAAGCTGCTAGATTTTGGGAAGGGTGGGGTTGACATGGTCTGACCATTTTAGGAGAATCACTTTGGCATCTATGTGAAAGGTGGAATGGAATGGAGAGACTGTGGATGGGGAGACAAATGAGAAGCCTCTTACAAGCTGTCAGGCCTAGAGATGATGAGACCTGAATATTAGTCAGAAATATATATGACTTAGGTCAGCTGGGTTGTGCAGTGGATAGAGTGCCAGGCCTGGAGTCAGAAAGACTCATTTTCTTGAGTTCATATCTGACCTAAGAGACTTAACTTACCAGCTGTGTGACCCTGAGAAAGTTGCTTAGTTTGCCTCAGTTCCTCATCTGTAAAATGAGTTGGAGAAAAAAATGGCAAACCACTCTAGTATCTTGGCAAGAAAACCTCAAATGGGTCAGAAAGAGTGGGGCCTAAAAACGACTGAACTACAGCAAAATAGATGACATAGATTTGGGAGGTATAGCTAACACATTTGATAACAAAGTTATCTAAAAAAGAAAAGAAATCCTTGGATTCATGCTGTATGAAGATTATTTGAAAGAATTTAAGATGTTTAACCATGAGAAAAGAAGAGTTGGTGGGAGGTGGAGAGTACGATAGAAGTTTTCAAGTATTTGAAGGACTTTCAAGGAGGAGGGAAACTGTGCTCTTTCTATTATTAGTCCCCAGAATCCAGAGGCAATAAGAATGACTTTAATATGAAGAGAAAAAAAAATTAGAAAATTAGAATGATCCAAATTTCAAAAGTTTGGCTTTGTGGGAGGCAATGTTTTCCCTGAAGAGTCTTTTCAAGTAAAATTAGATGAGCAGTTATCAGGAATTATATGGTTAGATTATTTTTCAGGTTTATGTTCAGGACTGGCTATTCACGAAGTCCATTCCAACTCTAAGATTCATTGATTCTCTGAACTATTAGGCTCAAGGGTCTGTCTAGATCTATGACAAGTCAATATTCATTGATACTTTTTTGGGTTTTCAGAATCTGTTTTATGATCAGTTGTTTTCTTATCTTATTGCAAAGAAATATCCTTTGATCTTCTGTTTTATTGGTTCTTATAGCACCCTATTACTTCCCCTGAGATTTACTATGAGTTTCTGTGAAGCACCGGAACCACACACTATCCTAAAAAGACATGTCTTTTCAAATTTAACTTTGTAATGAGATCGGATCATACCTCCAAAGGACCACCCCTAAGGATTCACTCTATTGGTGACATCACACACATACAAATGATATAAACATTTAAATTAGTACCAAACAGAAAGTAAGTGTACAGTTGCATGGCAGAAAGAATTAACTCTGCTATTCCAATTTATTGGGGAAAGCAAGATTCAAAATGTTTGAATTGTACAAGGGAAAAATAATTCTGTGATCTGGGTTTCTAGGCACGTGATGTGAATGTTTCACATTAGGATGATGTCATCAAGAAAGAGGTGGCAAAATTCACCAAGAAAGGGTGGAAAGCATAGATCAGTCACAGCAGATCAGATACTTTATAGAAATTTAACTTTCGTATATTTATTTCTTTGGGGTTATGCCACTTTTATGGTACTCTCTTGACACTTGTCACATGCTGCCTTAGGTTCAATGTATTATATGTCCCTTCTAATTCTAGATTTTAAACTCATTAAGGACAGAGATTGTGTCTCCTGTGTTATATTACTGAAAAGACTTGTATAAAGTGTGCTGAATACCAAGTGATAAATAAATATTTCCTTCATGAAAGAATGAGAATTGCCTATTCACATGTACAGGAGGGTAGTAGAATAAAATGATAGCAATAAATAATAAACACATATTTGTCTCTTTTTTTCCCTCCTGGAGTAATGTTTCACATGTAGGTGGAATATAAATATGACCAATATTGTTAAGAAAGGGCACTGACATCTCTAAGGAAACACTTAAGGATTTATCTTTGCCTTGTCTGAAGAAGAAAAACGTTGGGGGGAATCTAGGGTTTGATAGGAGCAGCACAATTTTTCACATGTGAGACAAATTAAAGCAGTAATTCCAGTTTTCTATTTCTTCTGCATCTGAATCACCCAAGGTCACTTTGCAGCTTCTAAGCTTTATACATAATACAACAAGGATGCCAGGTTTTTGGCATTCTGTGCATAGATGCCTTGCTGTTTTAATTCTCATTTTATCTAGGCATAACACCACCACTCCAGTGATTTTGATGATGATGAAAAACCACTTTTTGAGGAGTACATTTTTCTGCTTTCCCCCCTTACCCCTTTTCCAAGAGAAATGAAAATGTAATGACTTTTATTTATCTGCCTGAAATAAATCAATACTAGCTTTTTTGAACTGATAATCTAGCCAGTGGTGGGCGGACTTATTTAAGTTGTCTTTTGACTTCGCCTTTCCTACCATCTTCTCATACATATATGGGATCACATGTTATTTTTGGAAGGCCATGGATCATGTTTAAGAAATATAAATGGAAGATACATCTCACATATAACATAATATATTAGTAGAGCTGTAGCAGTCTTGTATAAGCCCTACATTAATTCTTTTATTAGTTTTCTTATTATTAATATTTCCAATTAAATTACATTATTTTTACATTTTAAACTCTTTAATTATTAGGACTTTGCAAACTTATAGTATTGAAGACATCCTATTTTAGAAACCTAGCTCTAGAACTGGAAGGGAACTCAGAGCCATCTGCTCTGAAGTCTTCATTTTACAGGTAAAGGAACTAATTCCTCGGGAGGTTAAATAATGTGTCCAAGGTCACAAAGGTAGTAAATGCAGAGGCAGTATTTGAACCCAATTCCTCTGACTCTAGAGGGCTCTTTCTATTGTACAATGCTGAAAAGCTATTTCTCTAGTGGTGATCACACATTCTCACTTCAATGGGGAGCAAAATATAATTAGAGAAAGGTAAGCTGCTGCATGGGATTTTCAGGAAGACATAAAGAACTTCCTGAAAGTTGAGATAATCAATTCTTAGGCAGAGATTGGAAGACTACTTGTTTAGTAATGTCATAGTGGGGCTTCTTTTCATATGTGGATAGCAAGAGATGACTGCAAAGGTCTTTACAACTCTCAATGTCCATGAAATTCCAGAAAGGAGAAATCTGAGGGATTTGCTTTGGGATAGAATCACATATGTCTGGGATAATTTAAATAATTTAAATCTGAAAGAGGTGACATAGCATATGCTTTCTCAAACTTTCTTAAAGTACTATGAAGCTAGAGTTAATTTGATCTACTTTAGATACACAAATGGATCTACAATATTATCAATTTCCATTAAAATGATGGAAGTCATAGTGCATCCATACTTGTCCATCCTGAGTAACTCTTCCTTGTGTTCTCCCATATGTTGAGAACAAAGGATCTACCTAATGTTCTTGGGAGCCTCTCTCCCTTTCTTTTGAAATTGGGAAGATGCCAGTGGAGCAGGTAAACTATCCTCAGATTTTTCTTCTGTCTGGCCATACGAACAACCCATTATCTTTTATCACTTATACATTTCTTTGTTGATACGCTTTACTCTACTTCTTGGGAGTCCTCTATTTATACTGCTTTGGAAATTTCTCATATCCACAATACATAGTTTCATTGCCTCCCTCAAGTGAATGAAGAATGCCTATGGTCCAGACTATAACTAGGTTGTTTTGTGGACAATCTGTAGAGCTTCACAATCAATGTATTCTACAGCTTACAGTAGTATGTTTAGGCTCCTACTAATATTCATCAATCAGATATCATCTGTCAGTGAACAGTCAATTAACGGATTCTGTTTATGTTGACACTTTTGATCCAAAGGATTTAAATATATGATTAATAGATGCTGTCTTCATTAGTTGCTTTTAAAACAACCAAATAACCCAAATGCTTAAGGATGGAAAGGGAAATTAGAAGATATCTCCAGCCTTACCATTTTGTAAATAAAAACATGTCCAAAAGAAGCGAGGCGAGTTGGTCAGAGTTATAACTTGTATTGGCATTGGAAGGAAAACTTTTTACTCCAAACCCAGTGCTATTTCTACTTACCAGACTACCTGTTTTTGCACATCAAAAAAAGTGTTTGTTCATTGTGATACAGTCCAATAATAATTTATTAAGGATCTACAATAGGCCATGCATTGCTCTAGGTGTTAGGGATCCAATGATAAATGACAAAGTGACAAATATTACCTCTGCCCTCAAGTGGCTTACATTCTCAAAGGGGAAAAATGTGTGCAAAGAAAAGTAGTTGTTATCTATGTGTGTGTATTTATTTTATCTCTATCTTAAATAAAAAGTATTTTTTTTTAATGGGAAAACATTAAAAACTGAGCAGATAAAAAAGATCTCATGTAAGAAGTGGTATTTAAATTAAATCTTGAAAACAGCTGGATTTCAAGACATGGAGATGAGGAGACAGGCTGTATGAAGTCATGGAAGTGAATGATTGAAAATATTATATGAGGAACAACAAATAGATTTGTTTTTCACACCTCAAAGTTTATTAGGGGGAAATAACATGAATTGTCCTGGCAAGATGTAATGCCATGCACTAGCAGATTCCCAAAGGAATGCTACTATGAACAGCTTTTAGAGTTCAGATTACAAAATATAGTGAACACTCTGTTTATTCCATTACAAATCAAGACAAACATTCAAAACATTATAATATTCACAACATTACATCTTATCACAGAAAATGGCCACACAGTTTTCACTACAGTGGCCACAATATT
>CM053580.1:112980243-112997985 GCA_028627135.1 Pseudochirops cupreus
GGGCGGGGGAAAGACGGGGAGAAAATATGTAACTCAAAAAAATTTTAAAAAATAAACAAATAAATAAATAAATAAATAAATTTAACAAAAGAAAAAAGAAAAAAGAAAAAGAGAAGTGAGAACACACATCCTTTTATTCTTTGCAGATATAGGAGACCTTGGGTGTGGAACACAGTAGTTAATGTGGTACTTAGTTAATGTGCTGGTTAGTTGTATTCAATCGTTTTTCCTCCTTTCTTTTTTCCTTTGTTATAAGGGTTGGCTCTCTAGGAGAGGGAGAAGGAAAGATATGTTATGAAATGAAGGCAGTGAAAAAACAAAATGTATCTTTTTTTTTTTTTAAGTAAGAAAGTAAGCCAAACACAGACAATGTCACCTTCCACAAAGCATGGAGATGGCTTTCAATGTACTTTAGGTAAGGTCCATTTGATATTAGTGGGAAGCACTGATTTAAAGCCCTACAGATAATCTATTAATTTAAATTAAACATTGAATAAGTTCATGGCCAAGACACAATTATTTTAAGACTTGCATAATATATTTTATAATCTGTAACCTATTCTAATTGGCATAAATGTGCATGTTTTTATTGGAACATTCCAGTAGGATTTAGTATATAGATTATAGCTCCAGTTCTACTCTTACAGATGAATTTGGTTTATGCAGTTAATTTCTTAACTTCAGTTTCCTCACCTGTAAACTGAAGTAAGTGGAGGATACCACCTCCATCTTATATATTATAATTCTGAATTACCTTAACTAATGATATAACCGAAGAAATGTTGATTTACTCAGGATTCATCAATGACTTCTATAATAAATATTACAAAGCATTGGCCTCTTAACCAGCTTTCCTATTTTCATTTTTTAATGAGTCAAAAAAAGAAAGTGTTAATTAAACCACCTACAGAATTGCTTTTGAAATTCCATATAATATAATTACTATTACTATGCCCCTATATTCTGATCCAGGCTAATATTTACCAGGCATAAGACAAAGTCCATCATCAAATAAGAATATCTTCCCCTTTCCAATGAAGTGGAAGAGAAAACATGAAAAAAATCTCTAAATAAAATATCATGCTCTAAAGATAATGTTTATCTTTTTACATTTTCTTTTTTTTTCTAAAAAGATTTCTTTACATTCATTTTTTGCACATCCATATATTCAACAACAGAATCATTGACAAAAGTCTATGCAGAGACACATTGGTATTTTTTTAACATGGGCTAAATGATCCTGTCAGCACTAAATAAGCAAATTGGAATCTTAGCATGATGCAAAAACTCTTTCCCAATAGACTTTAATTTACATGCAAAATATGTTTATCAAATGGAAAGAAAAAAAAATATGAACGACACTCAGTTTGAGAGTTCTCTCATTACAAAGTTTTAATAAGTCATTAATCACTTTGGGGCTTTTCCCCCTACTAATGTACAAGTAATGGATAAAACACAGTAAGGATCCCCACAGAGGTCTCATGACTTGAGAAAATGCTGTTCAGATTTCAATGAGAGGTAAAAAAAAAATGAGAGAGAAAGACAAATTTCTTGTTAGAGAAGTAATAGACTCACCATCTGTGCTCATTTCTTCTATGTAGGCCTGGTAATGTATCACATCAGTTTAATAGGCATACTTGGTCCCAAAGTACTATTCATTTTCATCAACACAGAAAAATGTACACACTGATATATTTGTATTCTATAAAAATATTTTAAAATGATGATTAACAATATTTCAGTTCATTCTGTGTTCAATATATGAATATTCATGTGATGCACTAATAAATCTGTAGCTATTAATATTGCTAGGAAGTAGTTACTCTTGACTCCATTGAAATTTCCTGTTTGAAAATGAGACTGTTTCCCATGAACTGACGCTGATTTCACTTCACTTTGAATGTAATAGGATTTAGCTTTGAATTTATTCTAAAAGTGGGCTATTTTGAAGAGCACCTCTACAATTTCAGCAAAGTCCATCTGGACTTTGACACTGCAACTGGAATTCATTAAGAACAGGTTAAACAGTACCTGTCTCAGATGATTTAGGTCAGCCTTTGGAATAGTCACTCTGGGAGAGTGTGAGTGGCTCACAATTGATGCCAGATGACACCCTCCCCCCCCCCCAAAAAAAGAGAATGGTCTTTCTTTTTCATGTTCATTACTCTTTCAGTCTTTGTAGGAGGGTAAAGTTTGAGGTGGGCATTACTTTTTTAAACCTAGATTTTGGTGATTTGAAGTTGCTCTTTTATATCATTAGAGTAGGTGGATGTCAGACAAAAGGCTGGATGCCATAAATAATCAAGATATTTAGCAATTTCAACATTATCAACCTGGGTCTTTACAAGACATTTCTTAAAATGTGTTTAAGTGAGTGTATGACTCTCATGGATGCTAGCTATATTCAGGGGTAGGTCTTTATAACATGCACATATCACTGAAACACACAAGTGTGAACAATTCATTCAAACTATTTCAATGACTTTGGATTTCTGGTTTATGACAAATTGAACAAAAACAAAGAGTGAAAAAAATGTTTCCTCAAACAATGTAGCACCTTTGGAATATTTTCTGTATACATAATCTGTGAACACTTTTTTTTTTTCCTTCTATACTTAAGGTTCCAATCTTGGAACTTTCAGAATAGAAAGAAACCTATATGATTGATTTCATGTGCTAGGTTTTATGGGAATAACATTTTAGGGTAGGTAGATGGTTTACAGGGGATTTAGAAAATGGAAATTTCTGTAGAATCAATTCAAAATCACTAAGCCTTTTGAGATTCAACCATCTCAGTCCATCTGTACAGTAAGAGAACCGTTCTTTGAAATTAATTTCTCCTTCATATGTTCTCATGCTGGATTGTAGATAATTTATGTTGAAAGTATAGTATTATGCATCTTGACTTAAAATATTGAAATCCTAATGACAAAAATTAGTGGGGAAGTTCTTTTTTTTTAACTTTCGGTGGCCTAAATCTTATTAAGTTCATGCCAGGGAAACATTTGCTATAAATGATGATAAATATCACATCATTTTCATCCACATGATGATATGATAATATCATAATTCAGGTATTGAAAAAATGGAATGTTGAGCAAATGATGGCAACTTTTCTGCCAGGCCAAACCAAGAAAGTAATTACATCCAAAGTTAGGATGGACAAACTCATTAAGTGACAGATTTTTAATGTCTTCAACCCCAGCCACTCATTTGGCAGGGCAGAGTTTTATGCCTGCCAATTTAACCAGGTGATCACAAGTCTGCCGCTCTGTGACTGTTTCTAATAAGACCAGCTGCATGCTCTCAAAGGAAGATATTTCCACATGTGCAACAAGTCCTAAATCATGAGTCAAGACTGAAGGCTTCCCTCTTCATTAGCAATAGTGACTTGAACACAAATCCATCTTCTTGAAAAAAAAAAACAAACAAACCCTGTTTCCTCAAGGGTAAACGTTCTCCACACCAAGCCCCAGCTCAAATGCCACTCCCACCACTTCCTAGCTATCCTTTACTAGCTGTTTTCCTGCATTAAAATTTAAGTTCCTTGAGTACAGGACTATCTGGGTATCTTAAATGGGTATCTCCAGCACTTATCACAGGGTGTGGTGTACACCCTTCATTAGAATATACTTAATAAATCCTTTAGCTATCTGTCTAATGTTTATGCTGTGAGGAAATGCATAGTATTTCTCTTCTTAACTTTGGACTATTTAATAGTTCCTGAGTTCATTAACAGAAAAATAAGTGTTAAAATGGAAATATTGGTATATTATTGGTTCATTCCACAGAAAAATCCTAAGATCTAAGGATCTGCATCATTTAAGCTAACAATTTCAAACTTTAAATAGAGACCTGAATTAACATTATGGAACACACCCCCAAAGTGATATATCAGCCCTGTTTTTTTTTCTTCCATTCTCTAATTTTATTTCAAACATTGGGACCCTTTAAATAAGTCCTAACCCTTCCTTATTTGTTTTTATGGTGGTGTATAATAGTTTGCACCTGAAATTCCCTGCCTTACTTCACTGTTGGATACTGACATATAGCAAATAACTACTAATTAACAGATTAAACGTTACTTGAATACTAACAAAAATAAAATATTACGTTGAAATAAAAAGTGAATCAAATCAATTAATAATGCAAATTTTAATAAGCAAATATGAATTGATTTTAGCAGGGACGTAAGTCACATAAACTCCTAAGGGTTTCAGCACTTTAAAAAGAGATAAACTTCCAAAAAAAAAAAGGTATACTGATGCAAATTCTTCTTCAGAAAACAAAACCATCTGCTCCATCAGAAATATTACAAGTCAGTTATTAAATATAGTGATTCCATTACTTCCAGCACAGAATTCCAATTAAGCAACCCAAGGACATCCTACCAATATAATGCATAATAAAAACAAATACACACACAGTGGGAGAACTTTTAAATTACAGAGTATTTTGAAGCCCATCATGTGGCAGATGCTTGAGTGAAAATAATTGTTTCCATACACACTTAGTAAACTAATGAGCAGATTTTATATACCATCTCTTTCTGTTGAAGAAATTATCTCATTTGTTACCATAAATGAAAGGTAATTTACCACAGATAATCTTTACATTTCACAAAAGTTTCACTTAAAAAAAAAATCTCCAAATGTTTCACTCTATGTTTCCAGTTAGTTAGAATTGGCCTCAGGAAAAGTATTTCTGTCAACCTTGGCTATTTACACTACATAGTATCCATCAACTCCTCTGTTTCTAGGGGATTCTGCTCCCCAAACAAAAATGAATGATACTATTAAAATGCCTCTAAATTCATACAGATAAACAATGAAATATAATTCATAAAAGTTGATGTACCCTCATTTGAAAGAAAGGCCCATGCATGAATCTAATCAGAGCTGAAAAGTTTATTCTCTCCCAGAATCTTTGGAGAGATAGCTCATTACAAAGGTGTTGATGTTTTGTACTGTTGGGGATTGTGCAAGCACACCAAATGAATTTTAATCACACTTAATACTAATTTGGTGGAATGCTTGTGACAATATTTAAATATGACTAATTTGATTATATCTGCTGTACTTATTCCAGTTTGCCTAGTTTTAGTCCAAATGCATGTAAAAAACAAACAAAACAAAACCTCAGAGGTAGTGGTAGACTTTGTATCTCTCCTCTCCTCTCTCTCCTCTTGAATGATTCCTGAAAATGGAATGTTATTCGAACTTGGGATCTTTTGCAGCAATTTTTAAAAAATATTATAACCATAGGAAGACCCATTGAGAGGTGATTGAATCCAACCCTCTGCCTTCAGGCAGAATTGCACTTATATCAGTCACAACACCTGGCATTCATTTGTTTGCCCAGGGCCTAATAGGATTTTTTTTTTCCCCCATTGGAGAAAAGTCGAAATCTGCTCGTGTGCTTAATGAAATCAGAATCCTGGAGTTTTAGAGCTGAGAAAGACCTTAGAGATCTAAGAGAAATCCAGGCCTTATAGCATCCAACTCCTTCATTTTACAGATGAAGAAACCCAGGACAGGAGTGGTTAAGTTGTTTATCAAAAGCTCATTAAGAGGCAGCAGTGTGATGTAGCTTCCAAAAACTCTTCTGGAACTTAACCAATATTAAGAGAAACACATTTTCCAAGAATGAGTACTGTGATATTTTCACTATATGATGTCACTGTCAGATCCTTTCAAAAATACTGCATTTAATTATGGATTTCGATAACTGAGCATATCTGATGAAGGATTACTAAGATAAAGAGGAGACTAACTGAAAAGTCTTGTCATTTATTTGAAGAAACTTGGACAAATTTAGTGAGAAGAAAAGTCCTTATAGGAAGTAAAATAGTTATCTTCAATTTTTTGAGGGGCTGTTGTGTAGAAGAAGGATTCAATTTATTTTTCTTAACTACATAAGGAAAAAAAAAGCAGAACAGGGTAGATTTCAGCTTGATACAACAATGAGAGGTATACACAATTGACTTGCCTGCTTTGAAAAGTACTAAGTTCTCCAATGAAGCAACAATAAGATGAATGCATTTTGGGGAAGCTGCAAAAGAGATTCATGCTAAAGATACAGGAAGGATTCTAATAAGGCCAACAAGGAGGCATAGTGGATAGAGGAATTGGGAAAACCCATCTTCATGAGTTCAAATCTAGTTTCACACATTTACCCTAGGCAAGTCATGTAATCTTGTTTGCTTTCATTCATCACCTGTAAAATGAGCTGAGGAAGAAAATGGAAAACCTCTCCAGTTAATTCTTCTAAGAATACCCCAAAATGGGATCACAAAGAGCTGGACATGATTAAAAATGACTGAACAATAACTGGACTTTAAGATATCAATGTAGATATAGGCCAAGGTTTGTAATCAGCACCCTAGGATGTGTTCTTGGTTTAATTATATTAAATATTTTTCTTTTACCAGGGCCTTGGATTCAAAATATAGATAAAATTCTTATGAAATTTACAGATAAGAAGATTCCTATGTCCTTAGATTTGAAGGGACAGAAATGGCTCATGATTCTTCCCTATGAGACATATCATTCCTACTGGCTTATAACTGATGACTGAAATTCCACAACTGGTAATTCAATTATCTGGGTTTTGAAGGAAATGTTCTCTTTTCAAATATAAATGTCCCATAAAGAGGTAAGAAAAGATGCTGGCTGGGGCAGCTAGGTGGTGCGGTGAATAGGGCACCAGCTCTGGAGTCATGAAGACCTGAATTCAAATCTAGCCTCAGACACTTAACACTTACTAGCCTGTGACCTTGGACAAGTCACTTAACCCCAATTGTCCCTCCAAAAAGCAAAAGAAAAAGAAAAAAAGAAATGATGCTGGTTAGATATGAACACCATTGCATAAATACATTTATCAAAAATTGTTTGAAACTAATATCTAGAACAGAGTAGAATGGGATAAAGGGATAAACACAAGAGATAAACTCTGATAGAAATGAGAGGAAAGAAAGATCTCAAACTGGGGCCCTGACAAAGGCATCAAAACCAATTGGGTATTACTAGGCAGGCACCAAGTGGCAAAAGAATAAAATAAGAATAGGTAGTAAATAGCTGGAAGGGAAGGAGAGGGTCAACAGCAAGAAGGCTCCCTTAAGAAAGATGAGAAATCAATAGCTGTGTTCTTTGGCTGAAGTCTGCATGACACAAAGGTAATGATAAAGAGAAACCTAAAAACCTGAGAAGGGTTCAAATTATGAGAGTGTAAGGGCTATATCAGTAAGGTTTGCCTCCTGTAAAATTTCTGGTGGCATCACAAGTATGAAAATTCAAGTCATGAGGATAATAAACAAGAAAGAAAGAAAAAAATCTTCATTTTAACCAATTTTTCTGTAGGTCAAAGTACTTTTGCTAACAAAAACATAGTATATTACACAACAAATGAAAACACTAGTTTTTGAATAACAGCAACTAGTTGCTCTCTATATATCCACCTGATTTCTAATTTCTCTATTCATACATCTTTTTATTATGTAGTCTGTATATTAGCCTGATCTGCATACCTCTTTGGACTCTGGAAGGAGTATATTCTAGGAGAGGTAAAAGAAATTATGCAAGATACTTTGAAGAAGCAAATGTCTTCTATTGATAGCAAATTCTTCTGCACTAAAATTGGAAGAAACTGAGCTCAGAGAGAAATTATTCTTTAAACTAGATACCTCAACTGAACCAGGCACTTATGATGGAGAGAATAATTCCTATTATATCGGAAATAAGTAAACACGAGGCAGTTAAAAAGCACACTAAATCTGAATAAATGAATACACCAACATTACATTCTTTCATGAAATTCTTGAATTTTTTTAGAAATATAATCACTTTCCCACACCTTTATTTAATGATGCAATAAACTGTGAAGTATTAATTACCCCAAACAAGTACAGAAATATGTACTGAGGGAATCAACCAAAACAAAAGCAATTATCTTGGGAAAACAATGCATACAATTGGAAGATATGAAACTGTCAGGCCTAATTAGCTACAAACAAGGAAGTCTGGTTTCCAAATAGGGACAGATGAGTTTTAGTTTAAATAGACAATAGGGCATAAGGGGAAAATCACCATCATGTTATTATTTAGGATAGTCAGTCAATAAAAATTTATTAGGATAACAAAACTCGGAGACGTAACTCTGACATTTTATATTCCTTCCACTGGAAAACTTCAACTTTCTGGGAAACTTAGCAGCTATCCCATGGGAATTTGAGATTGTCTGACAATTCCAAGATCAGTGAGTGACACAATACAGATATGTTGAATACCTGCCCATAGTCACATGCCTCTACAAATCACAAACCAAAGGACCACACTCTATTCACTTCCGGTTATTGAATGGTTTGTTGTATTTTGTTTTGTTTTACTAAGCAATTTATGGAAAATTAGCACAAAATAACAGCCATGCTACTGAGTAGGAATACTAAGCAGATGAAGAATATGAATATCATTACCAACACAAGACATGAAGGACATGGAGCAAGCAAAGGTCAGGTGCGGGTAAAAAAATAAATAAATAAAAGACTATGTCTCTGTCTCGTAACAACTTTGAAACGCAATTCCAACAATTCACTGACAAGAAGGGATTTGGTAGACTTTTCTTCCCTGATCTGAAAAGTGAAATTCTCCCCAGGAGAAAATGCAGATACCCTGATGGCCTTTTCTAGTGTCAGAAAAACCATGAAATAGCAAAAGTATGCTGGGTTAATAAGTCACACTCAATTGTTTGTCTTCCTTGCTTAAAGAATCTTGCTTCCTCTTCTAATTTTATGAATAAAATTACTATGTGCCTTGCCTTTTTGCTTTTTGTATAAACTCCAGCAGATTGTCATATGTTTTGAGGTAGAAATGTTATCTCTGCCTTCTTACATAAAACAACCAAAGAGTTTACTTTGCATATGATTTCTTGGCATATTTCTGCTCTGATAGCTTTTTCTAAAACAGAATTGAAGTGTCTTCCAAATACCATTTTTCTTTTGTTAAGAATTCACAAGGTTTGTTTGTTTGCTTTTTTCATTTTTGAAAAGGATATGCTAAATTCATCTTTTTTTTTTCAAAAAAATTTCCCTATTTGATGGCCAGATAACTATTTAGATAAGAAAACAGCATTTTCACTGCTCATTGTTATATGAGAAAGGGAAAAGGTGTCAATAGTAAAATCCTCTCTCAACCTCCTAGCACTTAATATAATTGTGACAAAAGAAAAAAAGTGTCCCCTTCTTTCAAAATTCCTTTAAGAATATTTATCAATTTCTCATTCTATACTATACTATTGAATGCTGGACCCCTAATGTGACACTTGCCAATATTTGCCTTTGCTTCAATCAACAGTGGAGAGTAAAGCTTATTTCAAGCTAGCTTTCTTTCAATCTTCCCCTCGTTCTTTCTTTAGTTATCCCTTACATAACTGGTTCTTTCACCTCTGACTTGTTCTTCCCTTTCCTTTGGGTCTGTGGCAAAAACAAAAAACAAAACAAAACAAAACAAAAAAAACCTCATAGGATCATAGAATATTAGAACTAACAAAGAACCTTAAAGATCCTTCAGTAAAACCCCATCATTTTACAGATGAGCAAAGTAGGTCCCTAAGAGATTAAATGAATCCATCCGCCTCCTGCAATTTTTATCCAGACTACTTTCCTCAGATCTGTTTAAACCATCTTGTGTTCCTTACCACTGTGACTCTCAAGGAGAACCTCATTCAAGGAGAATTAATCAGGCAAGTGTTTCATACAGCCAATTACCTATGGATCCTGAGAACTACTAGTTCAAAATTTGGTGGTTAATAATAATAATAATAATAAATAATAACAAGCTAACATTTACATAGACCTTACTATGTCACTGGTACTGTACTGAGTACTTTATAATTAGCATTTCATTTGATTTTCACAATAACTCTGGGAGCTATGTAAAAGAGAAATGATTATTAATAAGTAACGATTTGGGGAGAAACAGAACTCTCCCATTTCTTTTCTTTTTCAAGACCTCAGTCTCTGAAGGTCAAGTTAAACTTCACTACCAGACCCAACACAACCTCATAAGGAATCTCTAGACTCAAGTGAATTCCTTCCAACCAAGCTTGGGTAGAGTCAGATCCTTATGTCTGAAAAGTTCAAGGCTGGATATGGAGGCAGTTTCTCTTTCCAAAGGTGATAGGGTGATATTGTTTTAATATAGTCTATCTCCCACTGTATTAACCAGAGTTGATTGCCACACTTCTTCCAAAAGAACCAAAACCCTTGAGCTTACCACCATGATTGGTCTGAAAGAGATGGCCAAATGAATATTCTTTAATTAATAATATGCTGGCCTTATAAATAAAAATTATTAAATTATCCAGAAACTATGCCTCTGAAAGCTTCTTAGTTGTCATGGAGCTATTATTTTACATTTTAAAGATGAGAAAACTAACTCAAGTTGCTTCTCAGAGTAGTGACATTAACAAAACTGTTGGAGAACTAAAGATGATTTTTTTTTAAGGAAATCATGATGGGCAACATCCATATGAAATCATCCAACAAAGAAGAAACTAAGATGTGATGAATAAATACCTCAAGCAGATTTGTTGACTGGAAATGAGGGGATTACAAGACCAATTCAAGAGATTAGAAATTACAAAAAGGTAATGCTTGAAGAAAACAATTCCATTGAACAATATAGATTATATAAGGAAATAGTAGCAACTAGGCAACAACTCTCTGCAATTTGTAAAAATTTGGTATATACTGAATGCCAAGCAAGAAATGAGTAGGTATCCAGAATTTACTATATTTATTCTTTATTTACAAAGATAAGAATTTATTTTTTCTCCTTCCCAACCCTCCTCCAATGAAATGAAGAAAAAACAAAAGTATGATTATGACAATATGTCATTATAATCTTATAATATGATGATAATAATATTATCATTATCATCATTTTACAGATGACGAAATTAACAGGTTAAGTGATATATCCATTGTCACAGAGCTGGTGATTGTCTGAGGCAGTTAGGTGGTAGAGTAGATGGAACTCTTGGTCTAGAGTCAGTAAAAAGTGGGTCCAAATCTGACCCCAGATGATTAACTGTATGACCCTGGGCAGGTCACTTAATCCTTATTTGTCTCAGTTTCCTTATCTATAAAATGGGGATAGTAATAGCACCTACCCACAGGGTTATTGTGAGGGTCAAATGAGCTAATAATTGTAAAGTACTTAACACACTGTCTGCCACAAAGTGAGTGCTATATAAATGTGAGCTGATATTACATATTAGGTAGAATTTGAACACAAGTCTTCCTGACTCCATGTCCTATACTCTATCCACTGTGCAACCCAGCTGCCCATTACCTATGGATCCTGAGAACAACTAGTTCAAAATTTGGTGGTTACATACACATAGTCATACAAGACAAATTTCCATATTGCCCATATCAAAAATTATGTTTGATTCTCTACATATAGTCTATCATCTTGTTGTCAGAGAACTAGTATTCTTCATTGTGTGTCCTCTGGAACCATGGTTAAACACTGTATTAATTACAAATTTCACATCTGTCAAAATTGTTCATTTTTATAACATTGTTGTTGTATGTTTGTATGTATCTATGTATGTTTACTAACCTTAATAAACTACAATGTGACAAATGCCCATATTAAACACACAGACCTCAAAATATCTTTGAGAATTCAACAAATTAATCTGATCATACAAAAAAACCAGACTCAATACTGGTTCATAAAAATTTTGAGAATAATATTTTAATTGATGTTTCCATAACATATACAAATAATTTCTAAGTCAAGTCATTTTTACCAAAAATCAAAACATAGAGACCTAGCAGAATAAATTAAAGGAATATATGGTTTTAGAATAGGACAAAGTATATAAAGCATCTTTATTATTCAGTCTGTTCCTGGAATTGTCCTGACTATGCTTTTAACCTCCATTAGACACTTAATAAATGTTTGTTGAATGGAATTGTTTGTTTTGTTGTGTGTTGTTTTGCTTGTTGAGCTCAAGTCTCAACTCTGATAAACATAAACTGGCTATTTCCGCATTCTAGAAAACTCTTTAATAAGTTTCAGAGAAGTCACCAGCCTATATTACACAGAATTTTCTCCATGAGTTCTCTATTCAAATGAAATGATGGGTGCAGTACTTGAACCCTATAACCTATATGGTCTTCCTGTTTAACCAATTTTACACAGTAAATGGTACATATAATACGTATTTGAATATTTAATAAAATATTTGTAGAAGACAAGAAATAGCTAAGCTTAAATTGCAAGCTTCCTATATTTGCTGGATCAAAAATATTTTGCTTAATATTTCTAGATCTTATTTTATGATTCTCTCATTTAAATAATAAATGAGCATATTTAAATGAGTTAATTAAAACATCTTCTGAAGAATAATAATACGAATTACTAGCAACAATATTTTATGTAGAGCTTATCCTATAAAATGGCCCAATAAACCTGAGGGAAAATTCTACAAAATTACCATTTTCCTCAGACTCAAGAAACAGAGAAAAAAAATTGATATATGAATAAACACTGTCTTTGGGTTGTCAGATATTAAAATGTTTTCCTAGTCTTTTCCAATTGAGGCCCATGGGATTTTTTTTGGAGAATTTTATACTGTAGTGTGGACAAGATATTTGTCATATTTAGGGAGGGCTGAATGAGACTATAATGAAAAAGTGAAAGTAATTATTTAGTTTTTATCAGTAAATAAGTAAAATTTGTTATGCTTCTTAGATAGAATACAGGGACATTGAGAGGCAACACAGAACAGGGTATAGAAGCTGGTCTTGAAGTCAGGATGACCTGAATCAGATCTCATTTCTAACATGTTCTGACTGTATGACCTTCCAACATTTATTTAGCCTCTGACTTAAAGACATTAACTAAGATTGAAAGTTATAATAGGGTTTCCAATCTGCATTGGCAAAAATAGGTTCCTCACCAGGAGCTCCTTATATGAGTGAAATTAAAGGTCAGAACTATGATCTTCTCCCAAAAAAGTCTAACCAAGTGGAATGAATAAGCATTTATTAAATATCTACCAGGTACCAAGTACTATACTAAATGTTGTTTACATAAAGAGTTTGCATACAAAGACAGAAAGCCTCTGTGCCTGCAACGAGTTCACAGTCCTTTTAAATTTTTTCTAATCTCTTCCTGGAAATGGAAGTAGCTGAGTTGTATAATTGTGGCAAGTCACAATAATTTCATGTTCCAAAGTAAAATACACATTTATTTATTTAAACTTTAAAAGATCTATAATCTCAAAAGTGTGAGCACCATTTACTTTTACTATTTAATTCTGGGATCAACTTCTACTCCATTTACACTTTTTCTCAAATACATGTGCACTGATGGATTAACACAATAGGCTACTTGTCCAACTGTATGTCAAAGTCTCAGTAATACACATTTTTATCCTACTGGTTTTTCTTATGTGGAAGCCTAAAGTTATATATATATATATATATATTTAGAATTCACAGGTGTCAACAAAGAGGTCTTTTTCTAGGACTTGACACAATAAATCCAAAATAATCTATATATAGGAACATCTTGAGAACCTCTGCATCAAAAGTAAATTTCCTTTCTTTTTGGCCTTTGTATGTATGTCATCATCCTTTATAACACTGGTAAAAATATGTGAGCAATGAAGTGCCTTGAAACTTATATTTACTTCACCATGAATTTCTTTTATATGTATTAGGATAAATTCTACGAATTATCTAACTTTAGCTACTTAAATAACATTACCATTTCTTCTTACAGTATAGTAAGGATTTAAATGGTAGAGTCTAAATTCACTAGTTCTCTGCCCTTCACAAACTTTCCAGCCATATATATATATATGTATATATATGTGTATATACACACATACATATATATGTACATATATGTGTATATACATATATGTATATGCACATATGTACATATATGTATGTTTGTGCCTATATAGATATACATATGTGTGTATGTATATGTATCATACACACATACCGCTCCTCTTCCCATATTCCACTGTCCATTCGATCCAGTGTAACCTTTTTTATGAAGATTTTCCTTATGGCCTTTTACTACAAGAAATTTACTATGTAATTGTTTTATCTATAATTCCATATACATACATACATATGTAGTTATACATGCATATGTGCGCATGTTTCCCTGCAGAATTTAGGTCCCTTGAAGACAGGGCCTGTTTGGCTTTTGTCTTTGTATCCTGAGATCCTAGCATAGTACCTGGCACATAGTAGGCATTTAATTTATTTCTATTTACTGACTGATCAATTCTACTAGAAGTGCTAGAAATGACATCAAATTTAGTCCACTTTACGGTATAAAATAATTAGGCTGTTGGTGTTACAGTGATCATACTACGTGTGCGAGCTTTTTTTTTTCCTATCATATTTCTGTCAAGGGTATCAACATCTTTTCAATCAAACTTCCAAGCAATTTAGATGTAATTCTTGGCTCCTCAGTCTTCCTCATGTCACATGTCTAATCTTCTGCCAAATCTTTTCTTTTATACACTGAAAACATCTCTTTATCTGGTACCTAATCAGCCGCTTCCCTTGTATAAATCCTCATGACATCTTTCCTGGACTACGAGGCTATTTGGTAATATCTGGCCCCAAGTCTCGGTTCACTCCAAACCATCAAGTCACTCTCATTTACCCTAAATTTCAACGGCTCCCTATTAAGGTTAAGATCAATTAAAACTCTGATAAGTTTTATTTATTATTAGTCATACTTTATTTTGAGTTGATTTTTTTTATTTTGAAAAGAGGTTTGCATAAGAAACTGTGAGCTGCCAAAAGACTCATGATGGAAAGAGATAACCATATCTAGAGATAGAACCAAAGAGTCTGAAAGCAGACTGAAGCAAACTACTTGCTCTCTACTTTTTTGTTTTGTTTTGTTTTCTCTTTCTCATTGTTCACTCCATTGGTTATAATCCTTCTTTACAACCTGACTATTTGTTTAATGTGAAAGCATTTGTAGATTCTGTATTTGATTGTATGCTGCCATGTTGGGGAGGGGGGAGGAGAGGGCGAGAAAATTTGAAACTCAAGGGATTGTGGAACTGAATATTGAAAACTAAAAATAAATAAATTAATTTAAAAAAAGAAACTGTGAGCTGTTATTAGGAATAGTTGCTTTTAAAGAAGCATATTTTTACATTTGCATATAATTAAATAAAGTAATAACAAATCACCTGTATGGTTTTCATCTTTTCCATGTTTCAATTTTCTTCTGTGCATTTAGCAAAAAAAGTTTTGCTATTCTTTTTTGATATCTAATACTACCTATTCACTACCCTACTCCTCTTCTCCAAGAATGTGCTCCCCTTTGTAACAAATATTAAGCCAGAAAAATAAATTCATATGTTATGTCTGTGACTATATATTTCATTTTGAAATCCTTGTTTAACCTCAAGTGACAGGTGGGAGAAAAGTAATGTCTTCAGTTTGGGATGTTATTATTGTTTGAGGCTTTGATCTGAGTTCTGAAGTATTTTGAAGTTATTTTCTTCAAATTATTGTTGTCATTACAAAAACTGTTCTCCTGGCTCCTCTCATTTGACACCACATCAGTTCAAGCATGTCCTTTCATGTTTCTCAGAGTCTATTTCCATCATTTCTTATGTTATATCACTATTCTATGACATTCATATGACATCAACAATTAATCCATTCACTAATTAGTGATCATCTGATTTATGTCCATTTTCTACTAATACTAGAATGACACTATAAGCACTCTTATATATGAGGTGCTTTTCCTCTATCCTTGTTTCCTTGAGATATATGACAAATAAAGTAGCATCTACTCCCAACCTTCTTCCTAACTTTTCTATTTCTGTTAAGTGTATCACATTCCTTTCAATCATCTATCAGTTAACCAATTTCAGAATGTCAGAGTCATCCTCTATTCTATGTGCTTCCTCACCCTCATTCATGACTACTTCCCAATTCTTACTGATTCAATCACTCAAGAAAAAAAACTATTTAATACCTTCAAAATGTCAAAAACCATGCTAGCTCATGGAGATATAGCATAACTACCTATATAACTACTACTACTACTACTACTACTACTACTACTACTACTACTACTACATACCTATATGCACACATTTCTCTATATGTTAATATATATATATATATACATATATATACATATGTTAATATATTAGTCATAATTTCTATTTATCTATAAATAAAATGAATTATATATACATAAATAGGTAGATAGATGTATGTGAGAAAGAGAAACAGAGAGAGAGACAGAGAGAGAGACAGAGACAGAGACAGAGACAGAGAGAGAGAGAGAGAGAGAGAGAGAGAGAGAGAGAGAAATAGATAGTATAAAGTCATTTGGAAAAGAGAGGCCTTAGGAGCTAGTGGGATCAGAAAAGGCTTCATGTAGGAAATGACACAAGGTGAACTTTCAAGGAAGATTGGGTTCCTACAAAGAGATGAAAACCAACTCTCAATTTTTTCCCCTCTTCTCCACTTATACAATGATCATATTAGTTCTGGAGCTTATTGTTTTTCCATCTGGTCTTAAAAAAAAAAAGAAGCTAAAGCACAAGACCATATTGCTCTTTGGCTTATCTAATGGTTCCCTACAATCTACTTGTGAAACAAAAATACAAACTTCTTTACTTGCAATTTAAAAACACTGAAAGTCTCAGGTGCGGGGGCAGAGCCAAGATGGGGGTGTAGGAGCATCAACATATCGCAGCTCTCACATAGCCACCCCAAAATACCCATAAAATATGACTCTAAACTAATCCTAGAACTCCAAAATACACACAAATATACTTTCCACTAAAGTCAGCTCGGCTATGAGGAACCATATCAGCACTGCGAAATGCAATCCAGCATGGCCTGAAGCCCTGGTTGAGCCCCGGGGGCGGCTGGACAGGAGGAGCCCAGGAGCCTCAGATTAGCAGCAACTGCGAGCAGTGTTCAGAACTAGGTCAGTGGGACTTGTGAAATCAGGGGGGAAAAGCGGTCTGGCCAAAAGGCCTCCAGGGCTGGAAAGCGAAAGGCAGAGGTTTTCTACCTGTCTCTGCATTGCAGCTTCCACGCCCGTGGTCTGCAGACAGCACGGGGACGAAGCGATTGTTCAGAGGCCAAGTGCTCATGCGTTGAGTGGCCTGGATTGGGATAATGGTCTTGGGCCTCGGTCCTGGAGTCTTCATTATCCAGTGAGCCAAAAGTAAGTAGGAAAGGGACCCAGCACCTTCCTGAGAGCTACCGCAGCCAGAAGGACCCCAGAGATTTGGGACAGAGCTTTCCCTTCTGGAAGCAGAGCCCCACAGAGATTTAAAAAAAAAAATCACGGACTGACCAACCATGAGTAAGAATAAGCATAAGAAGCAAAGTAAGAACAGCAACCAAACCCTAGATTCCTTATTTGGGGAAAAGAAAGATCATGGTAAAGAGAGGGAGGAGGAGAGTTCAGCCAGAGCTCCCCCACGAGGGGCCTCCAAAAAACATGAAGAATGCCTTAAAGCTAGAGATGAGCTGAAGAAGGACGTTGAAAACCAAATCAGAGAAGTGGAAGAAAAATTGGGAAGAGAAATAAGAATGTTGCAAGAAAATCATGAAAAGAGAGTCAGCAATATGACTGAAGAAATCAGCACCCTAAAAAACAGATTAACTCAAATGACAAAAGAGGCCCAAAAAGCCAATGAGGAGAAGAA
>CM053580.1:112998485-113021466 GCA_028627135.1 Pseudochirops cupreus
TCCAGCCACCCCTGGGGCACAGCCGCGGCTTCAGGGAAGGCTGGTTTTGGTTTGCAGTGCTGATATGGTTCCTTGTAGCCGAGCTGACTTTAGTGGGAAGTATCTTTGTGTGCATTTTGGAGTTCTAGGATTGGTTTAGAGTCCTGTTTTATGGGCATTTTGAGGTGGCTATGTGAGATCTGCAATATGTTGCTGCTGCTACGCTGCCATCTTGGCTCTGCCCCCCCTCACATCTCTTTTTCGAACCACTCTTGGTAATTAGAATTTTGTAGGCTTCATTTACAGTTTTTGGTTTTTGTTCACTTGTAGCAAGTTTGAATATTTTAAAATATAATAAGGATTGGGACATATTGGTTTATTATCTTGAGTTGGCCCTAGTATATACTTTTCTCTCTTTTACCATATATACATATATATGTACATATATATTTTCTATATATGTTTGTACACATACAATGTACACAAACACATATAGGCTCTAGGTATATGTGTACATGTACACATACATGTGTGTATATATTTATGTATGTGTGTATACATGCACACACATATGCACACACACACAGCCCAAACAAACCCATATTTATAAAATTCCTAAAGGTAGAAGGTAGGCTTCTTTTTCCTCTTGGTGCCTAAAAGTGTCTTAGATGTATTAAGATTTCCATGAATATTTGTTGGTCATGGTGGTATTATTGATGACAGTGATAGTAATGCTGATAAATTCCTGCTGATTGTAAACCAAACTAAGATTATTTGAGTACTAAAATTTGACCAGGGTGGTGCTGACTCAAGATTTTTTTAAACAACTTTTTATAAATTTCCTAATTTTTAATGTCAAGATTTTCCAAAATTATTATTAGCTGAGATTGATTTTTTAAAAAATGTTCCTTTTGCATACAAAACTTTTGGTTTTTGCAGTGTCATTAACGCTGATAGATTATATTTTTGTGGATGTTCTAGTCAGTTATTTTTAATGTGTTCATGAATTTGCTTTGTATAGTTATTGCTTTTGTGCATTATTTTACACATGACATTTAAAGTTCTTTAGCTTCATCAAGTAATTGGCATTGCATAAGGCAAATTTTTAAAATTCCTATTATTAAATGGACAGTATAGATTAAAGTATATCACCAATTGGATAGGCCTAGAGAAAATTTAATGAAATTATTATATTATGTCAATATTTTCTAGTATATTAGAAATTATTATTATAGTAATAATTATTCCTCTCAATACCAACCTTTAACATAAAATACAATCTATAGCAAACAAACAGAGTGGATATACTTATAACAGGAATGGAGAACCTGTGGCCACATGTGGCCTCAAGGCCATGGGTTCCCCACCCCTAATTTAGACTCATAGATGCTTAGAGCTTGGGGTTTTAAATATATTTTGTTCTAATATCCTCAATTTAGAAATAAAAACAAAACAGACTAAAGCCCAGACAGCAAAAATATCTTGTCTAGGGTTGCATAACAAATGAAAGCAGAATTGATTCTACACCAAGGTTCTCAACTTTAAGTTAGAAATTATCCTTTTTAAACTCAGATTTTTTTATTCTACCAAAAACATTATAAAAACTCTTTAATCCTATTGTTTCAAGTAAAGATAGATACAATTTTATAAGTTTTGTGTATCTTAATAAAAATTACCTCAAATCATCTATTTCAAAATTTATACTGCATTAGTAAAAACTGATCTTCATTTTTTTTTTCTTTTTGGAGGGGAGGGCAGGGCAATTGGGGTTAAGTGACTTGTCCAAGTTCACATGGCTAATAAGTATTAAGTGTATGAGGCTAGATTTGAACTCAAGTCATCCTGGCTCTAGGGCTGGTGATCTATTCACTGTGCCACCTAGCTACCTCTGATCTTCATTTTTAGCAGAAAAATTTCGAGTATCAGAAACAATTCTAGAATCTTTTAAAATAGTCTATCTAGTATTTTTGGAAGTGGTGCTTCAAAGAAAAAAAATGAAGGTAATTATTTGAAATACACTTTTCAAAACAAAACTATTGCTTTTCATAAAAAATACAAATAAAATGAAATTTTGTTAAAATGACAATGAAATATAACTCTGACTATGCCTAAAATAGGGGCCACAAATAATTCTCATGATCGTTATTTTAAATGATATATTTCTTTTCATTCATTAGCTATACCCATCGTGTGGTTGGAAATGGAATAAAAGCCCAATCTGGAAATCCAGAGGTGAAAGTTAAAGGGACTGATCCTGTCATAAACCAAATTATTGATAAACTTAAGCATGTTATTCAGGTAAGTTAACTTTCCTTTGGGGGCAACCTGAACTTGCTGATGCCCTTGCATTAAAATTATCAGTAAATATAACGGTGAAATTAGTCTTCTTTCTTTTAATTAATGCTATAGATTGATATGTGTGTTACTCCCTCTTGAAATTATGAAACTGCATGAAATAAGTATGCCTATGTTATTACTAATTATTTAGTTCAGTGCTTTGCATATGGAGTATGAAAGTGAAAAGTTTGCCTAATGCCAGGACCATCTGTACCTGTGAGTTTCAAGACAGCTCCTCAGCATTATAATCAATGATAAGAATCCCTGGATAAACCTTGGTCTTCATCCAATGAGCTTTGGCCATGTGAATTCCTGTGCTTACTATCATTAACAATTAAGGATAACACATATCAGAAGCAGACGAAGCTGCCAAAGTCACCTTCTTTGTATCACTGAGTCCCTAAAGTTTGCAGCTGCATTTATTAAAAATAGAAACAAGTTATAAAAGTTAGAAATAGGTATAATTTCATGGCATTTATTTCCTTTGCTTCCCATTTTTAACACCCACACCCACTTGTATGTGTTTATATGTATGTATTGTATACATACACATACATGTATATATAAACATATATTTGGACACAGATATGTACATGTGTCTATGTGTGTACATGTGTATATGCACATGTGTATGCACATATCTATATAAAATAAGTTATAGAATAAATGTTATTGTTTATGGATTGTCAAGGCTTTGTTTTATGACAGGCTTTCTTTTAGCTTATATTGTTATGAAAGAAAGCAGTAATTTATCTATATATTTCTTTAGTGTTTGAATAATATTAATGATGTGGATACTAGCTTTGCCAATTTGTTAAATTCTATTTGATAAAATAAAATGTTGTTCTTCATTTTAGTAACAGTCTATAATACTGAATGGATAGGAGACCTGAGCAGGAGGGATTTTCTTATTGGTTCTTCACTTTATAACTCAGATTGTGAATGTTTTTCCACATAACTTTTTTTAAGGTAAAACTTTCTCTTGATTTGTTTTTGTATCAGAAAATCGTATGTTTATAACTGGAATAGACCTCCAAGGTTACCTAGTACAATTTCCTCCTCACCCCCATTTTGTAATTGAGAAATGTGAGGCCCAGGAAAGTTAAATGATAGGTTCAAGGTCATATGGAAGTATCAGTACAGTGATTTGAACCCAGGTTCTCTGACTTAGAAGCATCTTGAATCTAGTTTGGTTTTGTTTATAGCAAAATGTAAGCAGTTTGACAGACAGGAAAGAGTGATATACTTAGAGGCAGAGGACCCGGGTTGGATTCCAGACTGTCATTTAATTGCTGTGCCACCTCAAGTAATTATTTCACCCTTGTAAGACTCAGCTTTATCTTTTGTAAAATGAGGGGGCTGGACTAGAAGATCTATGTAGTCCCTCTTGGCAATAAACTCATGTTCCTGTGAGAAATCCATGCTATCTTTTACATAATCTTTTCTTATTTTCTACTAGAAAAGTCATTACTTATAACTAGTTTTCTAATTGTATTTCACAATCCCAGGTAATTCCAAAGCACAATGCCTTATAACTGAAGGTTTCTCTGAACGAATCTACTTATAGTTTCATTTCACCTGGAGCTCCCATTGGGGAAGATGTTGAATGGGTGGCCCTGCAATTTTGCTACTCCTCAAAGTGGCTTTTCAGCTAATGGTGCCAAGCACCATTAGCATCAGGACCCTGTAGTCCTTTAGAAATACCTCTCCTTAGTTCATGACTAACAAATGGTATTGGTGATACAGGTGGATGTCCCAAAATGAGAGGAGGGCACCACATAGAGCTAACACAGAGCATTCTGAGTGGGATAAACCCACACCAAACTGAAGAATTACAAACTGAAGAATTAGACAACCACCTTTACCCTAAGAGAGAAGAAAGATAGTAACTTGCTGACAATGTAGCACACCCTCCCTTCTGTCTCTATAGGGTTCAAAATATAAACCCCTCAAAGTGTCAGAAAGGGAAATACACACATACACACACACACACACATCACATATGCATAACCTACATTTGTTCCTCTTGTCATGAGGAACCGCACTTTTTTCACTCTGAATTAATTTTCAGTATAAGGTGGATGTGCATCTCCAATTTGTGGTTCAGAGAATTGAGTTTGATTATGTCTTTCTAGTTATGTTGACTGGGCATAGTGTAGGACTTCACTATGGTTTAACATGAAATGTTTTCCTGGAGGATTTTCTATTTTAATTTCTACTAGCATGATTAGATTGGAAATATATTCATTTTCAAGGATAGCAGAAACCAATTTATTCCTTGTGAGGTATTGCTAAAACACAAGTCCCTTTGGTGCCCTCTGGCAGCTCTGGACAGTTTCAATAGGAATTTGTGGTTGTAAAGGGACTCTCACTGCTGACAAAATGTGGTCCAAGCCCTAGAGCTGATGCCTATTATACTTCCCTGCATCAAAGTGCAGTTAAAAGGACCCTCCATAGTGATAGTGCTCAAAAGACTCACAAAATTATCTTTCCATCAGTAAGTCTGTATTATGTGTTTGTAAGGGTAAAGATCAGGGAACAAGAAGGGGCAGTGAGGGCATATATCAGAATATAAAGTATGATCATTTTTATGTCAAACCCATCTAATCACTTACAAATGTTAGCATTAAATTAATTTTAAATGGTATTGGACAAATTTCTTCTAGGAGTGCCATGGAATATTCTCCTTCCATACTTGTAACATGAAGAAGAAAACTCTCTCTAATTCTCTTTGACAAATTTTTAAAAAAGCATTTGTAAATTACCCACTGTATATAAAGTGCTAGATATGCAAAAGACAAATAGGATACAATATCTGCCCTCAGAGAACTTATAGTCTAATACTGAATACGGGTCATGTACACTCCGAATTCAGTTCTTCAGTGTTCTGTCATAAAAAAAAACAAACAAACAAAAAAACAACCCAACTATATACCTATGTAGACTGTGCAAAGTTTACTGAATAGAAAGCTAACCTTGAAACCAGGGAGATGGATGCTGACTGTGCTACCCTAAGCAATTCACTTAATTTCCAGTTGTTTGAGGCAACTCTTTGAGACTATAGATTGCAGAGAAGGTATCAACTTGCAGTGATAGAGGGAGTTTACTCACTCAGGAGTTTCACATACCAATGCAATCCTAAATTGAGTCTTCTCTCTTCTCTACCTGATTCTATTTTCTCTATCCTTATTGATTCATGCAAATATCAACCTTTCTATAAATTAGTAGATGGTTTTTGACAGTCCAAGTAACCACCTTGTGATAACCTGATGATAAAGCTCCCTGAGCTTAATTAAGACATTTCTTAGACAATGGGCATGGTTTGCCACTGGCCTACTGCTTGATGCCTTTTCAACTTGATAAAACCTCCAAGAACTTGTACTTTTCTAGCATAATTTTTGAGAGCCCCAATTCACCATCACGTCATGATGAAGCACCAAAACAGAACTCCAGGGGAGGGAAATGCACAAATACCTAATATAAATGAGAATATGAGTGCCTGGGAGAAATGCCAGAAATCACAAAGAGATTACCTATACCTTTAGGATAAAACAATCATTTATGAAGAAGATAAGATCTAAGCTGGGTCTTGAAATATTTTGGAGATATCTCCAGAGACTTGAGAGGAAATAGAGTGAACAATATGGTATGTAAACACATAAGGATGGGAGCAAGTTCAGGAAATATTTTGTAGTCCAGTTAAGCATTCAGTAATGTGAGATGAGATTTAAAAGATAGATAGGAGTCAGATTGTAGTTGTTCTTAATTCACAGGCTGAGGATGGTGGCCTTGAAAGATTTTGAGAGAGATAATGATGCAAAGCTATGCCCAATGAAGATTATGCTGGCATTGTTGTATCAGATGGATAACTGGGAGAAGAGAAGGTAGGCAGGGAGACCAGTTAGATTATTATAGCAATCTGGGAGAGAGGTAAGGAGATATGAATTAGGTTGGGAACAGCTGAGTAGACATTGGAGAAATTGAACCACTAAAACTTAGAAAATGAATGGATATGAAGGGTAAAAGATAGGGAAAACATAAACATGATTGATATTTCTAGCTCACATGACTGGGATAATGTTGATATTAGGAGTTATAGGAAAGCTTATTTGTTCATTAATTCAACAAGGTTTTATAAAATGTCTACTACATGCCAGACATTTTGATATAGTTAGATTCTGGGGTTACCAAGGCAAAAATGAAAGTCTTTGCCCTCAAGAAGTTTGTTTTGTTTTGCTTTGCTTTGATTTGATTTTTAAAGCAATGGAACCACATTTACACATGTAAGTAAATTTAAAATCTATCCAAAGTAAATACAAAATAATACAGGGAAAAGGATGCTAATAGGCAATAAAGACCTTTTGAAACCCTGAGCTCAAATTTAAAGAACATTAAGCTTTCTAAAAGGTGAAGCTGAGGAGTACATTCCAGACATTGAGGACAGTATTTTAAAAGGCATGGAGAGAGGAGATCAAATATAGTACATGGAATACAACACAGAGGCCAGTTTAACTGAAAAGTAGAGAGTATTAAGGGGATTAATGTACAATAATCTTGAATCCAGATTTTGAAGGTTAAGTACCAAATAAGAGACTTTGGAATATGATTTTGGTTGGTAAATTTTAAGTTTGAAGTGAGAATAAGATATCCAATGGAACTATCCAATAGGCGGTTGAATATGTAAAATAGAGAGTGGTCAGGGTCAGACAGGAGTCATCTTGTTAGAAGTGATAGTTGAAGTAATATTTGATATGCGAAAAGGAATGAATGGATTAGCCAATGAATAGAAGAGAAAGAGTTAAGAGAAAAAGACATTAGGTTCTTTTCTTTGGCCAAAGGAACAAGAGGGGCCAGAGAGGGAACCAAAGATGGACTACTCATTTTGTGGGCCTACAAAACCAGATTAATTTGTTAATGGCTATTTATATCCTCTGATTTGAAGGTGGCACAAGCCCAGAGAATTCCTCTACCCTTCTACTAACCCAAACTGAACTTCCTACCATTCAAGTTACTAAAGTATTAAACAGTATCAATAATGTGATGGGGAATAGTGAAGTTGAGAAGACTTTTTTTTTTAGAATGTGTCCCTTTATTTAGCTCTTGTTACTCAAAGATGCAATTCAATAAATTCTTACTAAGTGCCTATGTGCCTAACACTGTGGCAGCCACTGAAAGGAATACAAAAACTAGTATTAACATGTTTTCTGATCTCAAAGAGATTATAGTCTGTTTGCAAAAGAAAAAAAAATAACCATGAGAGAACAAATAATAGGGAACGTATTTGAATACCAAACTGTGTGACCTAGAGCTAGAAGGAGAAAGATCAGCCTAAGTCAGAGATTACTTCATTAGGTTATTTAGTTGGCACCATACAGGATCTTAGGGGTGTGTGTGTGTGTGTGTGTGTGTGTGTGTGTGTGTGTGTGTGTGTGTGTGTGTGTTTGTGTGAGCGTGTACTCTTCACAAAATGTGAGGGATTCCCATCTTACAACATGTTTTAAATTTTGGCACTTTATGTGACCATAGAGAATTAACAGAATCATGAACACACACACACACACACACACACACACACACACACACACACGTATTTATCTTTTAGTGGAGGTAAGATCTGATGGGTCAAAATCTGGAGAAGGTAAGATTTGAGATAGGCCAGGGGAAAGGTCTCAGTTATGGGGAAGTACAAGGAATTGCTGTTTGTTCTTTTCTTCTCAAAGAGGAGCATGACAGCATGAAGATGATGCTGTGACTAGAAAGTGAATTGGATTAATGAGGGAGAGCTGTGCAAGGTCAACATTCTCACTTTCTTTTCTGGGCCCATATGGGTCCAGTGGCAAGATATAGGTCAGGATGACTGGAGATTGCCTCAATGCAATGGGATATCTTGGCTTTTTAAGCTAAGGTCTTTCTAAATTCTGTGAAGAGGACAGAGGAGAGGAGAGGAGAGGAGAGGAGAGGAGAGGAGAGGAGAGGAGAGGAGTTGCCCAAGGAGTACAGGCCAGTGAAAGCAAAGAAGTACCTAAACTGAGATGAATGAGAACTGGTAAGTACATCTATGCTAGCTAAAAAAAAAAAAATCTAAAGTATGATAAGTCACTCAAAGGTGGAATGTATGACCCCTGGGCCAAAGCCAAGCTTAACATTTTTGTCCATGAACAATCCTTTATTCCTGCTCTGAAGAAAGAATGATATTAATTATGATATAAGGAGTGTCTTAGTGACTTAGAGCTTTGTTCCTAAAAAGATATTACAGGAATAAAAAATTGCTCCTGAACAATGGCCCATGAGAGTAGGAAACAGTGTCCTACAGATACTTTACTTTTATGCAAAAAGGAGACAGAATCACTGCCCAGGAGGAAGAATGCTGAATTTGCAGTCAGAGAATCTGGGTTCAACTTTGTACTTTCTAGCTCTGAGATGATGGATGGGTCAGTTAATTTCCTTAGGCTTCAGTGTATTTCTCTAAAATGAGGAGGCTGGACTAGGATGACTTCTAAGGTTCCTGTCAGCTCAATATATCTATGTTTACAAGATTTTCTCCCCTTCCTAGGCAGCTATGCTGGGAAATGGAAAGAACAATCAACCTGGAATCAGGAAGACCTGAGTTTAAATTTTACCTCAGACATTTCTTAGCTGTGTGATCCAGGTCGGGTCTTAAACTCTGCCTGCCTCAATTTCCTTATATGTAAAATGGGATAGTAAAAACAGCTATATTCCATAATTGTTTTGAGGCTAAAGAAATAATATTTGTAAAATGCTAGGCAAATTTTAAAGCAAATTGTAAATGCTAGGTATTGTTATTATTTCTCATTCATACATATTTGTCAAATTATTGTGAGGGTCTTTTTTTTCCATTTTTTATGAGTTCATTGCATCCTAATACCAAGCCTATGCCTGGAGAATTGGATGCTATCTATAAACAAACCCATGACTAGCTGATTAAAATCTATGGGGTAGAAATAATGATGAAGAATTTTTGTTCAGGTTACCACCACCCTAATTTCTGCCTAAAGGAAAACCTTGGTGTTCTTAGAAATTTACTTCAAATGGAATCATCCTCTAGTGATCATCACCATCTGATGATGATACTGAAAATAACACTTCATGCCTTTTAATGCATCTAACTGTGTAGTGCTACTCTCTAAATTACCCATTTTCATTAAGGTATTCTCCAGACAAACTGATTCTGAAACTTCTCGCTGTTCATCTTAACAAAATATGCTTAGGGCTAAGTTGTCAGCAGAAAAGTAACATTTGTCTAGTCATTTGTCTTTAATATTGTATAACAGTGATTTTTTTTCAAGTGAAGCAATGTCAGATGTTAAAATCCTGCTCACTGCTGAGCCTCTGTGAGATCCAAATAGTAGAGCAGTTAATGACCCAGGACTTACAATTGCTTTACCTGCCTCCCCTCTGTAGAAAAGTGATATAAGCACCTAACTGAGAGGTTTCCTTTTTTATGTTAAAAAAAGGAATTTTGATTTTTAGTAAAAGTTATGGCTTTTAAATAGTGCCTTCTTTACCACAGATTCATAATTTCTTACATAAAAATAAAACATTGTTATTTTCTGGAAAATCTTTTACTACCATGGGACTGAGCTATGGGGGAGGTGGTAAAGATGGAGAGAGAGAGAGGGAGAGAGAGAGAGAATGAGAAAGAGAGAGAGAGAGAGAGAGAGAGAGAGAGAGAGAGAGAGAGAGAGAGGGAGAGGGAGGTTCATTTATAGAAGTAAATGTGTTGTTTTTTTTTGAAATTTCTAAATTTAGGAGAAGTAGTTTAAATTTAAATTTCCAATCTCGGAAACCATGAGGTTGATGGATATTTTCATAGTCTTTATGCTATGTATCTCTTATTGTTCAGTTATTATTGAAATAATCTTGACATTTTGTGGAGACTCCATGTTATCTCAATCATTCTGTTTCTATGGTGATATATATATATATATATATACACATATACATATACACACATACATTACATATATATACATATACATACATATACATATACATATACATATATATATATATATACATATATGATAGCCCAATGAGTCACTTTTTCAACTGGTTTGACTAATGGCAGGTTCTATTTTAAAACTGAGTATTCTTAAAAGAAATATCAAGAGAGAGATGGATGAATCAGCTATAAAAAATGAATAGGATATCTGAAATATTCTGTGTACTATGTTTCAAGTTGTCTCTGAAACTGTTGCTTCTGTCTCTAAAACCCTTTACCTTATAAAACAGCAGGGAATATCTGCTGGGAAAGATGTGTGTATATATATATATACAAATACACACATGTATACATATGTATATCTTCTAATAGGGAATTATTAATGGTCAGTCCTGAATTCTGATTTGATTTGGACAGGGGATAGCAATCTACATATAGTGATACTGTCTGACTTATGTTCTAAAACCTAATTCTTTTCCATCTCTCTCTGAAGATATTCATTTTATATGTATTCTTCCACAGAAAATGTTCAGGGATTCTTTATATGCTTAAATTATTGACACTTCATGTGGCCATATTCAAATGAATTGAAAGGACTAATCTGCATGAAGTTACCTTTTGGTGCAAAAAGAAAAATATATTGGAAGTGCCTTCAATAACCTGTAGTGGTTATCTAATTTAACAATTAGTTTGTCTGGATAGATTCAATGGAAGATTGCCTTTGGTGTAATTGTGGGATAAGAGATTGACTTCACTATAGACCATTGTACCTAGAAAAATCAATTGTCAGCATAAAACTAACCATGCCAATTAGTGCATAATCAACTGGAAATGAGTTTAAGAACTCTGTTTGAAAGTGTCCTCAATAACGAGATTTGGACTAGTCTTAGGAAATGTGTTTCCTTTAATGATTGCAGCACCATTCAGTTATTTCACATGGAAAAAGAAATGAGTTTTTATTCATGTAAAATATCTCTGGTTCTTCCTCCAGAGTATCATTACTTGTTAATCCCCAAACTATTTCCCTTCCAGGATTTTTATATATAGTATTTTACTAGGAGTAATATCTGTCATGTGGGCTAGACTAGTTTTTCTGTTTGTTTGTTTGTTTTTGAAAAATGAAACCATCCTCTAGATTTAATTTTCTGAGGAGGCTAAGGTTCTCCCTATTGAAGTGGCTTCTTGGTGGAATAAGTACAAAAGGCTAGAACAACATAGCCAATCCAGGAACGGGGAAGTTGTTCTCAGCTAATTGAATGTCTTATCTTTGCTGAATATCCTTTCTATATAGTGGCTAAGTATTCCTCCTTTTGTTTCCCTTTAGGTGATCTACTGACTTCTACTTTTGTTCTAATTCTGATCCTGAATTGCCAGAACAGCTTAAGTCAGGTCTACCCTATAACACACATAATAGTAAATTGGAAAATAAAAATACACAGAAGTAGAACTCTTTCTAATGTTAGATTGGGGTCCATTTCTAAGAGCAGCCATCCTATAGATAGGCTGTATTATATCAGTATTCAATCGTGTTTCAGAGGATGTCATTTGACCCAGGAAATAATCAGCCTTGCTCTATAAATGGAAATCCTAAAGGACTTTTAAAAGCACAATTCTAAACAAAATTCACCGTATTAAAAAAATGCAAATATAAGCAGAGGACCAAAACCACCTTAATAAATAGTAACCTTCCTAATGAATTCTACCAATTCTTACTAATGAATTCAGTTCTATAACTGAAAAGAACAGAAAAAGCAGAAGTCTATTGTGGTCACATTGAAATCTTCTTGACATGGGTTTTTAGAGATGTTTTCCTTAGTATTTTAATTGTGATATGAGATATGTGTGTGTATATGTGTACACATATGCATATGTAAACACATGAATATGAATGTAGTACTTTTTACATATACACAGATATCTATGTGTATATATACATATATTTATATTTGAGCTGATTTACTCATCCATAAAATAGATGTTGTCAGAAATGCATCCCAACCTAATATTAGAAAGGGTTCCATTGTTGTGTTTTTATTTTATATATTATATATGGATAGATACACATTATGCATACACATGTGTACATATGTATATGTTATGTAAATGTGTGTACATATATGTACACATACACATATGTGTTTATCTCTGTATCATCTGTCTCTCTCTCTCTCTTTCTCTGTCTCTGTGTCTCTCTCTCTCTTTCTCTCTCCCTATTTTTTTCTCTCTCTCTTTTTCTCTCTCCTTGTCTCTCTGTACATACACATTAGGACCTGTGATTTCATTGGTGCAAGGAGGTTTCAGTGGGAAACCTTTGAGTAAAACCAATACCTTCTCTACCATTTACAGTCTTAGAGAGTTGTCTGGGGGAATTGAGGGGTTAAGTGGCTTGTCCAGTGTCAGAAAGCCAATATGTATCAAAGAGAGTACTTAAACCTAGGTGTTCCTGGCACCAAGGTCAGCTCTCTTTACATAACACCACACTGCCTTTAACATAGAGAGAAATTACTAGGTGGTGTAATAGACAGAACAATAGACTTGCAATCAGGAACACCTGAGTTCAAATCCTGGCTTATGTACTTCCTAGCTATATGAGCCTAAGTAGTCCCTTTACCTTTGTCACCCTGAATTTCTTCATCTGAAAAATAAAAATAATAATAGCACTGATCTCCCATGATTGTTATGATAATAAAATGAGATATTTGTAAAAATACTTGGCAAATTTTAAAGGTCTTTTTGAGTGCTACCAAGTATTATTATGTACCGATATGCCCATACAGATAATAGCTGGTATTCATTTATTAAGGTCTGCAAAAGGACTTCATATGTGTTGTCTTAATTGATTCCTATAAAAACACTGAGAGGTGTTTTTTTTGTTCTACATATGAAGAAATAAGCTAAAGCTGAGAATTTGAGACTATGAGAGTCATACAGCTGTCTGATGCAGGATTCAAACCCAGATCTTCCATGTTCCAAGTCCAGTACTCTAATTAATATAAAAATATATATATATATACACACATATATATACATATATGTGTATATATATAAACACACAATGTATATACATATATGTGTATATGTGTGTATGTGTATATATAATATATGTGTGTGTATATATATGTATATATATATATATATATTAACATATACATATCTACATATTCCTGTATTTAGAAGGAATAAAGGAACATTGGACTAAGAATCACAAGAAAAGTTTTGAATCTCACATCTGCTTATTAGATATCTTACCCATGGCAAATCTCAGTCTCTTCGAGACTCAGTTTCCTCATGTATAATATTATCCTATTAACATCTCACATTAACATTTTTTTCCTCTGGAAAATCCTCTACCACTCCTCTGAAATCTCAAGGACACAATATATCAGTTTGCCCCTAGATGTAATATGAACCTATTCAATTGCATTATAAGTTCCTCAGATCACTGTTTGTCCCCCACCTTCAGCCCCTTAAAGTAATTTGAGATCATAGGATCATAAATATGGAACTAGAAAGAAAGTTTGCAAAGCATTCAATAAAATAAGGATGCTGGGGCAGCTGGGTTGTGCTGTGTATAGAGGAATAGCCCTGGAGTAAAGAAGACCTTAGTTCAAATCCAGCTTCAGACACTTACTAGCTATATGACCCTGGGCAAATCACTTAATCCTGATTGTCTCCCAGAAATAAATAAATAAAAATAAAATAAAGGTGTCATGTCTACTTCATAGGTTGTCAATGCAAAGATATTTATTATCATATATCTTACTTTGAGGGAAAGGAGTGGTATAGGCAATTGATAGGTTGGTCAATAGCAGGCACTGTTTTGAGAATGGAGAGTTTGAGTCCATCCATTAAAGTCATGCTCCTTCTGTACTCCACTGTGGAGTGCAGATGACTCTGGATATTGATGGCCTTGCCGGTGGAATGCGATTCTGGCAGATCTTACCATGCTGGAAGTCCTTGAGTATGGGCCAAGGAATGATTTATTGTCTATTATCTGAGAACAAGCCCAAGTAAGTTTAAAGAGGCTTATCACTTGAAGATAGGTTTTCTATTGATGAATTCTTTTGGCCACAGCAACACATGAAGACTTGTTTGCCCAAGTGTGGCACTGTTCTAATCTTGGTACTACCATTTATTGACTGTGTAACCTTGAACAAGTCACTTAAGTTGTGTTATCCTTGATATCCCTATTGGAAAAAAAAATAGAGAAAATTGTGGTTATTCTAATTCACTAGGTTGTATTGAGGATCAAGGGACATAATGTGCCCGAAGTATTTTATAAGCTAGAAAATACTATAAATGTGTTATCATTTCCTGGAATAGTTTTAGAATATGAGCAGTATATTGGTGTTAGTCAGATCTTGGACAGTTAACTGTGGATCCAGAAAATAATAAGCTGACTTTAATAACATAGTAGAAGAATAATTGGATTTGGCTACTAGGGGTGAAATAAAGCTGCCTAATGTTAAGGAGTGAAGCACTGGACTAGAGGTGAGAGGACGTGGATTGGCCCCACCTTATATAGGTCACTTAATCTGTCTGGACATCATCTTCCTAATTTGTGAAATAATGAGATAGAAGCAGATGATTAATAAGATCCTTTCTAGCCCCATATTTATGATCCTATGATCTCAAAACTTACTTTAAGGGGCTCACGATGGGGGACAAACAGTGGTCTGAGCAACTTATAATGTAATTGAACAGGTTCATATTACATCTGAGGGCAAATCAATATATTGTCTTTGAGATTTCAGGGGAGTTTTAGAGGATTTTCCAGAGGAAAAGAAATCAGCAATTAAATCCTCCATATATAAAGTAACCAAAAAATTTTGAGAGCAGGAAAACTATAGAAAAGAAGGAAAATTGTGAGGAAAATGTAAAAGGAAAATTTTGTACCTTTGGGAGAGTTGGATTGTGGACCACTGTATATCAATGAAGAAGTATTTATTAAATATGTATAATTTGTCTGGCCTTGTGCTAAGTTCAGGATTAAAAGAAAAAAGAAGAAATAGTTTCTGATCTCAAATGACTTTTACACTATTGAGGAGGGTTAGTATGTATATTGGGGATAGGTACTGAAGCACGTGAGGAAACTCTTTCTACCAATTCAGGTAGGCACCATCTCTGCAACTTAGTCTTAAAGAATTGTCTAGACCACTGAGAAATTACATGACTTGGCCCAGGTCATAAAGCCAGTGTGTCTCAGAAGTAGATGAGCCCAAATCTTTGTGGTTTCAAGGAAGGCTCTTTGTCCACTACATCATACTACTTTTTGTTTGTCCATATTAAAAAGTAGTTTAATAGAGGAAGGCACTAAAAGGCATTAGAGATGAACCTTGAAGAAAACCAGGGATTCTGAGAGATGGAGGTGAAGAAGGAGAGTATTCTAGACATGCAGGACCAATCAGTGCAAAAGTATAAGACTCAAGATAGAGTTTCATGTGCAAGGAATAGCAATTAGGCTAGTATGACTGGTAGAATACAGTAATGGGTAAGAAAACTGGAAATAGAGGAAAGGGTCTGTTTATTAAGAACATTAAATACAAAACAGAGGAGTTTATATCTGTTCCTAGAGATAACAGAGAACAAATGGAATATATTGAACAAGGGGGTGACATGACCACACCTTCAATTTAGGAAAGAAACTAATGGAAGAGACTATTTCAGCAATCAAAAAAAGATGCATGCACATACTTGTATGTGTATATGAGAAATGTTTTTAGAGATAGAAATAATAAAATTTGGCAGTGGATTGGATATACGATGTAATGAGAGCGAGGAGTTAAGGGTGATGTCAAAGCTGTGATGCTGTGACTGGATGGCAGTAGAGGCAGCTGAATGGTACAGTGACTATAGCACTGTAACTGATTTCACATCCAGCCTTAGACACTTCTTAGTTGTATGGCCACTGTCTCCTTCCATTTCCTCATGGAAAATGGTGATAATAACAGTACCTACCTTACAAGGTTGTTGTAAGAATCAAATTATATAATATTTGGGAAGTGTTTAATACAGTTCTTGGCACATAGTAGGTATTTAACAAAGACTTATTACCTGTCCATCCCAACAGGATGGTAACTATTTTAGATGGTATGATCTAATGAAGAATTTTTTAAAGATGAGAGTGATTTGGAGGGAAGGAACAAGAAAACGACAGACAGATAAAGAGATAAAGAAACAAGAGGGAGATACAGAGACAGAATCAGATATAGAGGAATCTTTGTGGAGGCTAATAGAAGAGATAGAAGGGGATGATGTCAAGGGTATATGTAAAGGGGTTGAACTTGGCAGGAGAATCACTTACTCTTTAGTAGAGATACTAATAAGGAGGATATATTGAGGAGGGGATTATGTCAGGGGGATATAATAAAGAGAAGAGGAAGAAAAGGAAGCCTAAGTCCCTTTTCCTACTTCGAGAGTGAATATGTAGGAATGATATTCACCCAGAAACTTCCTACTTGCTGCAGTACTTGTGCGTCCACCAAAAAAAAACAAAAAACAAAAAAACAACATGGACACTACAAGGGCACAGTCTGGGTCACAACAGATTTCTCCCTACCTCTAGGGATAAAATTCATGAGGATGGCCTAAGCTATTAGAAAGTTATATAGTTTCTTTTGACGTCTCTGCTTCTCTTGTTAAGTTGGAGCCTAATTGTTATCTAATCATACTCACCTCTCTGGATTTCTTAGAAGAGTTCATTCCCCAGATGTCACATTTTTACTTCAGACCAGGGAGAGAGTTGAAGTTTTGATGGGGGAAGAATGAGGAAGATGACTGGAGTTGTTTTTTGTTGTTGTTTCTCCTTTGTTCTTGAGGAGGACCATGACATCAAGAAGATGATGCCATGACTTGCAAGTGAATTGAATTTAAGTGGTGGAGAGCTCTGCAAAGTCACCAGCCTCAATCTTTCTTCCACAGCCATCTGTGTCCAGTGGAGAAGTATTGGTCAGGATGACTGGAGATGCCCCACCTTGGATATAGCAAAGAAACATTGGAGTTGTAATTCTGTCTCAGATCTAGGCATTGTGGTTTGGACATATCCAGATCAATATACATTTTCAGATATGACCAATGTATTGATTTAGTTTTGTAGGGTTATACATGGGAAAACTTCTCTTCAAACTAAAAGCTTTTTAGACCCTAACAGAAAAAAAAAATAGGGATTAAAGAACAGAGTTTCAGGGGCTACGTGCATTATGCATGCACAGAGAAAAGAAGTCAATGTAAGACTGTCTTGGGTAGAAAAAGTGCCATAGATGCCAAATTCAAAATGGACATCCAAAGTAAGTGTGATCAGTAGTATAATATCCTGAGAAAATGCTTAGGGTAAAAAAGAAATGGTGACTCTTCACAAAAAGAACCTTTTACCAGAGGTCCTTCCTAAGTTCTTGCTAGAAATCAATAAGGTGCTACGAAGATTATTACTAACTTTATTAAAATTATTTAAAAATCTATGTAAGTTATTGACTTTCATGTATGTGAATTGACATTTATATAGTACATTGTGTTTGCAGAATGTTTTCCTCTATTATCTCATTTAATCTTTACAATAGCCTTATGAGGTTGGTGCCATTATTTTACATGGGTGAAACTGAAACTCAGAGATGTCATGCCCCTGAAACAATATGGATCAATTTAGTTCTTAGTTCCCACCCTATCATTATAGATGGTTGTACACTTCTTTTATTTTGCTTTGTAGCTTTCTTTATCAAACAATGTATCCCTACATGGTGAATTGTCTGATAGAATTCAGTGTCATTTCAAATCTCTCTATTACTCATGAAAATTTTTGCCCTGAAGATAAGGATAACGTAGAATCTCAGTCATATTTAGGTTTATCTTCAAGTCATCTTGGTCATTCTAACTCCATAAAATGTTTTCCATATATAGCTCCTCCCCTGCCTGGGGAGCGAGACTACATATAATTTACATTTTATTTTATGACTATATTTTAAGTGAGCTATTGTCATGGGATGTAAAGATTTCCTGTCAATAGTTTACGTGGTCAAGTAACAATTTTTAAACTATCACCCTCTAGGTCTGAAACCAATCCATCTAAAATGTGAATGGTATACACTGTGGGTGACTTTGGACATTGGGAGATCCATTTGAATGTTTCTTAGGCATGGTAGAAATAGAATTATCAAAAAAAAAAATCTGATGGTATACGTCTGGGACAACTAGGTGGCTCTTTGGATAGAATGCCAGTTTTGCAGTTAGGAGGACATGAGTTAAAATTTGGCCTCAGAAACTAACTAGCTGTATGACCCTGGGCAAGTCACTTAACCCTATTTGCCTCAGTTCCTAATCTATAAAATGAGCTGAAGGAAATGGCAAATCACTCCAGTATCTTTGCCAAGAAAATCCTAAATGGGGTTACAAAGACTCAGACGTGATTAAATATACATAACAACAATAGTACTTTAGTTAGCAATAAATTCCTTATCTTCAAATACAGACTAGTAGACACTTGTCAGGGATAATGTAGGCAAAATTCATCTTCTGGGTAAGAATTCAACTCAGTGAAATTTGAGAGTCCCTCCAAGTCTAGGATTTAGTATTTTGATGAATGACAAGGAAGTGAACATTTCCTAACTTCCCATCTACATAAAAACCAAAGTAAGTGACAGTTATGCAATCAAATTAAAATATGAATTCTAAGTTATAAAATTTGATCTGCATTCTGTGTTTGAGTTTTGTATTAATTATATATTTCATTCATTTGGTAGTAATTTAATAGATTTCATCTGACATAAAACAAATCATGAGTTTGATAATAATGAAATTGAATAAGCATCTATATATCTTTCTACAAGGCAGGTCAATTACTAATTTTGAATATGCTCATCTTGAAATTTTATATCTGGAAGTATATTACCAAACCAGGCCTGAAATTATCTTATTAAACTGATGGTAAAATCTAATTTAACCTTACTTTAATACATCTTTTCTTTTTTTTCTTAATTTCACAAAAGGCAAATGAGCTTCTCAGATATTTAATTCTAAAAATTGAATTTAAATTTGATAGATGCACATTACATATAAAAATCACATAGTAATGTAACCATGTGGTAAAAATATTTTTAAGTTCTGAGTTGTTATTATTAATAAAAATAATAATAATTTCACTTTGCTTAATGTTCCCTGCTTCCCTCTAAGATTTTCCTCAAAGTTTTTAATCTACTTTTCTAAAAGAGAGTATGATTTAAATTTCCAGGAATGGACTGATTCTTAAAGACATAATAAATCTTGAAATGAAGACCCCATCCCTGAAGAGTATTAAATATTTTATTTCTACTCATTTAAAAGTTTATGAAGTTTTAATCTGAGAGTTTGAACTTTCCCATGATATAGAATGCACCCAAAATAGCCTGCTTCCCATACGTATGTAAGGCAGAACATGATATCCATATTGTCAATTCTGATTTAAGTAACAGTTAGATTATTCTTCATTGATGAGCATAAAGGAGAAAGCATGTCATAAATATCTTATCCACAAGGACATAGAATGCCAAAATGGTAATTTAGGACAGCTGACTCATTCCACTGAACCAAATTATTCAACCTGTGATATATTTATCTGATAATTCCTAACTGTATATGTTACTCATTCTTTAAAAATTTCTTTAATCTTTGGATTAAAATCAACTCTTAATACATAACTCAACTCCTAGGATAGGAACTTTTACCCCCTAAGGTAAATTTTGAACAACTTTTAAGAATACTCTGACTCAAAAATTAAAATGAAAAAACAAACAAATAAAAACCTTTAAGGAGAAAATATAACTAAACACATACATAATACATTTTTTAAATTTACACTAAGTAGGCCAATTTGTGTAACTTGGTATTTTAAATTGACTAAGTGTATGAGCCAACAGATCTTTAAAAATGTGCCAGCTAAAGCATTTCAGTTTTATTCTCCATTGCTGACTTGAGAGAAACTTTAGAATCTTCTTCCAGTTTTTGTCCTGGAGCCAAGCCTATGTTAGACTTCAAACTAGAATCATTGTCTACAAATATACAGTTGCCTAAGGTGCCATCTATAATGTCTTCTTGCACTATGTGGTGATAAGATGATAAAGGACTGGTTACTCCAAACTCTGGGAGAATGCCCAGGGTCAGTGTGGCAAGGGAGAAATCTTCTGCTTCCAGACAATGGAGAGATAATTTTCTATCTCCAACTTAAGTACATAAAATAGTAGAGGGCTTTACTCTGAAGTTTTGGTATTGCCTCAGAGATTTGATTGGTAGATGAAACAATTCAGTTATTTGCCTGTCTTTAATATTAGAATAAATAGAAAAACAATACTTCATAACATGGTATATTAGTTAATCTAGTTTTATTTTAAATTACATATATATGTGTATACATACAACTACACATACACATATATACACATGCACACATATGTCAATATGTATATGTGTATATATATATATGTGTGTATATGTATGCACACAGTAATGTGGTGCCTTGTTTATGGGGGTTAAATATTTGGTGAATTAATATGAAGAAAAAACCATAACATGTAATAACTTAAATCATATATTATTTGATAAGCAAAGTGAGGCAAGGGCTTAATTGTTTAAGTTCATTTTTACATAGACACAACAATGGAAGCGAAATAGCAGAAGCCTTGCTCCCCATTCACAGTGTTTTCATCTTTTTGCCACTAAAACTGTTTTCCTTCAACCACGTACTTTCAAAAAGTTTGCATCCTTTAGAATTCTTGATGTGCTGTACCATCAAAGGAAAAAGAACGTCCATATTGCATATGCTGGTGTTTGATAAGTATATGTTAATATTTTAATAAATAGTTTATATGACAAAAGTTATTTTGATTCACATATTGATGGATTTTAATGAACTTTAAAAAGATTAAAATACTAGTGAGTGAATTAAATTCAGAAGGCTGTTTCATCTACAAATGAAATTGGAATTTTTATGTTAAAGGTTGGAACTCTTTAATTATGTGGTTAGCTTTGGTTTATTAAAGTATAATTAGTAACATTATCTTTAGAAAAAGCATCTTGTGCAATAATTAAATCACTTAAAGAAGCATTTCTTGAAGTCTTAATATACTGGATTTCTAAGTTCATTAATGCCGATAAAATTTCCCTATAAATAATTCTAGTTTCAATTATAAGAGGTTTAATTTTCTAGAAATGATAGAAAATTCAGGAGAATTCTCCCTTAATTTGCTAGTATCACTCAGTAGTATTGTTATCTTGAGATAAAAAGAAGACTTATCTACAGAAAGGGAGCATGTTATAAATACACGGCATTGAATGTATGTCTAAACCTTTTGCTCTTTAGCAGATGGCAACAATAAGCATTTTTACTTTTTAAAAGAGTGGATAGTCTTAGAATAATGGGTAGTTCCGTCTTCAGTCTAGAAGGAACTATCTACTTTCATAATGAGTCTATGTCTATGGGAAACAACTGTTCCCAGGCATATTGCATTATTTGTCCAGGAACATTTCTCCCATCCTTCCTGCTTGTTCAGCAAAACAAGATTAGGTTATTAAAGTAAGGCCAGAGACAGCAATGACTTAGGAATCTCAAAGGTGAACTCTGTGTCTTATTAACACTCCTAGAAAAGCTTCTCCTTACACATGGAAAATGCAAGTTGTGATTCATTGTATGGCTTCAGATAACTACTGTTTGCCTTAATTGGAGAATGATCCAGTATAAACAGAAAAACCTACAGGGGGCCAGTGGAAGATACCCTTCATACTGCTCTAGAGAGCCTCTTTATTATCTCTGCTGAACAGTAAAGTTATCCACAAAACTAAAATCATATCATTACCCATTCATTCTCAAACAGCATTTAAAGGGGAAGAAGAGGAATGGATTAGCAATAAGATCATCTAGGTTTAGCTTCAGACCCATTTAATTACTATGCGACACTGGGAAAACCAAAATTTCTTTGAGCCACAGTTCCCTCCTGTACCTTCTCTCTCTCTCTCTTTTTTTTTTTGGAGGGGGGAAGGCAGGGCAATTGGGGTTGAGTGACTTGCCCAAGGTCACACAGCTAGTAAGTGTTAAGTGTCAAGAGGCTGTATTTGAACTCAGGTCCTCCGGACTTCAGGGCCCATGCTCTATTCACTGTACCATCTAGCCACCCCAACTCCTGTACCTTTCCTTATCTCTCTATACACTCCATTTTTGGGGTGAGAGGCCTGGAGGGGGAAGAAAGCATCAGCTTAATTCATTAAACAAATATGTTTAATTTTCATTTCTGCATCAATGACTCCAACATTCATGTTATCTAGCCCTTATAATAGTCTTCTGAGCTCCATTCTCACATCATCAGTTACCTATATTTCAAGCTAGATATCCTGTAGGCAGACACGTCAAACTTAACATACTCAAAAGAAACCTCATTATCCATAAAATTCATACTTCTGAGATTTCTTTTTCCTTAAAGGGCACCATCATCCTTCCAGTCACCCAGGTTTGCAGCTTTGGTGTCATCCTCTACACCTCCTCCTCCATCCTTTGTTAAATCTTAGCACTTCTACTTTCACAAATATTGCTTTTTTTTTTCCTGCTCAATGGCCACTATTCTACTTGAGGACCTTATCACCTCTCAAGACTGCTGCGAAACTACTACTCTAAATAGTTATCCCTGCCTCAAGACATTCCCCTCTCCAATCTCTCCTCTATGCCACTGCCAAAGTGATATTCTTAGA
>CM053580.1:113021966-113049566 GCA_028627135.1 Pseudochirops cupreus
ATCCTTCATTCCTGAAGAGGATCAATGGTATTATGAGGGTGATATCTTGATTTGCCTGTGATTTGGATTTAAGTGAGCCACAGCCACACAAAGTTTTGTTAGCCTCACTCTGTCCTCCAGAGTCATTGGAGTCCATTGCCAAGACAAAAATCAAAACAAATTGTGATGACTCAGGATGCTGTAAGTCACTTTGGCATTTTCGAATTAAAGTCTTTCCAAGGTCTCAATTTGTTTGAGGCAATGTCCATTCAATGATTAAGGCCTAGGCCATATGAGCAATGAGAATGGAAGAAAGTTATTATAGGTTAGAATTCACAGGTTCAGCAATTGATTGGAAAGGAGAAGGGATAGTCAATGCCAATTGCCATGTTCATATTGGAAAAATATAGTTGGTTGTACCTTTAGCAGAAATGAGGAAATTTGGTTGAAAGGTAGATTTAGCAAGAAAAAATTCTAAATTCTCTGTTAGACATATTGTGTTTAAAATGACAACAGATCCCTATAAAGATGTTCAGCACAGTGTTGGCAATGTAGGACTGGAATTCATAAGGGAAATTTGGGGTTTTCATAAATTCATCAATCACCCACAAAGGGATGGTAACTGATCTCATGAGATTATTAAAAGAAGAAAAGAAGGCCCAGGACAAAGTTTGAGTGAATACCCAGACTTAGTATTGTCTGAATGATAATTAAGTAAGGGAGACTGAGGAGACTAAGTAAAACATATGGGAGAACCAAAAGAAAATAGTCTTTTAGAGTCCTGAAGCAGAGAGCTACTATCTAGGCAAAGAGGGTGGGCAATGGTATCAGAGTCCTTAGAACTGAAGAAAGGCACTTGGATTTAGCAATTAAACAACCTTGGAGTCCATTGGCAACCTTGTGGAGGGGATTTTCAATAAGTCATGGCATCACTAAGTGAGAAGAGCAGAACCAGGCAAAACCGGTACACAATCACAGACACATAGTACATATGATGACTAACCTTGATAAACTGGACTATCCTCAACAATGCACAGCTAAAGTCAACTCTACAAGCCTCAGGATGGAAGGAGATATCTAAACTCAGAGAAAGATCTAGAAAGACTATAGTTTAAATGGAGACTGAAGCAAAACACGCTATCGTTCTCTTTCATGTCTGGTTTTGCTTTTTTTTCCCAGTGATCACTCATTGGTTACAACCCTTCTATATAACCAAACTATTGTACAATGTGAAAGTATTTGCAGATCCTATACATGATTGCATGCCACCATGGCGGGGGGGGGGGGAAGGGAGGGGAGAAAATCAGAAACTAAAGTGAATGTGGAACTGAATCTTGTCAATTAAAAGTAAATAAAGTAGTCATTAAAAAAAAATGTCATGGCATCAGAAATCAAGTTGTATGCTCTAAGACAATTCTAAAAGACAAATGATGAAAAAAGCTATCCACATCCAGAGAAAGAACTATGGAGACTGAATACAGATCAAAGTATAGTGTTTTCTCTCCCTCTTTTTTTTCTTTCTCATGGTTTTTCCCTTTTGTTCTGATTTTTCTGTCATAATGTGACTAATGCGGAAATATGTTTAATATGATTCTACATTAATAGCCTATATCAGATTACATGCCATTTTTGAGGAGGGGGGAGAGGAGGGAAGGGGAAAAATTTTGAACTCAAAATCATATAAAAATGAATTTTGAAAAATAAAAATAAATTAAATTTTTAAAAAGAAAGTCAAGTTATAAAAGATTGAGGAAGAAAAAAATAATGAGGAAATGGAAATAGTGAGTTTGCAGCAAAATATAAAATAATGAGAGAAGCTTTCCATTATGAATCTTCACTAAAATAGAAACAATTGGAAACATTATAATATTTCACATTATTAAATATTTTTTAAGTTTGCCACGAATATTGTCATGATTTTATTTTCCTTCTGAGCATTAACAAAAAGAAATTGCCATTGATTCTTCAATCCGTTCTCCTTTTATTCAGATTAACACTTAAATATGAGGGAGGGTGTGTGTGTGTGTGTGTGTGTGTGTGTGTGTATGTTTTCAATTTCAGGATTCAGTGTATACTTCTATGTGGTTGCCTTTTATGACATATTTTGAATTTCCCCACTTTATAACCAGATGAGATTTTTTATTATTTTTCTTCTTCATTGAACAGTGTCCTCATCTAAGATTTTTCACTTGGTTTAATTTAACTTTTTAAATAGTAGATACATCTGTTACTAACTGTGTCAAATTTGCCTTTTAGTCTGTTACCAAGAAGCTGTGACTACAATAGTTGTACATTTTCCCTACTGTTTCTTTCTCTTTTTTTTCTCTTTCTTACATACTTTTTTCTTTAAAAGGCTTCATTTGGGGTGTTGTGTCCTAAATTTGGACCTACTTTCTAATCTTTTCTTTAAATAAATTTTTTATTATGTTCCAAATATAACATTGTGGAGAACAAGGGCAGCCAATTTGCTTCTAAGACCTGTGCTCAACGGACATATTTCATACGTTTCATGTTATCATCTATAGAAGAATAAGACTTGACATATTAAGACTTAGCTCATCATGTCATTGGAAAAAAAAGAAAATACTATTTACAACAAGAATATTGCTCATATATGATTTCAGGAAGATAGGATGGACTGGAATCTACATTCTTGAGCTGAATGCTTTGCAATTATCCTTTCAACCTTGACAGTTTTTAAAAGTACTTATTTAGTGTCTATAGTGATTTAATAGTCTAGAATATGTAACTATTTGTGACCATGTACTTGATAATCTAAGAGCTCAATGTCAGGCTAAAAAGTAAAAAAGAAGTGATAGACTTCTATGGATGATCAAAGTTGAAAAAAATGTTAGTGCGCATCTATTACATAGTGCATCTAGCGGATACTAGTGCATAGTGCATTTAGTATATACATACATGCATCCTAAGCAGGAATCCCCATTGTAGGATACTTGACAAATGAAGAGCTGGCTTTTTACTCAGATATCTTCAGGAACTTTTAGCACACTACCTTTTAAATTAAGTCTATTCTATTTGTAGACAGCTCCAGTTGTTAGCTCGCATAATCTTCTTTGATAATAATTGTAAATGACATTTATATCACACTTTAAGGTTTGATCTCCTCATTAGATCTTGTGCCTACAAGGAAAATGCTGCAGATATTATCTTTCCCCTTTTGTTATCTTCAGGTAAAGAAATTGAACTAGTAATTGTCAGAGACAGAATTTGAATTCCTGAAATTGAATCTCAGAATTTGAAATCCTAACTTTAAAATGGAGGCCTCCTTATATTATGAAACACTTTAGATTGTTCTTTCTTCACTTCTCTCACAAGGACTATAGTGAAAATTCTTTATTCATTACTTCCATTTGAAGACTATATTTTTTTGCTATCATTGCCTGAATTTCTCCTGTTATAATAGCCACTTGTTTGACTCACTTCTCATCTTCAGCGTCAGTGTTTGCAGAGTTGTAGGATATTCTCTAAATTTCATAGTGACTTTAGCACCAGTATCACAGTATTTCTCTCCATCCTGTTCCTTTTCATAACCCTTAGTGACATCAATATTTATAGTAATGACACTTCCAAAATCCTGTATTTATAAGTGTTCAACCTTCTCAGTTTCAGTGAACTTCACCTTGATTCCACTTCAGTCACCCATAAATATGGTCACACAAATAAAGACCTGCATTCAAATCCAGTCTCTAACAGTAGTGTCATATTTAATTTCCTCAGCTTAAAAATTATAATAACAGCATCTACCTCAGAGGGTTGTTGTGAGGATAAAATGAGATGATATGTATAAAGTACTTATATAGATATATACATAAATATACACATATACATATATCCTGTACTTAGTACAGTGTCTGGCACATGGTAAATGATTAACAAATACTTATTTCATTCGTCATCATCACTTGAAAGTATTCCAACTTTCAAATTCTGAATTTTTTCTCTAACCACAATCTCTTATCATCTTGCTATTCTCTTTCCCTCATCCATACTGATTCTATTCTTTGTTCTCATCATGATCTTTATTCCCCTGCCTTCCAATTAATCCTGAATTCCATAGTCAGTCATTTGTATACTTATCACTTTAGTATCCTCAATTAGGATTTGGATTTAGAGACCCTCAGAAGCACCTAGGCAACAACGTATTGAACAGCAACCACCTTAGCATACCCAGGATAGCTATTAGCACAGGATCTTTTATGTGTTTTACTAAAAGAAAGGAACTTTAAAGGGGTCAACAATCTTTAATTAAACATATATATTATATAATATATTAATACAATAATATAATATTATATTAAGTATTATGTATTATACATAAATAAAAACATATATTAATTATATCAAAATTATATCATATGTCATTATTTTAATTATATTTATTTATTATATTTATTATATTATATACAAGTAGACATACAGACAGAGAAAATAACACAATTCAACAGACTAACAGACAGGGCTTCTAGCTGTCTGACCATTACATACATGCGTAGTTAGCTACAAGAGAGAGAAGCATCAACATCTGGGTTTCAAAGCCAGGGGGCTTAACAGCTACCCACAGTCTCATCTGGCCAAATCATATAACTCTTTTTATAAGTGAGCCCCAAAGCAAAACCTCACCTCAGAGTATATTTACCCTTTTTCAGGGTCAGAGAATATTACAACCTTCTTGTTCCACTACCTAATTACGGGTAACAAAATGTGTGGGCCTTCCGAAAAACAAGCCTCCCCCCAATCAAACCCCTCTTATTGAGTTCCTCTTGAGGCCCATTTCAGGGCAGGGAAGATCTTCAAATTCGGTTACCATTATAGGTGGCTGAGTTAATAGATTGCTTGTCCTAGAGTTAAGAAGATTTAAGTTCAAATATGGTGTCAGATACTTACTAGCTAGATGACCCTGGGAAAGTCACTTAAATGTCTGTCTGTCTCAGTTTCTTCAACAGTAACAGGTTAATAATAACACTTACCTCCCAGGGTTATTTTGAGGATAAGGAGAAAATATTTCTAAAGCATCCAGCACAGAATATGGTATATAGTAGGAGATTAATAAATTCTCATTGTTTTTCTTCCACTCATTCTCTCAATAGCCCTGCTCTAAGCATTTACCCTAATCTCATTTCTCTACTGCTACTTCCATAGGTACAGAATGGTAATTATATTATGCTGTATCTACTACAAAGCCATGCTACCCCAATTTAGCTCTTCCTATTTCACTTAGAAACAGAATAGTGAGGAATGAGGGTTGGTCATTAGGATAATCACCAAGGCAATACTTTCTGGGGAAAGAGAAAAAGATGTATTAATCGGAACTAAATAAGCATAATCCAAAAGCCCAGACCATGGTGAAGATAGATATAGGCAAAAGATAATAAACACAGAGATTCAGGTTAGGAAATCATCATTCAATGAGGAAGGAAAATATAGATTGTGTCAGGGAATTATTTGTCTGATTCAGCCAGTTTCTCCAAAGCTTTTAATCTTTTTTTTGATGGTTGCATCCTAAAAATGAACTCCCTCAATGCTTCTTTTCAGTATCAGATATATAGAAAGAATAATCTACACTCACTATCTCAATTTCTTTGGCCCACCCACTCTGAGTTATACTCTAGCATCTCACTTTTCCCCCTGTTACTTGACTAAAAACGCTCTGATAAGGTCATAGGCATATACGTTTGTAGCTAGAAGGGTCCTGAGAGGCCATTTGGCTTTTTCCCTCACTTAATAGATGAGGAAATTGAGTTCCATGAAAGTTAAGTGATTTGACCAAGTTAGTGTCAAGAACAGAATTTAAACCCATCACTTCCAATGCCAGAATTGGTGCTCTTACCATTATGCCATAATATTTTCCCCTTTATTATCCAGACTATTAGTTTCTTTTTAGTCTTTATTCTCATTAACTTTTTAAGTAATAAAAATAGGTAGAAGTTGTATAGCACTTTAAGAGGTAGGTGCTATTTTTATCTCCACTTTACAGATGAGGGAACTGAGGAAGACCAAGGTTAAAGTGACTTGCCAACTGTCACATAGTTCATGTGTGAGGTAGGATTTCAACTGAGGACTTCCTGATTCTTTGTCTATGTGTCTATTCACTGCTCTACCAACTCTTCATCTATATACTCTCTTTCCACTTTGCTTCTCTGGAAGTTGTAATTCTTTTTGTTGTTGTTGTTATTCTTATTTCTCTTGACTATGTATCATGTCTACATCCTTCATTCATTGTTCTTTTTCCTTTGTTTCTCTCTATCCCTTCACCCTGCCACCTCCCCACCCAAAGGCTCTGTCTCTGTCATCCTTCTCTTTCCTTCTACCTCTTTTTCTGTACATTCTTCCCTATGACAGTCTCCATCACTCCTGTTGTTTAACCAATCCCATTTATTCAAATAGCTCCTCAATCTATATATGTGATGCTTACACTTACAGATTACCACATATCTGCATCCAGTCTTTCATCCTTGTCCTCCCAACTAGCAGTGTATCCAACATACTTGTTAACTAGTGCTGATTAGTTTTTAATAACACCTCCTCTGTATGACAAAATTATTTTCTTTCTTTCTTTTTTTTCTTTTTTCTTTTTTTTTGCTTTTTGGAGGGCAATTGGGATTAAGTGACCTGCCCAAAGTCCCATGGCTAGTATGTGTGACAAGTGTCTGAGGCCTGATTTGAACTCAGGTCCTCCTGACTCCAGGGCTGGTGTTCTATTCACTGCACCACCTAGACACCCCAACAAAATTATTTTCAATAATAATAAATGAAATGAAACCAATCCTTCATAGCGAGACAGAAATTAAGTGCAGACAATACAAGGTTTTTTTTTATTTAACATTGTATATATGTGCATGATGATAAAAATAAAATAAAACAAATGGTATAGTTCAAAAAAGAAGGGAAGTAATAGATTCGTACTTTTTAATTACATTAGTGTAATGCCCAAGGGTCGTTTCCCCTAACTGAACAGCTCCTCTTAAGCTTCAGTTAGCTGCCAATCATCAGGTTCTGAAACTCTTGAAGTTGGTTTTAGGAGTAAAGACTCTTGAGGGATATGCCACTATCTGTCCCTGCTCCATTTTTGTGGGAGAGAGTCTGACTTCTCCACTCCCACCCCAGGAACCCTGCTATAGTCCTCAAGGGAGAAGCAATGTAGTTAGAATTCTTGCTGAGCCCCATAGGGGCTGCACTTGACATCATCTTGAAAATCCATTCCCTCTGCTTTTATTGATAATTGAGTTGGAGTGCTATTTCCTGTCCTTAGACTTTTCACTTTCATGGGAGTGCCTTCCCCAATGCACACCCTTGTTGCCTCTACCTGGGACAGAAAGTCCAACTCTTGACACAGCCATTGGAATACCACTGTTTCCAATAAATGCTCCATAGCAGGGCCTGCCTAATGTGCTTACAGCTCTCTTCTAAACCTCTTTAAAACTGATCATCTCTCAAGTTGTCTAAAAGTATTTAGACTTTGGGGATTAGGATATTTGAAACAAAAAACACTTTCTCTTATAATGCTTAGTGATAAACAAACCTAATTTTTTATTGTTAGTGTATATAGTCATTGTTCATTCAAATGCCCTTTTTTTTTATTGACTTAGATGCTTCCTTTATAGAAAAGAACCATTAGATAAGGAGGTTGCTAAAAATCAATGAACTCAGTTTTTCCCTCTTTCTTAGTTTAATGTTCTGAAAAATGGACTATTTTGTGTGAATTTTATGATCAGTTTTAACTGTACTCCAACAGAAAAGCAACATGGAGACAGGAAACTGGGCCAGCAAGTTAAAATCTATGGCCTGATGTTGAAATCCTCCCAGGTAAATGCCTTAATATTGATCTGTTATGTGGGCTTGAAGAGCTGTCATGAAGATCTATTGACTTCTGTGGCTTGTGGTAAAAGCTACAGGTATTTTCTCTTAGAATGTATTTCTCCAAGCCACGGTTAGAAAAATATAACGGAGCTTCTTTTGAAAAATGCATTAGTCAAGAGCCAACAAGTCTACAGGGACAAGCATTCAGAAGACTAAGTACATTTGGTGGGAAGAGTTCTGCACTTGGGAATCAAAGGAATTTTGTTCTCTTCCTGCCCCTAACACTTATTAGCTGTGTGACGTCAGGTTAAGTTTCTTAACTTTTCTGAGCCTTGGTGTCCTCATCTGTGAAACACAGAGTCATATACTCATTGTGTTGATCTGAAAAACGTGAAATTATGCATATAAAGTACAAAGGAGGGGAAGAGGATAAGCCTATATGAAACACCTACTATGTGCCAAGTACTGTGCTAAGCACTTTCACTTTACCATCTCATTTTACCTTCATAACAACCTGAAATATTAAGTTTTATTATCACTTCCACTTTACACGTAAGAAAATGAGTCAGACAAGAGCTTAAGTGATTCATCTAGGGTAAAATAGCTAGTAAGTATCTGAAGCAGGTTTTGAACTCAGGTCATCCTGACTCTAAGCCCAATATTCTATTCACTGTGCTACCTACCTACCTCTATTATTATTATTCAGCTTAGTTTTATGTATATTTATTTAACATAAATAAACCACTAATAAGAGACAGAATGGAGAAGTTATCGGGTAGAAGACTAGCCTTGTATTCAGGAAGACACGGGGTTATGTTTTACCTCTAAAAAAAAACATCTTGGCGACCCTGAGTAGGTCAATTCTCAGAGATAACAGGAAACTCTGAGACCATATCAGGAATTATCAAGAGGACAGATGTCCCATACCAAGAAGTTCCCTACAGTGATGGAATTGTGCCAAGAATTTCTTTATGATATTGAAATCATAGGTCTAGATTTCCAATCTTTCTCCCTCGAAGGCCCCTTTTCTATCTTCCCCTGAAGAAAAGACACTGATATATTAAAGGTTATATATAAACTAGAAATATAAGTCTGAGGATAAAAAGTTATCTCTAAGATTATAGGACTGTAGAATATTTGATCTATAGTAGAAATTGCCTTACAGAGATGTTCCCCATACCATTGCTGTCTCAGGTCTAGATGAAAACCAATAAACACACCCTCATACCCCAAACGCTGAGTAATGGGAGCCCTCTCTTGTCTATCAACAAATCAAGTACTTGTCTTTAAAGTACCAAAGGGTATCCTACTTGCATTTGGTGAGTGGTTAAAACAGGAAGAATTAGTCAAGCATGCCAAAATTGCTTCCTGGATCAGGGCATTTACTAGGCATTTGAGGGATTTTAATATGAACCAAGCATTCATGAGACCATTTGGAAGTAAAATAGAATCCTTAAGGGACCACTGTAACCTGTTCAAAACCAAAGTGGTGACTGCCTTCTTGAGCATATTACCTGTATGACCTTCATGAAGTCAATTGAATAAGAAGAGCTGGGTTCAAATTTTTGCTCCAATATTTACTGTTTTGTGACGTTATACAACTCATAATCCCTTTATGGACCTCTGTTTCCTCATTTGTATAGTGAGAGTGTTAGCAGCTAGTTTTTGTATATGACACATTAACATTTACAAAGTGCTTTAAAACATCATCTCATTTTATCTTCACAACAACCTTGAGATGTAGATGCTATTATTTCCCCCATTATGCAGATAAGAAAACTGAGGCAAATGGAGGTTAAGTGACTTGCTCAAGTTCACACAACTTTTGTTAAGTGTCTGAGGCAAGATCTGAACTAAGGTCTTTCTGACTCCAAGTCTAGTAGTTTATCTATTATATGATCTTGTGCTGCTGTTGCTGCTGCTGCTGTTGCTGCTGCTCCTCTGCCTTATAACCTTGGCCTACTCACATTTCCTCCATGAACCTCAGTTTCCTCATTTATAAAATGAAGGAGTTAGGATACTTAACTCCTGAGTTCCTTTTAAGCTCTAAATCAATAGTCTTATGATATCTGCTTGAGTCTGTGAGATAATCCTGAAGCCTAGGGGGGTGCATTAAAATAAGATCCCTGTGACCAATTACTCTGATCACATAGATGCTAGGTTGAATAGTAAGGAAATGGGTATCTGACATCCCACAACTATTACAGTCTAGCTAGTGATGTGATTTAAAAGAAAGGAAAAAAAAAAGGAAGGAAGAAGAGAGGAATGAAGAAAGGAAGGAGAAGAAGGAAGGAAGGAAAGAAAGAAAGAGAGAAAGAGAGAAAGAAAGAAAAAGAAAGGAAAGAAAGAAAAAATAAGGAAAGAGAAAACAAGAACATTTTGCTTTTGGTTGCATTTGGAGTTGGTAGCATTTAAATTTTTTTTTAATAATGTAAATATGTAACACATGCATGACACTTTTTCTTCTCTTATATGTGCCTTTAAGAATGATCTTTCATTTCATCAGCATAAGGAACACCCAGTGTATAAGAATCCCTTCCATCTGTGCAGATCACAAACCATCTGAGTCTTAGTAGCTAAGGTACAGAGAGTTGCCTGAGACACATCATGGTTAAGTGACTTGCCCAGTATCACACAATTAAAAAAAAAGACTTGAACACAGATCTGCCTCATTCATAGCCCAGAAAATTGCATACAATGTCATATTATTCTTACTTCTCCAGTTATATATACTTGACTGAAGGTTTAAGAATTACAGAATAGTTAATGAGTTCTCAGATAAAAGCCATATTAATATAATATTTAAAATATTCAGTTGAAAAAATATTTTAAAGTAACTCTTGTGGTCATAGTACTTGTTCCACAGTGGGGAAATACAATTTTTATAAAAGCCAGGAGTTCTCAAAGTGTGGTCTAGGGACCCCTTATACTCCTTGATATCCTTTCAAGGAATCTGTGAGGTCAAAACTATTTTCATAATAATGCCAAGACATTAAGATTTCTAATGTGGTAAATGACAATAGGCACAACTTACATAAACAGAAGCTCTTTGGGGGTCTTCAATACTTTTTTAAGAGCATAGAGCACTTCTGAGATCTATATGTTTGAAAAGTGCTGATCTGAGTCACCTTTCCTTCTGTCATAAAGCTAATCTTGTCATAGGGAAGTGTGGCTTATACTGAAATAGTTATGTTTAAAAAAATCACTGCTAGCTGATAGGTGTATAAGAGAAGTCCAAGCAAAGTATTATGTGAGTAAAGAGAGGAGGTCATTAACTAATGAAGGAATCAGAGAAGATATCCTAGAGCAGTGGTTCTCAATCTTGCTAATGCTGCAACCCTTTAATACTCGTATGTGGGGGTATCTGCATGTGGGCGGACCTGCTGGAGACAGACAGAGGGGTGGTGTCTTGATTCCTAAGACCATCAGAAATATGTGTTTTCCAATGGTCTTAGGAGACCCCTTGTGACCCCTGTGAAAGGGTCATTCAACCCCTAAAGGAGTTGCGACCCCAGGTTGAGAACCACTGTCCTAGAGGAAGTGGCATTTGGGAACTTTAAAGCATGAGTAGAGATTGAGTAGAGTTGAATAGGAGGTTATAGATTCACAGGGCATACAGAGCAGAATGAGTAAGGGCATAGGAAAGAACAGAATATATTCAGCAGATATGATTATATTGAAGAAGCAGTGTGAGATAGGGTTGGAAAAAGATAATCAATGATTTAAAGTTGTAGGTGGCCTCAGTGATCATCTAGTCCAAAGCACTTATTTTATTATAACTGACAAATATATAGCCCTTCGGAGTTGGCCAGATACTTTATATATATTATCTCATCAGAGTCTCACAAGAACCCTCTCAAATTAGTATTACTATTCTCATTTTACAGGTGAGGAAATTGAGGGTCAAGGATGGTAAGTGATTTTCCCAAGGTCACGTAGTTATTAAATGGAACAGTCAAAATTTGAACCTAGATTCTCTGACTCCAAATCTGCTTCCCTTTCTGGCACATTGTGTTTATTCCTTATGGTGATAACCACATTGTCTTTTATTCTAGACAAAATAGTTTTAACTCTTTTGATAAGTAACTGAGAACAACCAAAGCTCTGTGGGGGAAAAATCACTAACATGTTTTTGCATGAGAAAGATATCTGGCAGCTATGAAGGCCTGAAGAGAGAGAAGGTAACCTTTGTTTTGAGGCTACTACAACAGCTTGAATTATGGTTATGGCAATGGGAATGCCTAGGATGAGACATACTGAGAGATCTTGTCAATATTGAATATTGTCAGTATTGAATAGCAGTTCGTGTTAAAATGACCTTGGGAGTTTTAATGTGACGTTGGGTAAGTTATTTGATATCCCTATGCCTGTTTCCTCATTTTACAAATGAGAAAGCTGAACTAGACATACCTAAGGTCCCTTCCAGCTCTAAATCTATGATCCTACAAAGACAGATAGAAGAATAGCAATGGTTGCTGAAGAAATGTCCTGGAGAGAAGTAAAAATGGATGAATGGACCAAAAAACAGTTCTTTTGAGAAAGGAGGACAAATTAAATGACCTGTATTTTAAGGAGTGGGATAGAAGATTTAAGAGAGCTCCCAAATGATCTCAAGAGGATCTGAATTCATATTCTACCTCTGACACAGTCTGTGACCTTGAGTAAGTCACTTGACCTCCTTGGATCTGTTTCCTAACCTGTAAGATGAGGACATTGTGTTAGATGACCTGAGGTCACTTCTAGTTCTTGATCTATGATTCTCTGATCTTTTCAATAAAGCATAAATATAATCCATTGCCTGTGAATATGCAAGTTAGGACTAGAGTTGGATTTGGGGACCTTGATAAAAGGCAAAGTGAATTTTTCATAATCTACCTCCAGGGCAGATTGTACAGAGTGCGTCTATTATTCTCACTTTACTGATGGGAAACTAAAATTAGGCAGTCACATGACTAGAACATCATAATTAGGACCAGAGTCCAGGTCTCTTTTAATTCAAAATCCAGTGTTTTTTCTATTGTGCCATGGGACTTATGAAATGAAATATTCAAAGTGGTCAAAGCAAAGACTTTTAAAAAATGGTCTCCTTTTATTGCTTAACTGTCCTTCCATATTTGTATAATGACTTGTAGTATGGAAGAAGAATGTTGCATTTAATTTTCAATTTTCAATTAATTGTTTTAAATTCATAAACATGTAATGCCAGCAATCATCACACCTAGGTTCTTTACAAAAGTGCTACAATAATTTTGGAACTGCAGTATTTTCTGGGAAGTGGCATCATCTATCTTGGCAAAGAATATCCTAGCAATGGTGCTTCTCTCTCTGCCAGAGTCTTCCATATCATGAAGTCAGAATTTTCCACTGGCCAGAATTGAGTAGAACTGAGGTATCTGTGAATGGAAATTGAAAGGGAGGGTAATCATATGTAAGAGATATTTTTTTTTCTTTAGTAAGTTCTGTATTAGTAAAAAGTAAGGATGCCTTATGAAGTGACTTCTCTAGTTTTCTTTATTTTCTCTCTGTGACTTGATAGAAATTTGGTGACAAATCTAGGGATCACAGAATGTTAGAACTGGAAAGAATCTTAGTAATCATCTGCTTCAACCTTTTTCATATTACTGAAGAGAAAATTGAGGCAAGGAAAGTTTAAAAGATGTCCACAAAGTACAGTTAGTTATTGGCAGAATCAGGGATAGAACCCAGATTTCTGTATACACTGTTCTTTCCACTAACACCTATTATGTATGCCCAGTCCTTATCATGTTTCTGAGCACCTGATGAAAGGATGAAAAAGTGAGAACAAGCTCAATTAATGCTTTTTCTTTTTTAATTGCTGTTCTTTATTTAGTATTTCATTTTCCCCAATTTCATATAAAATAATTTTTGACATTCATTTTTAAAAGCTTGAGCCCCAAATTCTCTCCCTCCTCCTGCCCGTCCAAATGAGAAGGCAAGCAATTTAATATAGGTCGTACATGTGTAGTCGTGAAAAACATTTTCATATTAGTCATGTAAAAGAAAGAATTGACAAGAATACTAATGAAAACAAAGTAAAAACCAAAAAGCATATGCTCTGATCTGTGTTCTGGCTCCATCAGTTCTTTCTCTGGGGATGAAGAGCACTTTTCAGCATAAGTGCTTCAGTGTTGTCTGGGATCACTGTATTGCTGAGAATAGCTAAGTCATTCACAATTGATCATCTTATAGTATTGCTGTTACTGTGTACAACGTTCTGGTTCTAGCTAGTATTCTTTCAATCTCTCAACTTCACTGCATTCCAGAAATGTATTAACTTCTTACCATATGGAGCTTCATCATCACTTGCTCTGCAACCTTTTGCACAATGTGTATAAAATCTATAGCTTTGAAAGGCTCGATGCAAATCAGCATAGACATCAGTGAACACTCCTCCCATTTTCCCTGAATACATTCTCTTGTTGACTTGTTGACATCTATCCCCAGGGAGAACACAAAGGCAGAAAATCCACAACCAAACTTTATGAGTATAACTGCTTCCACCTCCCTGACTCTGCCATTGTCTTCCCTGGACACAGGCACTCCACTGACTCTTTGTTTTATTTAACGTTTTTAAATTATGAACTAAATAGTCATCAACAATCACATTCAAATATGTCAGAAATGAAAATATGTAACTAAAAACTTGTTTCATCATTTATTTTTTCCCTTTTTATGTCCTGTGAACTTTTTTCTTCCTCTTTGTATTCAAAATGTTATATTAGTACTTTTTCTGTTTAATTTTTCATATCTCTGTCATATCTCATTACTCATTTACCAATAGTAGTCCTTCTTTATAACAAATAAGAATAGTCAAGCAAAACAAAATAACATATTGCCAAGTATGAAACTGAATGTTTTATTAAAATGAATGCTCTCCTAGTCAATCACCTTTCTGCTAAGAGGCATGCTTCATCATCAGTCTGCTGAAGTCATGATTAGTCACTGTATTACTGAAAGTTGAGTCTCTCACAGCTGTTTTATATTACTGTGGTCATTGTCTAAATCAGTGTTGTGAAACTCAAATAGAAATAGGCTTTGTTAAATCACACAATAGGATCCCTGAAGGTAGCGTATTGACTTAGAATGCCATATGTCAACATTGTCTATATTTTATTTTATTTTATTATTACTTATTTTAAAATTTTTCCTAATTACATTTTAATATGCTTCAAACGTTGTTGTGTTGTTGAATGCACATTTGACACTTGTGGCCTAAATTCTTCTCCTTGATTCAGTATTTCATTTTGCATCAGTTCCTACAGATCTTCCCAGTTTGCTCTCAGTTCTTCAAATATAGAATTTCTTGTAGCACAATAACATTCTATTTCATCCATGTACTATAATTTGTTCAGTCATTCTCTCAATTGATAAAATCTCCTTCGATTTCAGTTCTTTGCTGTCACAAAAAAATACTGCTATAAATGGTTTTGTTCATATATGAGATATTTCCTTCTGGCTTTGATCTCCTTATGTATTGCTATTTGAAATGCTATTAGTTATTTGGGGGTTTAATTCCAAACTGTTTTCCATAATAATTGGAGCCAATCCTGGATTCTAATAGCAGAACATTAGTATACCTATCTTCCCAAGCATTTCCAACAGTTGCCATTTTTGTCTTTGGTCACTAACTAAATCTTTTTATCAACATCAAGTAATATAGTCTCTGAATTCACTCTATCCTATGAAATGATGGCCAGTTCTTGTAGGTATTAAACTTCTATTCACCAGCATCCTTGATTTATAGAACCCTTTAACACTGCAGTACAAACAAATTTACAATTAGATATTGCCTAAATCAACCCTTCTCCAAGACTACCCCCCAACTCCCACCTCCAATCCATTGGCAGGAACTATAAAATCTCAGATTGTTGCCAAGGGATCTCAATGATCATCTATTCCAAACTATACTCATGAAAAATATTTGCTCCCACTGAACCCTATACCAATATGTCATGCAAGTGGTCATCCAAACTTTATTGGAATACTTACAGTTAGGGGAAACTGATTACTTTAAGAGTTATCTCATTCCATTTTTAGAAAGTTATTATAGAAATTTCCCCCCAATCTCAAGCATTAACTTATTCCTGTGTAGCTCTCACCCATCACTACCAGTTTTGCTATTTAGCATCATGCAGAATAGTCATCCTTCTTCCACTTAATGCTAGAGTACAATTATATTCCCACTGAGTTTCCCCCCTAGAAATACTCCTAGTTTCTTCAACTGATCCATATATGATATGGATTTGAGCAAAGTTGGAGCAGAGTAAACTGTATTTGTCCTTTCCCATAGAAATCACAGTGTTTCCACATTCTAGGACGTCATTTCCATTTTTCCTGTTGCCTAATTAGTTTTGTCTATCCCCCTACTCCTTGTGAATTTATTAATACAGGAAGAACACAGATGTGGTTTCTGGATCATAAGTTATAGATAGGCTATATAATCCAACCTCTTCAATAGGCTATCAACCCCATTTATTATGAGTAATTTATTCTCCACAATAAACCAGATGGTGTCTTGTGTTTGTTCTAGGGCTATCAGGTATGACCTTAGATAAGTCATGTCTTTCTCAGTCTCAGTTTCCTTATGTGTAAAATGAGAGTATTGGACTATATCATCTCTAGGTCATCTTTTAACTGTGACATTCTTTATTTCCATGCATTATTTCTTTGTAATCATTATAACGATAATTGTGTTTTAATGGGCAACATCAGAGGCAACATAGTATAACTGATACAGTACTGGACCTAAACTCAGTAGATACACATTCAAACCAAGGCTCAGACCCTTGCTAGCTCTATAATCATTCATGGATAATTGTTAAGCTCTCTGAATCTCAGTTTCCTCATCTATAAAATGAAACTAATAGTTCTTTTGCTACCAATTGTGAGAAAGTATTTTGTAAACTTTAAAGCATTATAAAAATGTATCTTACTATAATTATTTTAGAGGATTAACTTTTGAAGCAGTAATAACTAATATTTATATAGTTATTTAAGGTTTAGATAGCACTTTCCTCATACCACATAAAGTCATGATTGTAAACATTCTTGTCTTCATTATGCATATGGGGAAACTGAGGCTCAAAGAGGTTAAATGTCTTGCTCAGATTCCCTAGGGCAGTAAGGTTTGGAAGCAGGACTTGAGCACAAGTCTTCTTAATCCAAGACAAGTTAGTAGTCTTTCTTCTCTACCAAAAACCTCTAGAACAAAATAGAGAAAGCCAAATTATGTTTTATAGAAATTTGATTTATGTGCAACTTTTCAAGAATACCTTGAATACACATACATATATATATGAGAGAGGGGTGGGGAGAAAGAAGGAAAGAGGGAGGGGGGGGCACCTGTATTTTTAAAGAACGTAGTTTATACTTTTGTGATTTCCATATATTCTTTCTTCTCAAAGTTGATTTATTTCTTTAATTGAGTAAAAGCAGTTCATATCTCTGTTTAGAAGTTTGTGAACTGGAATTTGATCTCTGGGTTTAATTTCAGGAAGGTCTTAATTCTTATAATATGTCCTCACTTTCTGCCTCTCTTAGTTATAGTCATTTAATCATTCAGCTCAGTACAAATAGTTCATCAGGTCTTTAACAACAGAACAATGACACAAGAAATGGAAATCCATATTAGGAACAGGCCCTAAATCAGCCTTCTCTGATTAATTCCCCCCTTTATTCACAAAGCCTAACTCATCCTGACTGAATCAATCAAAAAGCTATTACTTTCATACTTGCAAGTGTTGCTTTCAAAATCAATAAAAACTCAGTTCATTTTTAATATGCAATATATTACAAAAATAAAAAAATTCCCATTTACTTGAGTTGGAAATTTATGAAAAAGTAAGGTAGTTGGGAAACTCTTCTTGGCTAATACAGTACATTTTTACTATTTTATCACTTTCCAATACTGACTTTGTTTTTTATCACTTATTTAATTTTTGATTGCTGCTAACTTTGTTTATGTCTTCATTATTTCACCACAACAATGAATTGCTTTATGATCAATTGCTGCTCCATGCACCTGAAGTACAGCTCTGATCACCTCCCTACTATAAAACTGTAAATAGCTCCCCATCTCCTACTCAACTTGAATTTACAACCATATTCTCTTCTCCTAAAGAACAATCACCCTATCCAAACTTTCTATGATGAATGAAAAGTCTGAGACACAGATTCTAGGTAATTAATAATCAATTAATAATCAATTTGTTAATTACAAATAGTAAATAATCAATAAATTGAGGTCAGTGGCCCTCTAGGAAACTAAAGATGCCCTTGGAGAGTATCCAATATTTAAAGACCCTTGTAGAAGTGATTGTTCCTGATGGGTGGGAATCAACTCTGATCAGTTAACAATTAATGAAAGAATTAATATTATAATGAGAGGTGGGCTTATTTTAATAAGGGTCTGGGGGAACTTCAAGTCACTCTTGGTCAGACTCCTTTCCACCTAGATCACACCAGTAGAGGGTAATCTGGACAAAAGTGGCTGGAGTCAAACAAAGCAGGCCAGAGATAGGAGAGTCAGGAATCAAATGGAAGTTTAATTTCAAAGTGAAGAAAATGCTTGCAAGTGGAAGTCCTACTGAGAAGGAAGGCTTATGTCAGGGGTAAGGTTTTTAAATATGAAAACCACAAAAAGGCAGGACCCACCACAGTTATTCTTAGGTCTTGAATAAATAGATCCTATGGTTGACATTTTTGGGGGGAGCAATATATGCATTCTTGGGTCCTATGGAAACAGATTCCAAGTTATTAGAATCATTGAGTCTTCTGATTGTCTCAAGATTTAAAAGTCATTGAACCTTGTGATCATTCAGTGGGGTAAAGAATCAGAGTTAATATGGAGGGAACAGGAGAGTAGTACCTGGTTTGGTTCATTTAGCAGGTATAGGCACAAGGGTTTTTCAGTGTGTGAGGAGATATGATTGATCGTTTTCTGCAGCAGCATGTTGAGTGCAATTCTAGCTCTCAGACCAGAATCTCCTGAGAAATATGGAAATCATAAGTCCTAATTCTGGGGTCTTGCTGTGACTGAGATCATCTGGAGGGTGAGCATGAAGGTTTGTTCTTATACCAAACTCTGGACAAAGATGGGTTTTAGCTCTGGAAAACAGGGTGTTTCCTAATATCTTCACATTAGAAATAATTAAGTCTGATATATCTTTCTCAGACCAGTCTCCATACTCCTCTGGCAGATAAGCCTTAACCCAGTAGGTCTACCTCTCAGCCATTCTAGGTAGCTAGAAAAGCATATACCCAGAGACCTTTCCCCAAATATGGGCAAAATCTCTGAAATGGACATTGAGAGGTTGCCCATCAATTGGGCAAGGAAAATTTGTGGTATATGATTTTAATAAAATATTATTGTGCTATGAGAAATGATTAGCAAGATGGCATCAGAAAAACCTTGAAAGACTTATATAAACTGATAACAGAGTGAAGTGAGAAGAACCAGGAAAATACTGTGCACAGCAATAACAATATGTATAATGAACAAGTGTGAATCTCCAGAGAAAGAACTAATGATATCTGAATACAGACTGAAGGCTTCCTTTCTTCCTTCCTTTCTTCCTCCCCCCCCCCCTTTTTGGTTTCTTTCACAAAATGACTTACATAGAAATATTTTACATGATTGCTGTATAACCTATATCAGATTGCTTACTATCTGAGGGAAGGGGGAGGAAAGGGAGAAGGGGATAGAAATTGAAACTCAAAACTTAAAAAAAAGTCAAAACTTCTTTTTATATGTAATTGGGGAAAATCAAATATTATTTAAAAATTTTGAATTCCAAATTCTCTGCCTCCCTCCTCTTCCCCCACCCCTTGAGAAGGCAAGCAATATGACATCAATTATACATGTGAAATCATGCACAACATATTTACATAACAGAACTGTATCTTATTCATCTTTCTACATGCCTTAGCAGCTAGTACATTGCCTAAATATTTGTTATGGTGAATTGAATTTTCATTTGTAACAATTTGAAGACATAATCATTATATACAAATCTACTTTGAGCTATCTAATATGTATGTGTAAGTGTGTTTTTGCCTTTTTTTAAAAATGGAATCAGAAAGCTATGAGCTTTGGTTGGTTTCCTATAAACCAGTTTATTCCAAATTTATTCCAATATAACTACATTATTTCTGAGGTCTTTTGGGGAATATTATAAAACATAAAATATAAAGTGAATTAGTATCTGTCAGGAATCTATTACTCTTTCTTCTTTTTGAATAATATTTTTAATGTTACATCTGTACATGGCAAACTATTTTTAATCAGCATCCAGCATTCTATTAACTATAACTCCCTATTAATGACCATGTTTACAAATCTATGATGCCCTAATTGATGTTTATATTATTGACACTGAAGCAATGAAGATCTTGAAGTGTCTTATGAATCATCAAGGAGTATTTATGTTCAGTGTAATTTTAATGATGTCTGTTTCATTGCACTTTAATTATTTGAACACTCCTAACTTAAATATGATAGGTATAGATTTCTATTAAGCATTTTAGATGATTAACTAGAATACCTCAAATCCCAGACAATGCCAGCTAAAGCCTTTTGGTAAGCAAATCACTACCTTCCCACAACCATGATCACATGTAATGAGGATCTGGGGTACCACGGAAACCCAGTTCTTGGACGGTTCATACTTCGTAGTAATGACCATAAACATAGCAAAAAATATATTGGACCGTAAAAAATGGCTATTTTAAGGGTCAGTTTGTATGCTTAGAATTGGATAGAAATTATGTGTATGTATGTATGTATGTATGTATGTATTATACATTTATAAATGTGCATATATGTGTATATGTGTTTATATATGAGAAGGATTTTTTTCCCCAAGTGATGAATAACAACTCATCCTACTAATGTCATTTAATTTATAATCCACTTTTGATATTGTTGATCATAGAATGTTGCTGACTCAATTTTTGCTGGTCAGTTGTAGTGGATTTGATTCCCAGAGAGGTTCCCTAATAGGATTGTGGTGATTTTTCTCCCTAATGCGTATATGGAAATACATTATGTGTTGGAGACATGTCTTTATTTCTACCTTTATTGCTTATGCAACATTACTGTATCTTTTCTGAGGAAGTAAAAATAGAGAAATAAATTGCTGAATGGCATCCCAGTGTCCTGAAGGATTTAATGTCTCCAAATTTGCCTCACTTCATACTAGCTTTTAACTATAGTAGCTTTTTTTCAAAAGGTCAGCTAGAATTGAATAAGCAAAAATAAGCAAAACAAATTAAATTAAAAAAAAAACAGCTTTCCTAGTATGGAAAAATATCTTCCTCTGCCAGTGTGTTGCCTCTTAGAACTGGTTTCTTTGTAGCGCTATTTTAAAAACAGTGACTGAAGATTTTTCCTAAATTATCCTAGGGCTTACTCAATGACAGCTATGAATAAATAAGAGAACACCTGGCATCCAGCACTGTTATCCCTGCTGCTACCAATGTTCCCTTCCAGGAGTTGTACAACTTGGTGTGGGGTTTCCCTATAGAGGGTACTCCAGTAGAATAGCTTAAGAATGTTAATCAGATTGGAAGAATCTTTTCATCTGATATTTCTAAGAACAGTGAAAAATCAGGTTAGAATACATTGTGACGGAGAGGCTTTCTACTTTTCAGTGAAACAGTCACTGGACATATTAGAAATCATACTTTTTAGGCATTATTTCTGAAAATGTTGAGGTTACAAAAACCACTTCCTTCCCCACTCCACACTAAAAAAAAAAAAAAAAAAAAGAAAAATCATGGCTGCATTAGAGATCTGTCCAGAGAATGCTTTCAGAAAATCAAAATTGTCAGGCAGAGTTGAATAATTTTATTTTTATTCTTGTAGTACAAGCCTTCATTTCATGGGCAAATGAAGCACTTAATGCCAAGAACTTTGATGCATTGCTAGAAAGCCCTCTTTGATATAAAGGTGGTCAGAGTCTGAGCATGATTGAAGGGAAAAAATTGGGTAGGAATAATAAAAGTAATTAACATATAACCCCAGATGAAAGCGTCCAAATGAATACGATTTTGGATGAGGCAGGGTTGTTCTACACATCAATTTAAACTAAGACCTAACTTAAGGAAAAATATCTATCTTGATTGAAGATTAAGCATATAAAATCCATTCAGCCTGATTCCATGTTTAGAAACTTGTGTCAGCTATCTAATAGGGAAAGATGTTTTTCAAATGTATCTGGCAAGAATTCAAGAATTTAAAGGTAAATTTACATATGCATATACATACATATATACATGTGCACATCTATACACGTATACATTCAACCCTATCAAGATTGATTCATAAATGAAAGTTATATTAAAGAGTTCAAAAATGGAAAATAGCACCCATGTCCCCTATAAGGACTAAATAGTTGTTATAATGTTACGTCATGAACTTTGGGATAGAGCTTAAAAATATGATTTCTCTGGCAAATAAACATTTTTTCTATCGTCTTTTATTCAGCTTGAATGTGATTTTTTTTTCCATCTTGAAAAAAAATCTCAAAAACTGGGTGATGAATCTGCAGACAGAAGAGCACTTAGAAAGCTTTATTTTCAAATCCTTTACCATTACTTCACTGTGTGAAAGGTTAAACTACAAGACTTGTGTAAGGTTCCATATAACTCTAAATTCTATGATTCTATGATGAAACAATTAAGATCCAATGAAATCACTAACAATACCATATCAATAAGGTGCAGTTTTGAGAAGCTGTTAACAATTAGAATTTTCAGGCTATGCAAAAATAGGCAGAGTATAAACTTAAAATGTCTATAATGTAATTCTGACAATAGATCAGAAGGTTACCACCTTCCTTTATTTCTACTAGTTTACTAAATTAAAGGAAGGCCTAAGGTCTTTCATAAAGGCCTTGTGTTCTTGTAAAGTAGCCTTTTAAGCCAGTTCATCTAGTTTTTGATAACCCACTTGAGTTGGCTGACATTGGAAGGGGAAAAACTAGATAAAAGGAGTGACAAAGAATCGAGACTAAGAAAGGGACGGTTTTCCACCTCTCCTTCCACATCCAATTATCAGAGAGAGAAAAAGAAAAGATGTTTCGGTGCTGAGCATCTATTCCAAAATTTGTGCTATTTTTAAGATGAAGGCTATTTTATAACACTGTCTTCAAAAAAAAAAAAACCACAAGTAGAAATCCTAAGCATATCACTGATATCACGAAATTTTACCAATGTGCTTATAGAAGGTAAGCTAAGCCTCTGGCCATGTGGTAGTATGTCTTGAAATATAAAAAAAATATTCTGGCTTTTTGTGTTCCTCCAGAAGTCCTAACACATAAGTGGTCTTGAAACTGCCAAGCACAGCCTTAACTAGGAACTCTGGCAAATTTGACTGAGCTAAGGAAAGTTGGTAATGGAACATGGGTGATGGTCCTTATGTATATTCACTACTTAGTGAATGTGGCTGAGATATACCAGAGGCAGAGCTTATGGGATATGAGAATCTCAGAGGCGAGGATGAATAGAGAAAACTGACAGAGCCCTGTACTGAATGTATTAGTATCATTAATCACAACATACAATCATTAGAAAATTACACAAACCCTCCACCCCTCAATGTCCAGCAAACCTCAGTTTCATCCAATGGGAGGCCTTTTCTCCATTGTGATTCAGGGTGGTCTCTCTGATTCCCTGGATCCCCTTCCATGATCCTAGCTCCTTCCTGAATCCACCAGTCACCTGGATTCAGGGGCAGACAACTGCCAGGTCCTTGTCCAATCCTCAGGGCAGTCTCTGGCACACACTGAAGTTCACAGGGTCCAGCACTTCTCAAACCCTTCACCACTTCTGTTGCTGGGAACTCAAGGATCAGCCAGGCCACAAACCAACAAAGACTTATACCAATCATGCTTCTTCAGTCCTCCAGCAGTTCAGCTGGCCCTAGGACCCAGGAGAAATCTTGGCCTTCCAGGCAGCCTTCCAGGAGGCCTTCCAGGTGGCCTTCACCAGATTCTCCAACAGCCCAGCTCCCAGATGCTGGGACAATCCTGCTTCCTCCAGCAGGAGCCACCAGGAGGAAGATTCCCAATTCTGTCTCTCTGTCTTTAGAACTCTTCTTATATACACATACTGGCCTTCTGGATCAGCCAATCCCCTCCTGCAAAGTCAGCAACGGGGGACTTTATGCCCTCTCAACAGGAGACAGAGCTCACACCTTCCATACTTAGCCCTAAGTTGCTAAGAGCTAAGTGTCTGCCAAATCGATTACTGTTACAGGGGTACATATGCTTAAACTATCACTCACAGGCCCATAATGGAACATTTACCCTTAGTCATCAGGCAGTAGACATTATTTGTTCAAAGCAAAGATATTTCCAATAAGATGGAACAGTAAGAACTATAGCTATGAGACATTCTCCCAGATAAACCTGGGATACAATACCCCATAAATACAAAGTCGTTAGTCTGAATAATGGACACAATTTAGACTGTTCTGGAAGTAAAGCAAATATTTAGGGGATACATGGGGGTAAGACAACTCCACTGAAATTTAAAGGGGCTTCATATATTTTCTCTTCTTAAAAGTGTTGTTACTCTGCTTTACCTTTTCCTTCCCCCACACTGCAACACCTCTGCTAGCCAAAGTTCTTAGTTGAATCTCTCTGCAGTGTGCCTCCCAGGAACCAGGGTCAATTTTCTCTCGAATCCAACATGTTTCTTCTCTGATACCAGATCTCACAAACCTTGAGTTTAGTCTTTAAAGCTGTTTCCTTTCCCAATTCTGTGTCTCTATTGTGGGATGTGTGTCTCAAACCAGGTGATTATTTCTAATTCAAAAAACATCATAACCTTCCCTCTTGCCTCACCCTTCTTATGAAAACAAAGGAGCCTCATTCCACAAAACAGTTCTTTGCCTCAACCCAACCTTTGCAGCATTTCTCCAATATGCCCCCTTTTCTCCTCTGATACTGCCACTACTCTAGTACTGGCCTTCTTTACCACATGCCTGGCTTATTGCAACAACCTGATGGTGGATCTGCCTGCTTCAAGTTTTTCCCCCACTCCAACACATCTTTCATTAAGACATTATAGTGATTGTCCTTAAAGCACAGGTTAAATCATTTCACTTTCCATGCTCGGTAAGCTCTAGTGGGTGATGGAAATAGGGTTGGGAAAGGAAATTCCACTGAGTTTCTCAGTATTTGAGGACACTAGTGACAGAGTAGATTGAGGCTGGGCCTGGAGTTAAGAAGACCAGTATGCGAATATGTCTTTAGCCACTTCCTAGCTGTGTGACCTGGGGCAAGTCACTTAACCACTGTCTACCTCAGTTTCCTCAACTGCAAAATGAGAATTATAATAGTACCTACCCCAGCAGGGTTGTGGTGAGGATCAAATGAGATAATATTTATTAAAAAAGTGTTTAACACAATGCTTGACACATAGAAGACACTATATAAATACTTCCCCCTTCTCTTCCCTTCCCCTCCTCTTCATATTTCAAACATTAAGGGGAGGAAAGAGTGCTACCAAATTTATAGGCAATTTCTATACTAATATTATGGGAGGTGAATTGAGGCTTCTACATTCATAGTCTACATCCATAATAGGAACAATACTAATTTAGATAAGATAGCATTAGAGATATTTGAGAATTTTGTCAGTAGATCTTCATTTTCCTTATAAGGTTTTGTGCCATCATATATTGTTAGTTATAAGACCTGTCAGCTCATAAGCAGAGCAATTGGATCACAAACAATGATGTGATTTCATGAAGAGGTACTTCCCCTAAAATGTCATTCTGGAAATGCTCTAATGAATGAAGCCTAGCATTACACTATTAGATCTACATTTTGTTTAACATTTGATGCCAGTTAAAATTCAAATAGCCCCATAGGAGAGGTGATGTTGGTGTTGTACTTTAACATTTATCTGTATAGCCTAATGTGAATGGTGGTTGTCTACAATTTTGGAACAGAATATGATCAACTTGGATACCTGAGGGTGTGTGTGCATGTAGGGATGGTTTGGGGAGTGGAGGATTAGATCAGGATAGAAGCCTGCTGGGAAGAAATCAGAAAGGTGAGCCAGAGAATGCAGCAGATAAACTTTATTTAGAGTCTTCTTATTTGTGAAATATTGGAAACATCATTACATTTGGTATAAAAAAAAAATTAAAAAAAAAACACCAAAAACCATCTTGTTTAAGTTTCAGATTCAACATTCAACTAGTAGTTAGATCAGGGGCAACTAACAAATTCTGCACCTCAGTTTTTTCTCTCAGTAAAGTGGGAATGTTTACCAGTTCTCTGAACATACAACACACTTCTAAATTTAATCTGTATCATTAACTTGTTTTCTTTCACTTTCTTAAGTCTAGACAATCAACAAAATAATGACTCAAATCCCAATTGGAAGTATTTGCTGCAAGGCATAAACACTTTCCCTGAAATTTTAACACTGTTTTCAAGGTTTACACTCCAGCTTATTGCCATAGAAAACATTTTATCCATCCTCAGTAAATGTTACTATTGTGTGGTATAATTTAATAATTCTATGGAAAATATATTTAAATTTTATGTGAATCATTTATTTGTGAATTTATTGACCTTCAGAAAGCTGATTATTTTACTCTTCCCCAACCAGCAACCCCAACCCCAACTCTTCCCCAACCCCAAATCACATATATGCATATATACAAATAGGTAACAATTATATTGCACTTTGTATACATGATCTCCCTTGAGCACCACAACAGTCCTGTGAGGTAGATGATATTACCCATATGACAGACAAGAAAACTGAAACTGAGAGTGGTTGAATGACTTATCCATAATCATACAGAACAGTGGTTCTCAACCTTCCTAATGCTGGGACCCTTTAATACTCATATGTGGGCATATCTGCATGTGGGTGGACCCACCTGGAGACAGATAGAGGTGTGGTGTCTTGGTTCCTAAGACCATTGGAAGTATATGTCTTCCAATGGTCTTAGGAGACCCACAGGTTGAAAACCACTAATAAAGAAGAATGATTTGACCTCAAGTCACCCTGACCCCAAATCCAATATGCAATTGTAAAGAGGATTTCTTAGATAGAAGCAGTGTGGCCAGGTGAGAGCTGGTGAGAGCCAGAAAGTACAGAGTTCAAGTCCTATCTCTGACACATATAGGCTATGTGACTGTGAGAAAGTCACCTAACCTCTTAGTACCCAGAACAAATTTCTAAAACTACTAATTATGAAATAGTTGCTTATTTGCTTTGGTAGGTTGTTCTTGTTTCTTTTCTGGATGTCTCCCAATTTATATCAGCAGTTTTTGTGTAATTTATAATCTCAGGATGCAGGTTGCCTGGGGCATCAAAAAGTTATATGATGTGTCCATACTTCCATACTCCAATTGTTTTTAGCCTGAGGTCCATGAAAGTTAAAGAAAAATATTATGATAACTATATTTCAGTATAATTGATTTCCTTTTGTAATCTCATATATTTTATTTTATGCATTTACTAAAATTCTGAGATAAAATCCATAGACTTTAACAGTGCCAAAGCAATCCAGAAGACAAAAAAGTTCTAATAACTCCTGACATAGTATTCACAATGAAATTCTGAGTGGAAAAACACTCTTATGAATGCCAGTGGATACCTCCTTTGTAAAATTTAGTATGAGAGAGGAGCCCAGACTCCTAGAGTAATAAAGGGTTCAGTGACTTTTGCAGAGCCATGAAGCCAGTGTGTGCATCAGAAGCCATGAGCTTAAGTTTCCTGGCTCTAAGACCAGCTCCCTGTCTACCTCACCAT
>CM053580.1:113050066-113133573 GCA_028627135.1 Pseudochirops cupreus
TGAATGAATATATCTCCTTCCATCCCGTTCTTTAATAAATCCATAGGGAAATGGGGCAGCTAGGTGGCACAGGGAATAGAGCACCAGCCCTAGAGTCAGGAGCACCTGAGTTCAAATCCAGTCTCAGATACTTAACACTTACTAGCCATATGACCTTGGGCAAGTCACTTAACCCCAATTGCCCTGTCTTCCCCTCTCCAAAAAGCAAAAAACAAAACAATAAATCCACAGGAACATGTACAATGCTAGAAGATAGTTCAAGTTGCCACTGAGAGAAATGTATTAATAATTTTAAATTAAATGTATTCATAACTAATTATTGAGTCAGGACCAAGATTTTTCCTCTTTTCCACTTCCTCATCCAGAAATCAACCAGTGTGGGAAATCTTTCTCAAAGATTATCCCTGCTCATTGGGTTTACTCAGAAAGGTCTGGGAAAATGTAGATTCTCCCTTTTGTCAGACAAGTGATACAGAAATTAATGAGCCTCTTTGACCAAGCCTTCAGTGATCCAAGCCATATACTCTCAACATCCTCATTAGAATGACTCCCTCATAATATCCATTGTTTTATGAACTGTGAACCAGTCAGAGATGATTATCAACTTCAGGAACGTCTACTCTTCAAAGATCATATAAATGGTAAGCTCATGACCATGAAAGGTCTCTTACATTCAAGAGTGCCAGTGACCTCTTTTTATTAATTAACATGCTAGTCTTATTAATAACATAATTAAATTAACCAGAGACGATGTCTCTCAAACTTTTTAAATGCCACAGTACAACTGTGTATATGCATATTTGAATATGAGGAAATGTAATTATTATCAATACACCTATCATAGGCATGCAGTTATCTGGAAAATTCAACTATCTTAAATATAAACTAGAATGAGTAAAAAAGCAAAAAATAGCCTCTAAGTGACATATTTGATACAATAAACCTTATGACCTTATCAGTATAGTGACTGAACATCCCAGATTTTCCATTATATTGATGATTTCAATAACATAAAATGTGCTGAAATGTAACTGTGAAAATGGAATATTCTTTGTGAGGTCTGATGTCCCACTTACTCACTTGGCAAACATGTTTATTCTACTCTCTGAAGCTCTTTTTTGTCCACAATCAATGAATAGTTTTTTTATACAATTGCTCCTATTTTGCATGAAGCACCAACATATTTGATTTTCTCATTTAAAACTTATGACATATTAGAAAATGTATATTAAAAGTGTCTAGGGGCTATGTGAGGCAAGCATACATACCCACACACACACACACACACACACACTCACATATATGTGTGTATGCATGTGCACATGTGTTTATATTTGTGTATGTATACATGCATGTTTGTATATGTTTATATGTATATATGCACATGTCTACATATGTATATGTGTGTGTATGTTTATACATGTAGTAATGCTGTACTTTAATCAAGGCCCCAATATTCATAGCTACCATTTATAAACTATTTTAAGATTTGTGAAGTATACTTTTTTTTTTACCACTTAACTTAATATTCACAATAATCCAATGAGGCCTGTGTTATTAGTGCCATTGTTTCATATTAGGAAACTGAGGCACAAAGACATTAAATGACTTGCTTAAAGTGGCGCAGCTGCTAAGTGTCTGAGGCAAGCTTTGAACCCATATTTTCCTGGCCCCATTTATTGTACTTGTAATGGTAACGGGATTTGAAGATCTTCCATGCCCCTTGTATTAGCGGGCTGGCAGGTACTTAGCACTTAATTTTGGGTTCATAATTGTGTCAGGTGTTGAGACCCAGAACTTGTAAATCCCCCAGTGGGATGAACTTGCTTACATAGCAGGAGGGGGTGAGCAGGGAGGAACCAGAGCCGAGTCCGGGCCATGCTGGAGCCAACGTGGTAATCAGAAGCAGCTGAGTGGGAGCAGGTAGAGGCACAAGCCAGCAAAGATACAAGCAGCAGCTGTGGCAGAGCTTCTTCAAAGAGACAGCCAGAACTTCTGCTGAGGACTGCCAGAGATGAGAACTACAGTGGGGCTGGAGCTGCCGGGAGCAAGCTGTGTGGAGGCTGGGCAGTTACAGTGAGTGAGGAGAGGAGGATCTTTGCCTGTTTTGTTTCAAAGGCTTGGGGATGTGGGTGTTCACTGCATTAACTATGTGTACCAATTTCATGGCTGCTATAATGGTTTTGACTTCCTGGTTTGGGGACTCAGCTTTCTGGTATATCTTTATGTATTCTCTATATAGAATAATCTCTTTGGTGTGGTCCACTATGTGGAGAGTCTGTTACATTTTGTGATTCACAACTGTACCAGCATATTTATAGTTACCATGGGTGATATGAATATTGCATTGTTATTACAGTACTCCAGCCACTCTGCCACCACACTGCCTCATATAATGATACACTAAGGTTATGAGAAGAGAAAACATTGGGAAAGACAAGCATGTCAAAATGTATTATGCTATGTAATCAGAGACCAAAATGAACTCGGAAAATTGTGGTGTTCAGAATCAAGAACAGCAGCTCTGAAGGGGATATGGAATATTGGACGCTGGTAACCAAATCAGCCTATTGTATAACTTTAGCTGACAAGCAAACAAGTCAATAAGAACTTATTAAGTATCTACTATGCATTAGGCACATTGGTTGAGGAATACAGTTTTACCTCACACTTGAACTTACAGATCACTATGGGTGGCAAAGGGTTGAATGCATAATAATTTATTTTTTTTTAGTTTCTGGATACACTTTTGGAGGTATCGTTTTGTAAGCCTTGAGTTGTTAAAAGAGTTAGTTTGCTCACTCCCTTCTCTGGTAGATATGACAACCCATCTATTCGTTCTCCTTCTATGCAATTCTTTATACTTTTATGAATCTTCTATTTTGGAGCTATATAGTAAACTAGAGGCTTTCCTCTGGATCTTTCAAAATTTTTGTCAGTATCAGTACAATACTGAATTGTTCAACTGCTTTCCTTTAGTTTTGATATCTGAATAAAAAAATTCCTTCTCTGGTCAACAAATGTCTTCATTGTATATATTTTATCATATTTGCATGCAAGTTATCATTGGCAATATGCTACAATACTTTTCTACCCACCATAGTTCTTGACGAATTTTAAAGACTAAGTCCTAGTCTCTTACCTAGGCTGGAAGTGCAGGGGCTACTCTTTTTCCTGATCCAACTATTGGTTAGTGGGGAGCTTTGACCTACCACATTTTTTACCTAGGCCAGTTCTCTCATCCTTAGGTAACCTAATGACCCTCTGGTCCATATTGGTACCAGACTTACTGTGGACTCTTGAGAAGCATAGTTCTCAACTTTTTAGAACTCCCAAAGGTCTATCATACTCAGCATTCCCAATAATCAGGATTACCACCATATACTACCACACTAAACCAAAATTATTATTGTTAAAATACATTATTTTTGTGGCAGGGAACAACTTGGGATGACAAAGTACAGTGTAATTTTCCCAAATATAATAAGTTAGTTTTTATCCTCCCATATAGTATTGGACCTACTATATTCTCCCATGGTTGTTCAAGATTTATATTGTAATGGACCATATCAATGAACTCCCCATCAAACAGTATAGGAAATATCCATTTTCATGTATTTTATTCTTCTTCTACAGATTACTAGGTTGATCTCTTTTGAATGAACATGAATTTCATTAAAGAATCCCAGCAGGATTTTGGTATAGAATAAATATAAAAATTAAATATAAGATAAGAATTGTGATAATGATAGCTGCTGGTGTTTATACACATTACTGTTTTCAAAATGCTATATAAAATTATCATATTACATCCTTATAACAACTCTTGGAGATAGTTTATATAGCTTTGACGTGGCTATTATTATAACATTTTCTAGATAAGGAAACTTAGGAAGACAGATATAAGTAATTTACCTATGGTCACTCAGTTATTAAGTGTCTGAAGCTTGATTTGAATTTAGGTCTTCCTGACTCCATGTCCAGCACCCTGCCTAGCTACCTCCAACTTTGATGCAATCAAAGTCATATCAACAAGTAGGAACATCTGGAGGACTTCACCATGTATAGGAAATCCTTCTTCCATTTAAACTTTGTGAAGAACATTATCCCTGACAATTCTGAATACTTTTGGTGAACATTCATTTCTCTTCTTTATTTGATATTGATAAGAGGATTTTTGAGTGGCCATCTCTCTTCCCATATCAAGGAACTGAAAAAAAAAATCTTCCATATTGGGGAAAAAGCTTTAAAACTGTATTTTGCTTTATTGGTTGATTCAATATACATTTAAATCTTATAAATAAAATTTTTGATAAGAAAAAGTTACCATGTATTTCAAAATGTTTTTGTGATAGGCTACATTTTCAGACTTTTGTCATGTATTGATCAGTTTTGATGATGTTCTTTGTCTTTAAAAATATCATTTTTATATCCAGTACTGCATTGGGAGGGAAAAGTGGAGGAGTATTGGGAAAAATTTTGATCACATAAAAAGATTTTTAAAAAATTTAAAAGAGAGACCTATGAGGTACAAAATACAGCAATAAAAACTAGAAAGAAAAATTCCATTCACAATAACTACAGAAGCTATAAAATACTTGGGAGTGTATCTTACAAAATTCATCTAGGGACTATATAAATCTAACCATAAAACATTCTTTCACAGAAATAAAAACAGACCTAAATAATTGGAGACCTAAATAATTGTTTATGGGTAGGTCAAGACAATATAATAAAATGACAATACCACCTAAGTTAATTTACTTATTCATTGCTGTACAAGTCAAACTCCCCAAAGAGTATTTTATAGATCTAGAAAAAGGCATAACAAAATTCTTAAGAAAGAAGAAAAGGTCAAGAATCTCAAGGGTCATAATTGGAAAGTAAAGTGGGAAAGAAGGTGGTTTATCATTACCAGGTCTCAAACTGTACTACAAAGAAGTAATCACTGGGGGGCTGGGGAGAGAGAGAGAGAGAGGATGGAGGATGAGTAGAACAGAGTAGGTATATAACATATGGAAATAAACTTAGCAGTGGTTTGATAAGGAGGAGGGGAAAGGAAGGGAGAAGGGAAGGGTGTAAGTATTAAATAGCACCTACTGTATGTGCCAGGTACTGAACTAAGTGAATTTTGAGATATTATCTCATTTAATCCTTACAACAATTTTGAAAGATGGGTGTTTTTATTATCCTTATAACATTATTATTATTGGGGTAGCTATTTGGCACAGTGGATAGAGTCAAGCATGGAGCCAGGAAAACTCATCTTCATGAATTCAAATCTGATCTTAGACACTTACTAGCTCTCTGACCCTGCGCAATTAACTTAACCCTGTTTGCCTTAGTTTTCTCATGTGTAAAATGAACTGGAGAAGGAAATCCCGAAGCACTCCATTATCTCTGCCAGGAAAACATTAAATGGGGTCATGAAGAGTCATATATGACTAAAAATGGATCAACAAATATTGTAATTATAATAACAATTATTATTATCTTATAGAATTACAATTGAGGGAACTGAAGCAGAGTTCTAGTCATTTGCCCAGAATCATTCAACTAGTAAGAGTCCAGCTTTGAATCCTTCAAATTCAACTTTGGATTTGAATCGAGGACTTCCTGATATCAGGAACAGCAGTCTATCCAGTTTACCACCAGCTGCCTCTAAATAGCCAAAAGACCCCAGTTACAGGAGGAAAAAGAAAAAAAAAAGAAAGCCTTTAACAAAACGATTTAACAAAAGCAGCTGGGAAAGTTGAACAGTAACCTGATAAAATTAGACTTAGAGCACCATCTTGTAGCAGATACTAAAATAAGCTCCAAATGGATATATAACTTAAATAGAAAAAGTCTCATCAGAAGCACATTTGAGGAGCAGGAAGAAATTTCCTTTCAGATCTCTGAAAAGGGAATAAGTTCAAACAACTGAGAGAGAAGCCCCCACAAGTTAAATTGGACTATTTTGATTATGTAAAATTTAACTTTTTGCAAAAGCAAATCCAGTGTAGTAAAAATTACAAGGAAGGCAGGTACCTGGGTAGAAAATCTTTATTTCATATTTCTTTGAAAAGGGTCTCATTTCCAATGAATGTAAGGAACTGATCTAAATTTATAAAGCCACATACCAAAAATCAATGGCCAAAGGATATTAAGCAAACAGCTTTTAAAGTAAGAAATCCAAGCTATAAACAATAATTTATAAAAGTTCTAACAGATTACTTTTTATTTTGGATGGAGGAAGTTAAGGTAATTGGGGTTATGTAACTTGTCCAAGGTCACACAACTAGGAAGAGTGTCAAGTGTCTGAGGCCAGATTTGAACTCAGGTCCTCCTGACTTCAGGACTCTATTCACTGTACCACCTATCTACCCCTTCTACCAGGTTACTTTTTCCTGTTCTCCAATAACTTCAGTATTTGACTTATTACCTTATTTTTCTATTCTATTTTCATCTTCAAATACCTTCACTAGAGGAACTAGAAAGTTCCTCAGTTATCTCAACTCCTCTGACATCTATGTCCAGTTTAGCTCAATGATATCTAGGGCATATATATTATATGTAGGGAGCTTTTCAACTTTAAGGGGACAGAAAAATTCCATTATTGTTGATAAATTTTAGTTATTCTTCTGAACTTCACTGTTAGAAGTCCCATTTCCAGTTTCTGGTATCACATACTAGATGTTGAGTCCAAATGTGGTAATTTCGCTATTATTAGTGATGAGAATAAATTGCTATAGAAAGATAGTAGACTCATTCTATTTCATATTAATGTGTTATCCTTTGAGCTTCATTTATAAAGCTCTGGAAATATATAGCTTAATGGAATATTAAAGCAAAGTTTGTTTCGATGTGCTTTCCCTTGTATTTTCACTCTTTTGTAAAGTCATACAGTGAGAGAAGGGACATTTTTATTTAAATGAGGCTGACAAAAATCCAAATAAACAAATAAGACTGCACCCAGGTCCCCTTTTCTTCTTTTTCTATGCTATTTTGCCTATTGATCTCCTCAGCTACCATGAATTCAATAATTCTCTCTATGCTGAAGATTCTTAGATCCAATTATCCAGCCCGAAACTCTTTGAAACTTCACACTCCCTTCTCCAACTTCCTATTGAACATCTTGAACTGTCTAATGTGTATGCTTATGTGTGTATGTGTATCTATATAATTATATCTATCTATGTCTTCAACTCAACATGAGCAAAGATGAACTCATTATCTTCTCTTTAAACCCTTCTCTCTTCTAAACTTCCTTATTCCTTATCAAGGGCACCAATATTGCCCCAGTCACCCAGACTTGCAAACTAGGTATCATCCTTAACTCTTGTCTTCCTTTCCATACGGGGATATGCTAGAGTTAACTTTAACTGAATTTCAAGACACAATTTTAAAATTTTATTGTGAGCATTTATAACTCGGAAATCAGTGATTATTACAAATTATGGTTTGGCTTATTGTTTTGTTCATTGTCTGGACTTAAGTGTTGATAATGCTTATTAAACTTAAAAGTACGTGCACACATTGCCTTCTCCCCCTTACCTCCTGTCCTTTTGTTAAATATTTGTTGTTGTTTGCTCTTCATACTGAGAAGTATCGATAACATCACAATGTTGTGGTCAAGGTATAGAGTGTTCAGTTGTGACTGATCAGTCTAACCTTGTTCAGTTGTGACTGATCAGTCTAGCCTGAGCTCAGAAGTCTCTGCCACGGTTTAGGCACAAATCGTGTACCTGAACATCTGAAGATGTTTCTAGATTTGTGCATCTCACATTTCCTTATTACTATTTCCTTGTTATGGCCTTTGATATGGGCATGCCATGCTGGGTTGTCCTGTGCATTTGTCTCTTCAGAGAGACCTGGAGAGGGTCTTTGTACTATTTCTGCTGACCTGCTTGCCTTGTGTGAGTTCTCCATGAAATAGCCTTTTAGGTAAGTATACATCTGGCATTTGGGTCACCTTGCCAGCCTTTTTACGGTCCTTTCAGGTGTGCCAAGTGCTTTACTCCTATTATCTCATTTGAGTCTCACAGTATCCCAGCCCCACGTTTAACCTCTTACCAAATCTTGTTGATTTTATCATTGTAATATCTTTTATATATGCTCCTTTCCTTATTCTGCCACTACAATGCTACATTTCCTCATCACTTCACACCTGCACTATTGCAATAGTATTTAAGTTGTTCTCTCTAACTCATGTCTCTCCCCACTCCAGGTCATCCTTCACCCAGATGTCAAATTAATCTTGCTAAAGCACAGATCTGATCACATAACTTGCCTATTCAATAAACACAAGTATGTTGCTATTATCTCCAATATTAAATTTAAAATAATCTATTGAGCTTTAAAACTCTTTTTAATCTGCCCCTTCCTGCCTTTTCAGTCTTATTATATCTTCCTCATATCCAAATACTTTGCTTCTTTGCTCACTCTTCCCTGAACACTCTCCTTCTCTCAAGCCCAACATTCTCACTGACTGTTTGCCTTATCTGGAATTCTCTCCCTCTTCATCTGCCTCTTGACTTCTCTGAATTACTTCAGGCCTCAGCTAAAATTTCAAGTTCTGCAAGGTTTTTTTTTTTCCTTCTGATGTTCCGTAATGATGATGTCTTTGCTCTGAATATTATTTTCAATTTATCTAGTAAGTATCTTGCTTGTACATAGTTATTTTCATTCTGTTGCCCCCTTTAGATTGTGGTTGAGCTCCTTGAGAGCAATGATTGTCTTTTGCCTTTCTTTGTATCCCTGGCATTTGGAACAATGCCTAGCCCATAGTGAGAAATTACTATATGCTTCCTGAATCATTGACCACCAAGGTAAATGGCCTATAGATTTTATAGAGGCTTATATTTTTAAAATTTTAAGGCTTTGGTACTTAAAGTAGTAATCTTCAAATATCCAGTACCTTCATATATATTGAACATACCAGATAAATGAATTACACAGAGATATATGCAAACATAAACATAATTACATTTAATATATGCATAGATATATTCATATGTATCTATGCGTGTGTGTGTGTGTGTGTGTGTATATATATATTTATACAATAGTAAGCCTATACCCAACGTGCACTATAATTCTCCATGATTATAATTTGCAAACAAATTCCCAATCTGTACTGGTGGAGGGAATTTTCATGCCTGGAGTTTCCTAAACAGATGAAATCACAGGTGCAAATCCTAATTCCCCTACTCCAGCAGGGAAGGGGGGAAGTGAATGTTGTTAATGCCTTAATATGTTTACCTTCCAAGGAGAACAGAGAAAAATAGGATAATTAAGAACTGGAAAGGACTAGTTAGTATCTGATAAAGGAAATGAATTCAGATGCCCCAAAACACAAAACTGGTGCCCTATTTATGTGGTGCTGTGATTGCCTGTTGACACTGTCTACTACACTATGCTGCTACTTTACGTTAAAGGAATGTCTCTTATTTGCAAAAATGGCATATCATATACCATTATAATCTGGCAAAGGAGAAATTAGGCAGGAAATACTTTATGAGAGAGGCAAGGATATAGAGACAAAAAGAAAGTACACATGCATATGTGTGTGCATATACACACATAACTATGTGTATCTACATGTATATGTACATATGTAACCTAAGTTGGTATGACCATGTCCAGTTCTGGTAACGTGGAGGTCTACATACCTACCACATAGTTAGGAGTAGTCTCATTTGATTGATTGGGTGTTTAAAACTGGAGAGACTGAGTCCTTTGCTCATCTTCAGATGAATTTTATTCTACCACCCACTTTCAGTCGCATTCTTCTCGGCAAATCTTATCTCCTGTGTCCAGCATGGTGGCCATCATTGGAATCAATGAGAGGGAAATCCTTTCCCTATACCATGTCTTTTAGCGTGGTTCTGAAAAATGGATCTAAGAAGTTTTGTTTTTGTACTACTTTGTTTTTGCCCTCAGTTTCAGGGGCTAGGAATGATCAGCAGGAGATCAGGAGTTCAAGCCCATGTGATCTTGGAGCCAAGATTGGAGTCAGGCTAGCACAACCAAACAAACCTGGCATGAAAATCATGAGGCACCAGTATTCCTGGGACTCGACCCTGAGGCGGGTTTTAGACTTGAAACTGGGACTGTGCTTTATAGGAACTGAGCTAAGATATTTACCCCTTCCACAGATTAAAGTGAGGGGGTAGGAGAATTATGTCTCCTACATGTTGGGGGATTAAATTTGCCTATTTGTGATTATACATTCTGAAGTAAATGTTTTTGTGTAAAAGCTAATCTGTTAGTGCCTAAATGGAACTGGGGTACAATGGACTCACCCCTACAATTTAAGAAATAACTAGAGCTATTTGCAGAGAGCCTAGATACCTCAAACTCTCTTAAGGTTACTGGAACACTCTAGGGTTAGAGTAAAATCTAACTTATGTAACCTACACTTAACAAATGGTTATTGATTGATTTCTATATGTATATGTGTGTATATGTATAAGTACACACAGACTCCACTCATAATATATATATATATATACATATATGTATATCTACGTATATGTGTATGTGTATATATAAAGATACATACTTGTATATATGTACATTATATATACATATATGTATAACCTATATATATTATGCGTGTGTGTGTGTGTGTGTGTGTATATATACATACACATATATTCACACATACATAGAGACAGAAAGAGAAAACTGGTTACTCTACCTCCAAATACAAATGACCGTAAGTATGACACATGTCTTTCTGGGAGTTATTATCCACATACATGGGTGTGGCTGCAAGGACCAATGCACACTCTTTTTCACTATGCACATTTGATAATCATTCTTTGATTTGCCAGTGCAGTTTATATATGCAGAGCCTGTCACTATGTGTCCGTCACTTAAACTTACAACTGGCTCAAAGTCTCTGCTCAAAATTATCTACCCATTCTTTATTCAACTCAATTCAATAAATATTAATTGAGCTCCTACAAATGTGCACAGCACTATGCCAGAAACTTCAGAAGATGGTGAGATTAAACAAGACAGAGAACTCACCCTCATTTACAATTTAGTATGGAGATACCCAGACAATTATAATACAAAACAGAACAAAATGCATACATGGAAGGTATGAAATAATAATCTACATCTGAGAAAGAACACACCATTTTCTACTGTGACTAGGGGAAGGAGCCTAATCAGGGAAGGATTCAAGAATGAGCTGGATCTTGAAGTGTGTATATTATTTCAGCAAGTATAGATGGGGGTGAGGAAACAAAGAAGAAGGGGACTATAAAAACAAAAACACAGAAGAAGGAAAACTCTAGATATAAAATGTTTCAGTTAAGCTAATGGGAGATTAAACTGAAAAGTCAAAGCAGAACCCAGAATTACAGAGATAAAGGATGAAAAGGTTAAATGGTAAGGTAAAGGGTTTAGACTTTGCTTTGTAGGAAATAGGGGGAAAAAAAAACTGAATATCACTTGAGTAAAGGAATGACATGCTGAAACAGATGATTAAGGAACATTAATCTAGAATTAGTATGAAGAAAGGATTGGAGGTAATGTAGAGAAAAACAGTAAAAGACTTCAGAACTCTGATCAATACAGTGAGAAATCATGACCACAGAAAAGTGATATTGAATCATTTGTCCTTCATTCAGTAGAGAGGTATTGAACAATAGGTGTAAGGTGAGTTACAGATCTTGACCCATGTCCAATGTTAATTTCAGTTTTTAAATGTATTCAGTTCTTATCAAGAGGGTTCTATGTATGTAAGTGGGAGGGGTTATTAGGTAGTATTAAAAATGTAACAAAACTGATATCAATAAAACATATTTTAAAAAGATGTCTGTGGGTGGGGTAGGATGTTAAGGTTGGCAAACATGACGTCTTGTTAGAATAATCCAGGCAGGTGGTAATGAGAACCTCCACTAGGAAGGTAGCAATGTGCTTATAAAGGAAGAGAGACAAGTGAGGGATATTATGGAAATAGCACTGACGATTTTTTTTTTATAATTAACTGATGGCAAGAGATGAGAGAAAAGGAAATAGTCCAACATAAGACCAATTATTGCCATTGATGACTAATAAATGTTGGCTCTACAGATCAGAATAGTGAAATCAGAAGGAGGAATAGGTTTGGCAGGAGTGGAGGAAAATAAGCTTGCTTAAGTCTGAGATGCTTGTGAGATAGAAATAGAACAAGCCACCAAGAGATATTACCCTAGGGAGAGGAGTAGTGCTTTCCTTCTGTTGATTATCTCCAATTTATCCTATACATAACTTATATGACCTTAGATATTTTCAAGTTATCACGCCTATTACACTAGGAGTTCCTTGACAGCATGAACCATATTTTATCTTTATTTTCATCTATCCCCCAGTGTTTACCATAGTACCTGGACACAGTAAATTCTTACTAAATTAAATGCCTGTTGACTGATCGATATCTACTAGTCACTGAGCTACATAGCAGTGAATCAAAGACAAAAAACACAATCCCTGCCATTATGAAACTTGTATTCTGCTTGAGGAGACATGTATGTATGGATGAATGGATATAGTAACTATCAAAAATTTTACACAGAAATTTAAGATAACAGTGACTAGTGGCAGAATAAGAAAAGGTCTCCCACAAAAGGCAACATTTAAGTTGAGTTTTGAAGAAAACTAAGAGGGGAGACCATTATATACATGGAGGAAAGACACTGAGATATGAAATAGAGCGCCCTACGTGGGGAGTAAGAATGACAAATTAGCTGAACTAAAGTGTGGGTGAGGGAGAATAATGCATATTAAGGCTGGGAACATTGGTTGAAGTAGGTTGTAGAAAGCTTTGAACATCCAAGAGTGCAGTTTATATTTATTTCTGGAGACAATGGGGAACTACTATAGTTTAATGAACAGAGGAATTATATAATGAAACTTGCTTTAGAACAATCCCTTTAATTATTGTAAGAAGGATAAATTAGAGAGAGGTGAGACTTTAGGAAGAGATAAAAATGAGGACAGTATTGTAATAGTTCTTGTGAAAGGTAATTTCCCCTGAATTAGGGGAGTGGATATGTGAATAAAGAGAAGGGAGCATAAGTGAAATATGTTTTGGAAGCAGAAAGAACAAGACCTTGCAACTATTTGGATGTGTGAGGTGATAGAAAATAAGAAATCAAGAACAGTGAGGATATACACCTGGGTCACTGAAGGAATGATGATCCTATTGATAGGGGAGTCTAGGTGGCACAGTTAACAGAGCACCAGCCCTGGAGTCAGGAGGACCTGAGTTCAAATGTGACCTCAGACACTTAACACTTAATACCTGTGTGATCTTGGGCAAGTCACTTAAACCCAATTGCCCACCCTTCTCCACTCCAAAAAAAGAAAGAAAGAAAGAAAGAAAAAGATGATCCTATTGATAGATATAGGAAAATTCAGAAGAGGAGGTAAGGAAGAAAGATAACCCCTTATAGACTCTCTTGACATGTTTCTTCTGTCTTCTTTTCTTCATGGAACTCTAATTAAAATTGCTTTCCTTAGTGATTCTGAGTAAAATGGCATTTTAGCACTTTCAAAAGAGCTCTGCATCCAAAATTACAACACGTACATGAGTAATAATATTTGCTGAATATCACCAAAAAGAGGTTTTGAATGTTAGTAAATTGTAAGTTGCAAGTATCCAAAGAAAAACTAGTTTAAATATTAAAAAAATAATAAACATATTTGAGGTCACTTTCTGTCATTAAGAACTATTGACATAAAAACCAGCTTATGTGGTCTTATGTGGTACAATCTTAGTTAAAGATTTCACTCAAAAACATAATAAAAATTGCCCATGATCATCAATTATATATTTGTACACACATATTATATATACATATATTAATAACTGGATATTAAATGAGTTTTTTTTAATACCACTGGCATATTTTTCCTCCAAAATTAAAAGAAAACCTTCCTTTGAATCAAAATCCAACATTAATCTCAATTAAAGCTGGTGGGGTTTGGTTTGGTTTTTTGGAAATGTAACTTATTTGAAATTTTTTTTTTGTCTCTGAACCATGTGGGCTAGAATGACTGTTTAACAAGAAACTTGTTTTTTTTCTTCTTCAAAGGTTGATTTCTATTTTTTATATAGTGTTGAAAAGGTATACTTCAATAAGATGAGAATGGAAAAGTGGACTAAATGATGAGTAGATTATCATTATTTACATTTCATTCAAAGGACTTCTTAAATCTTATATTGCTTTCCCTCTTCTTCTATCCCCATATTCTTGTAATCTAGCGACACTGGCTTCCTTTAAGTTCTTCCCCCCAGATAGATACTCCATTTCCCAGCTCTAAACTTTTTTTACTTGCTATTCCAAATGCCTGAAACTCTTCTCCCTCCTCACCTCCACCTTCTGACTTCTCTGGATTCCTTCAAGTCTTCCCTAAAGTCCCTTCTCCATGAAGTTTCTTCCAATCCCCCTTAAGGATAGTGATTTTGCTCAACTGATTTTCTCCAATATATCATATATAGAGACATATCTTTATATTTATATGTTGTTTTCACGTAATTGTTTGCATGGTTTCTCCCCCATTTGACTCTGAGATCCTTCAGACCAGGGACTGTATTTTGCCTTTCTTTTTAACCCCAGTGCTTCGTAAAGTATCTAGCTCTTATAACAGAAGCTTAGTAAATGATTGTTGACAGACAACATAGATAGATGCTTATTAATATATTTATGCTTAAATTAGGGATAGACTTCATAGCTAAAATATTATATGGAATATTATTAAGAATTTAGGTGCAATTTTTCAGGCTCAACATAGTTCAGTGTTCAGGAAAACCTTTGAACATCTGTTCTTTTCCTTCTTTGATCCTCTTCCTATTCCCCAAATAATAGAAAGGTTATTTTTGTCAATGATATGTGGGTTGTACGCATGTAGGCTTGTCTTAACAGTTATGTAGTTATATGTGAGCAGCATTAACAAACGATCAAATCACTGATACTTGCTCTTGTTAATTGAAGGTAAATTCATTTTCCACTTTCTATGCTAGATGCCTAAATAAGATGCGATGAACAGAGATATATCATTAGATATACAGAAAGCTCTGATTGTTGTTATTCACATTCTTTGCAAGCCTCAGTTCCTTCCAAGAATTAGCATTCCTATCACTATAAATATATCTCGAAAGTCTTAGAGCAATTTCAAGCTGTTAAAATTTTAATAGATTAAAACACCTTAATTGCTCTAAGATTTTTGGGACACCCTGCTCTTGGAGAACTGTACTATTTTGTGTCATCCTAATTTAACCGTCTTTAATTTCATCTTCAGTGAGACCTCTTTTAAAAATGTATATGGGTCAATGCTTGTTGTACTACTTTCCCTTTGCTCTATTATCAAAGTAATATGTCTTTATATTCTCAGAATCCCATCCTTGGGAGTACTCTCATTCCTTCATTGGCCTTATGTCCTCTGTAGAATTTTAGGCCATGGGATACTACATATCCTTTTTTTTTTCTGTTCTTCCAAAATTGCATGAATCAAAAAAATGCTTATTTGCAGCATTTTCCTCTTATTCTACCAAAAATCCCAGAATGAGTGGTTAATTCCTCTGAAGATTTTTCTCAGTTCTACTTTACTAAACAGTTCTTCCTTACTGGCAAAGTTTTTATTGGTTTCTTCTAACACTTAAATATTTGAAATACTTTTTGGCCTTCTGACTTTATTCTAATATTTAATGTTGTACCAATGAATTGTTGGATTCTTTTTTTCTTTCAGGCTGACCTTAAAAAGGTTTTCCAGCTTTGTCCTAAGCTGGTTATTCTCCTCCCTAGTTTTTCCTCAGGAGTTCTAATTTGATTCTTTACCTCTTCCTTCATTTGTTTTCATTCACTCAGACAATAATTATCAGCTGCTCTCTTTTGAGTGAAAAGCATGCCTAACAGATCTCTAGAGAGTGGATTCTCTACCCTTTTACTGCCAAATACTGTGCTTCATCTTTCAATGCAATTTAACAAATGTTTATGAAAAATCCTAGTAGGTGTTATAAATGCTGCTAAGAATTGAAGATATAATGTTGAAAAATGGCAGTACCTGAAATCAAAGACCTTAACATCTATTAGTGGGGATACAGCTGGAGATGACTATAATGCAAGATATAATATGATGAGGGAAAAGAAGAGCCCAGAGATGTTCTAAGAAGATTGAAGGAAGAAAGAACCCTTTCACCTGAGTGGATCAAGGAAGCCTACATGAGCAGGTGCCACCCAAGCTTAGCCTTCAAGAAAGAGTTGGATGTTGACAGGAAGAGTTGTTCAGATAGTATGTTCTAGGGACAGGAGATGTCTTAAATGTTTGAATGCACTGAGGCATGAAATGGTATGTAAGTTCTTTGAACATATAGTTGTCGTGTATGATAAAATATGGTTATGCAAATGTTCCAACTAAATCCACCTCTCCTCCAAGACTACTTTGAAAACAATAAGAAGCTTCAAATTAAACAAAAACAAATAGTCAAAGACTATATTGAGATAGGCTGCATTAAAAACAAAACAATAACAAAAGAAAAGTCACCAAACACTTTCTCAGTAAGTTCTGAAGGGCAAGGGTGGCGGGCACACTATTTACCTTTATTACAAGCCTATCCCTAAAGGATTTTTGCAGTAGTAGCCCCAACAACAGAACAATCAAGAAAAACTTGGGAGAAATAGCAAGTTTGGGGCCTATCACCAGTTACGTCCAGCAGAGAGGAGAAATAATTACATAAACATCAGTTTATAGAAGAAAACATATGGTGAGGCCTGTTGTACATAGCTCAAAGGCAGGCAGAACAGACATCTCTAGCCTCTCAATCACCATCCTTCTCCAAGGAAGGCTTTAATTTCTGCCAGGAGGAGAAGTTAGAAGTTGGGGCTAAGGCTGTTCTGCTCTCCTCAGAGCAGCACTGGGATAGAAGTATACATACTTGCTCCCTTAAGTACTGTTCATCTAGAAGAATACAATTGGGTTCAAGCTAAATTCTGATTGTTTTGTCCTTATTTTGGGGGGGAAACAAGACCAGAAGCTCTATATCCAAGGCTTGACTTCATTCCCACCATGTAACAGTTTCACATGTGAACACACACAGTGAATAGCAAAGTAACTCATTTATCCAAACCTAGCAAAAATAGACATCAGAGAAGGTCTTCAAAGCAAAATATATAAACCAGATCACACAGAGTGAAGGAGCTCTCCCACTGGAGGAGAAATAATTTAGCTCAACCTTGAGAGATTATTCTCACCCAAAGGAAAACTCCCTGCAATCTCTAGTGTAGCAAGCTGAGAATAGGGACATTAGGGACATGACGGAGGCTGCCAGCTCCTCTCATGTCTTCTTTTTTTTTCATCAGCAACCTGGAGTTGGACTTTTCCATCTTTTCTCTTGGAACTGAAAGCCAGAAGTACCTAGAGGGCCTCAAAGTTCAAAAACTTGAGGCTTTGAGAGTCCCAAAGGGGACTGGTTGAGAAATGAAGCTCTCTTCACTCTTGTCAATTCAGTTCTGCCCCTTTTTCAGGGAGGAACATTCATCTTCACCAATGAATAAAGAGTCCCATACCAATGGACCTTGGGACAGTGGCTACATAAGAAAACCATTAATAATGAGGGATGCCTACTATAAGCTAAGAGAACTCTAGGATAAAATTCCAGAAGTGACTGGTCAGAAGATTTGAGATAAATGAAAAGAAATGACAGAACAGATAAGCTGTCAAATTAGAAACCATGAGGAAAAAATAAACTTAGAAAGAGAATGGCTAACATAGGTCATAAACAGGAAAACCTTTCCAAGGTTGCATTCAATCTGAAAAAAAAACAAAAATAAAATGGAATGAAGGAAAAAAACTAAAAAAAATCATTGACACACCAATAAATACTACAAAAGAATTAAAAAGGAAAAAAAAATTAGAATGTGAGATACGTACTATAAAAAAGAATGGAGTGGAGAGAATACAGAAACAAAATGAGAAGAGATAATTTAAGAATAATTGAACTCCCTGCCTAAAAAGGACATGAACTAGATGGGGAAAGTATTATGGAGATTATTTAGCTGAGAATAATAAGAATTCACTTGAATAGATTGTCTTTATTTACAATGTTTTCAAACCATACTGCCTTGTATTTTCGTTTTCTTATTCTTCTCTTTGGAACAGTTTCTTTGCATGGACACCCTGGACTCTGATAGGTAAGTTTTTACCTTATTTTGTTTGGATTCAGACACTTTCTGATCATGTCTCAACCATGTGCTACCCTTTCCCTCCCACTGTAGATCCAACTGCAGCTCTCCCTCATCTTCCCTTAACAACATATAAACTTTTTTGAGAGCAGGGACTGTCTTTCTTTCTTTTATGTGTATCTCTAGTGCTTAGCAAAGTGCAAGTGCTTAACAAATGTTTCTTCATCCAATTATTAATGCTATTCTACCACAACTTCTGTTATTTTTGCCCCTCCTTAAAAAGACTATATCGAGATAGTAGGCGGCATTAAAAATGGAAACACAATCTGGTCACATAAGTAACACCAAATCTCAGTGAAGCCTATGAAATCAGAGTTTTCCCTTACATTAAGATATTTAGTTACCTTATTTACTGCCTATATTATATGCATTTATGTACATACAGCTAGACTTCTGAGTTGTATCACTACCCTTCTTCATGGATATAACATCCTATGAATTACTAATCTTCTCTGATGATATTCTCTGTATGTAATAATCAGTATGCTTTGTATATCTGTATTAAAAGGTGTATGGAGATGTTTTAAAAATCTATTTTCAATAAAATCTTGATGGAATCCACAGTTATTCAGGAAAATATATTTTAACCAAGCTCCAGTATACTTCCTCTCAAACCAAGATCATATTATTTCTTAATCTTAAGCTTTAGTCTAAAAATTAAAAAAATACCATATTAGTGCTATGTTTTTTTTTTCTAGAGAGTAGGTTTACACAATAAGTCAAAGGTTAAGACAGTATGATTTTAGGTGAAGGATAGTCAACTCAATCAATACAAATGTGAAAAACTGGTCTTTTTTTTTCTTTGACATCATATAAATGCAACTTTGATAGAGTGGTTTGCAGAAGGATAGCCCTGTGTATTATGATGTCTGAGGGAGATATAACTGGATTAGCTGAGAGAAAGATAGGTGGGATACTATGCTATGCTATGCTATGGGGGACAGGCCCTGTGCAAGCAAGGGAGCAAGAAGAGGGGCTGGAGGAAAGCAGGGGAGCTACAGCAATTTGTGTTGGGGATTCTGATATTCAGAGGAGCTTCATAAGTTAAAAAAGATGACCATGGCCTGAAGTGATCAGTTACAGAACACAGCAGAAATGCCAGGTAACATGGACAGGCATACAGTGAAGAAGTATTGGAGAGAAACCTGTCACCAGCTGTTTGTCAACCAGAATTTAATCATGGAAAAGGTAGTGTTTTGGTTTTGATATAGATTACACACTAAATCTGTATAAACCACCGAATTATGAATCTCTTGGTTTTGACCTGCTGTTTGAAATATTAGTTTCCATTGGATATCCCCAGGAGCTGCTCAGTTTTGTCTGTGATTCTACATTTCATATCAGAGGACTGGTCTTTGATGCACTATATAGGAACTTGCTGAATGTTGATATCTATGGAAATCTCCTGATATGTGCACATGGATTTAATTTCATAAAAGAATCTGAAACTCAGAAACAGTATCCAAATAAATTTATCCACCAAGACAACCTAGAGAGATTTTTCATTCTGAACAAAATGTTCAACATTCCAGAGACCTACCTGTTGATCTGCTTAGTAGATTTATTTTTTACTAATTGTGCCAGATATTCCAGCTGTAACATGGTATTTAAAAATGGAGATCTCTTTATGCCCTTCAGGAATACGTTTCAAGATGTGAAAGACACCATTGATTTGGCTCATTACAAAGGTTTCCTCAAGGAAAAGATGATTGGAAATCTAGAGATATATGTGGTCAAAGATGAGAAGTTAAATTTGCTTCTAAAACCCAATGAAGGAAGTAAGAAAAGTATTTCTTGCTATGAACAGTGACTATAAATATATGGTTAAAATAGTGACTTGTTTGATATTCCACATGTCCCTAAGCCAGGGAGCTCATGTTGACCATGCCAGTTCTATTTTGACTTAATCCTTGTGGATGTACAAAAACAGTATTCTTTGGATAATGTACAGTCTTGAGGCAGGGGACACTAAAAATGGCAAGCTAAAGATTGGTACATACACAGTTCCCCATCCACCAAGGAATTTTCTATTCAGGAGGTTCATATGAAACAATCTGTGACCTACTGGGGGCCAAGGGCAGGGATATTTTGTATATTGGAGATCACATTGTTAAGGGTATCTTGAAATCAAAGAAACAACAAGCTAGTGGACTTTCCTTGTGATTCTCAAATTGTCATAGGAGTTACACATCTGGATTGACAAAAGTTCACTTTTTGAGGACCTGCAATGCTTGGATAAATTTTTGGGAGAACTCTTTAAGCACCTGGGTAGCAGCAGTTATAAGCACTCAGATATCAGCTCTATTCAGAGACAAATTAAGAAAGTAACTCATGACGTACACGTGGGCTATGAGATGATGGGAAATCTTTTCCATAGTGGCTCAAGGCAGATACTCTTTGCCAGTTAAGTGCTGATTATGCAGAGTTCTATGCTACCTCTTTTATCAACTTCCTATATAATCCATTCAGTTACCTCTTCAGAGCTGCTCATGTCTTGATGCCTTATAAATCAACAGTGGAGCATATCCATGCAGACATGAATGAGATAGAATTCCCCCCTCACTACACACAATCAACCATAAATCTGTGGGTTTCAAAGACATCAACTACAAATGGTACCAGTTGACACTCTCCATCAGTGAGATCAAACCTCCCAACCTCTTCCCACTCCCCAGGAGATTATACACTTCCATGATGAGAATGATTATGAAGATGAGGAAAAGGAGCAATAAGAAAAAAAGGAATTGAGAAAATGATGAACTATCCAGTGAACAAGCTCTGTTGGGGTTCAGCAGAAGCAGCGATGGTTCGCTGTTTGGGTTCTTGGTGGGGTTTGGAGCAGGAGACTCCACCAAATGTACATCGAAAAAGGTACTGGAGACTTATAAATATTCTAATCATTCTGAGTCTTGTTTTAGTTTTCTCTATCTGCCCTCTTTTCAGATAGTTCAAAACTCTAGCACAGTCTGTTTGAAACAACTGAGAGTGAATTCAGAACCGAGTGCCTGCTGATGGCTCCCTCCTGGCATTGTTTTTGACACTGCCTCCTTGTCCTTTTCATTAATGATGTCTTACCTTGGTTTCTATCTAAATAACTGGACAACAGTGGAGGATTGTGGGGGAGGTAGAGCCAGATGGGGGCGGAAGTGAGTCAGACAGTCTGAAGATTGTATATGTGTTATGTGTTACTCTGGGCCCATCTTTTTCAATGCATTACACAGTATTGTCTATCAGTGGGGAAATGTATTTTTTCCCATCCCACATTTAGTCCTTAGTTTAAGCACAAGTTTCCTTTTTTAAGTTTTTCAGTATCCTGAATGGCTCTGAGCCAGTAGCTTAGAAATGCATCTTGTTTGTGTTTTAGGTTTGGTTTGATAGAACTTCCTAATTTTCACCTCCTAACATAGGCTAGATGTGTCCTGTTCTGGTTCTGACAGTATAGGCTACTGACATGATTGCATTTTCACCCTGACAGCACAGAAGCCTACTCATTCTGCAAAGATGTTCTACAAAGTCAGTCTGAAAAACCCTCAGACCAGCCCAAAGACTTAGACAAAGAAAGAACCCTTAGAAATGGGCAGGGAGGATTTCTTTTCTATTCCAGCTTGTGAAATCAGTGACTTTAACAGTAGATGTATCCTAGGGCACAATCAGTACAGACCTGGGTGGGGGACCTGCAGCCTTATGGCCCCATGTTTCCTTCTAGGTCCTTGAGGACAGCCTTTTGACTGAATCCAAATTTTATAGAACAAATTCTTTTATTTTAATTAAAACATTTTTGTTTGTCTTTCATATTTTTATTTTATTTTAAAAAATTAATATATTTAAAATACCAAAGAATAAAAAAAAAGTTTCAATGAAATAATTCTCCCAGATTTACTGGCATAATTAGAACATCAGTAAGCCATAAGGGCTAAATTGATGGCTGCTACATTCATTATTTAGTTCTAACTTCTTCCTGACTGCTCCACTACCAAATGAGGCTGGTTGCTAAGAGTTTATGGGGGACATTTATGCCAGAGTCTTATCAATGATGCACAGTGTTTCTGTTTGAAGTGGAATTTGTGAATAGTTGCACAGCTCAACAGTAATTTTTAATTCCGTCTGCTTAACCCCTCATGTCAAAGAAGACCAAGAGAACACTTAAGGAAGAAAACAGATTTTTTTTTTAATGAGGCTTGGAAATTGCAATATTATCTTGTTTCTGCTAAAGACAGATGATTTGCTTGTTTTCTGATACTGCAATAACAATATTAAAGAAATTAAATGCCCATCAGCATTATAACACTCATAAGGACCACAAAAATTTTAAAATATGGGGAGAGGCATAAAAGTTTTTATTATAGAAATTCAAATATGAAAAGCAAAAGAAAAGACAATTCTTTCAAGCAGCAATAACACCTGGAAATAATGCCACACTGAAGCACCTTATAGAGTAGTTTATATACTCAGGAAAAAGGAAGCCATTCAGGCAATGCAGAAATTGTGAAAGAATGCATTGTCAAAGTTGTAGAATAACAATCATATTTCAAAGTACAAACAACTGACTCCTTCAAGAACTATAACTCATTGGCAGAAGAAATTAGCCTTCAACTTAAAAGAACAACTTGATGCAATACTTCAAAAAGAATATATATATATGTGTGTGTGTCTGTGTGTCTGTGTGTCTGTGTGTGTCTGTGTATTCAATCACTTTGGATGAATCAACTGGTACTCCTGACTAGGCACAAGTTTTATACTTCATTTGAGTCATAACAGATTTTCTTTGCTATGAAGAGTTACTTACTTTGGGCATTCTTATTAACAGAACACAGGGCATAGATATCTTCAACAGCTTTTAAGACAAATGTCATGTAGTTGGACTGAATTCAGTAAATTCAATGAATGTGTGTATAGATGGTACACCTTCCATGACAAGAAAATATGAAGGGTTTGTTGCACAGATAAAAAAAAAGTATAAACAGATGAAAATGCTCTCATTTCTTTTCATTTTATCTTGCATCAGCAAAATCTCTGTGCTAAAGCTACTATTTTAAGTGACACTTTGCAACAACTTATAAGTATTATTAAGTATATTCATGCAAATGCAACATGGCATCATCAGTTTTGTAACATGCTAAAGTTGAACAATCAGGCATTCAATTTGGATTTGCTGTTTCATACTAAAGTATATCACCTGTCAAAGGGACAGGTGCTAGCCGAATATTTTTCTTTGTGAGGATAGATAAATTTTATGAAGAACAGAATAAGCAATATGAATTATCGAAAGAAGATTTCTACAGAAATGCTGTATTTCTGTGTGATATCACATCAAATCAAAACAACATGATTATTTCTTTGCAAGGTAAAACTAATATGTGGCAAAAAAATCCAAACATTATTTTACAAGCTTTCTTCTTTTTAACATACATCTTTAAAAGGAAATATCAGATGAGTATTTTCTCTAGTTATTAAAGGCCTTCGATGAGCTGGATGCTATTCATCATGTGAAGAATAAGCAGTTGTTATCGGCCTGTTAATTGGAGAATACAATGAAAGGTTCACTGACTTTGAGAATCATGACGTAACACTCAAATTAGCCCTTCAGCTTCACCTACTTGATATCACCAAGGCATGATTGAACTCTCAGTAGATGACATTTTAAAGTCATTGTTTGATAATAAGAAAGATCCAATTGAAATATGCAAATATGCAGTAGAATACCCATGTGTTCTGCAGCATGTCTGAAAAATGTTTTCTTGATACATAACCACTTATTCCTACAAATCTACATTTCCCTACTTAATATAATCAGGATACCCTTAAGGTCACATATGACTGATACCCACCTAGAGGATCAACTGAAACCGTGGACCCCTATGCTTCAACCAAATATTCAAATGCTTTCCAACAAAAAAGCAGACAGAACAAAGTCATTAAAAGATTAGTTAACTTTAACAACTAGTTTTCATTTTTGAAATTATTATATACATAGCAGTTCAATTTCTATAAAATAATGTACATTTTAAAGTATATCCAATTGAAGTTTCTTGAATGCAACCTTATTTGACTATAGTTAAATATTAATGTGACCTTCCAACATGAAAAATTTCTCCACCCCTGCTGTAGCCATACCTTACTACTCCAGAATGAAACCTGTTATTGATTTGTAGAACAAGGTTAAATCACCACTCACGGCACCCCTAACAGAGGACAAACAGGATCCACCAGCCGATCTCTGGCCCTAATAGATACAGGGGACTTGTTAACAATGAGATTCTACTTCTTGATTTTATCTCTTTTTTTTTTTTTTTTTTTTGCTTTATGGAGGGGAAAGGCAGGGCAAATGCAGTCAAGTGACTTGCCCACATTCACACAGCTAGTAAGTGTTAAGCATCTGAGGTCACATTTGAACTCAGGTCCTCCTGACTCCAAGGTGGGTGCTCTATTCACTGCACCACCTAGCTGCCCAGATTTAATCTTTTTACTTTTATTTTTCTTCCTGTCTTCTGTCAATGACCAGCAGGGGAGAGTAATAGGGTAAACATCTCTAGATTTCAATAAAGTTTTCTATAAAAAAAAGTTATAATTAAAGAAAAAGTGGGCAGCTAGGTGGCACAAGTAGATACAGCACCACCCCTGGAGTCAAGAGGACCTGATTTCAAATCCAGTCTCAGATACTTGATACTTAATTAGCTGTGTGACCTTGGGCAAGTCACTTAACCCTCATTGCCTATATATACATACACACACACACACATACACACACACACATATGTATTTAAGATTTTATAGTGTTTTTTTTTTAATTTCTGTGTGTTACACATCTATGCAAGACAGTCCAGAGAGACAAAGTACCTGTAGGAAGGTGGTCAAAAAAGGTTTTTGAATAGTGGATGAGAAACAGTCACAGCATGCCTTGGCATATTGATGTACTGGGTCAGGCTGAGTATCCTGTTTATTTCTATGGGTTCATTAGTCAGTCTCTCTTTACACATTTTTAAATGGTCATTAATCTAATTAAGTCTTTTTTTTCAACAAACTATTAATGGTTGCCATATCAACAAAATAATGTCTGATTTAAAAAACAACATGTAAAAGTATTTTGGAAAAGATTCTGCTTGGACAATGAAATAACTCAGTGTAATCAGAAAATACTAGCAAGTTGAATTTAAAGTGAAAGTTGTATAAAGCTTACACAATGTTATTAACAGATGTGTCACTTGTTCTAGATGGAACTTAAATTTACTGTGTGGAAGAACCTACAATCTCCTTTCATGGCCAGTTCCTTTGTGCTTTTGCCACAATTTTGCCACAATTCACAATTGCTAATTAGTCATTTCAGTTATGACTGACTCCATGTCACTTTGGCAAAGATACTGGAGTGGTTTGTCATTTCCTTCTCAAGTTCATTTTATAGGTGAAGAAACGGAGGCAAACAGGGTTTAGTGACTTGCTGAGGGTCACACAAGTATGTCAATGTCTAAGGACAGACTTGAACTTGTAGTCCTGCCTCCGGCCCTAGTGTTCTATCCACTGTATCACCTAATAGCCCTGGCTATCTGGTCTCACAATCAATAGAAAATACAGGTTATCCAGATGTACCACAATTCAAAATGTAAGGTTATAATCAATATCTGAATATCTTCTTGATAACCTTGCACTGGAAATAAATGCCTGGCCTACTGTAAAAGAAAAAGAAATTTCAACAGGTGAAATTCCCAAGATTAATCTAGTTTCTTAAAAGGACTTACTCCATGCCTTTAATCATAAGTAGATCTAATCTCCAGTTCTAGTACAGTGAACTTCCTTTTTTTTTAAAAATGGGAACATAACTATACTCATGTTTCAAACTAATCAACTTAATAAGTAATATTTCTATAAATATAACTTTTACTGTAGGACATCTGGATAACCTGAATTTTCTGCAAGTTGTGAGAACAGCAGCAAAAAGGGAAGAATTTGTCTCTAATTTTTGTTTGGAAGTTATCATTTACACTATATTAATATTTCCTTGCTTTTGTTCTATATAGTTGTTTAAAAAAAATGACATTTCCCCCCTCCTTTTCCCATTTTCTCAAGAGCAAACACTACTTACAAATAATTTTATTCCTTAGTGTTTTCACATAATAGATTCTCAATAATAATAAAAATAGACTTTTAGTCCTATAATGGTCATTAAAGATAAGTGCTTTGTTTTACAGGTAAGAAATTTAAGGACTAGGGAGTTTAAGAAACTTGATCAAGATCACAAACTTAGTAATGCCAAGATATGGATTAAAATTGAAGTTTTCTTTCTCTTCCTATAGTGTTCTTTCTACTACTGTGTTTCCCCATTCAACAATGTCTAATGAATGAATGTTTCAGCTAATTGAAATTTAAGATACTAATTAAATATGGATGAAAAATTACAAAGTCTTATGGAGAGAAAAAATATATGCCTTGTGTTTTACATTTTTACATGCACAGTACAGAGACTGGTTTATTCTGCTATCATTATAGGCATAGAAGAGGCCACTGTTATAGAAGTAGTCAACTTGTGGTGGTCGCCTCAGACACTACTGTGACATGCAGAGTAGGCAGGGGAATATGAGGACAAAGCATGACAATAAATATTAAAGAAGAAAAAAATGAGAGGAAAGAGAAAGAGAGAGGGGGGGAAGGGATGGAGGGAGGGGGAGAGAGGGATGGATTGAAGGAGGGTGATGGAGAGTGGGAGAGAGGGAGGGATGGAGGAAGGGAGGAAAGAAGGGAGGACATATTTAAACTTGTCAGGATTGGAGGATTCTGCATGCATTTTCATTATCAGAAATTATCTCCTTGATGTCGATATATGATTTCATGCCTTCCTATTGAGAATTCAGTGCCAAGACTGTTTAATTAGTACTGTTTTTGTAATATTTTTCTCCATAAAAGAAAGAAATGATATGGGATTACTTAAACTAATTTTGCTGTAACTATGTAGTTATTAGCTTAAGCTCATTTTCTTTCCTCTCATTCTGGGTTCATATCATAACCATAGTCCCAAAATGAAAAACCATTGCACTGATCCATGGAATGACTCAGTTAAATATGTATTCTTGTTTGAAAATTGAATTACCCCTGTGGTAGGGAGGTAAATTAAAACAAATGCTATAAAATCACTTAATTCCAATGCATTTAATTAGATAAGAACAGACTTCATTAGGACTTTAAAATATCACTCATCATTGTTTTAAAAAATAGTAATTCTAACATATTAAATGGACATCATATTGGCATACAATAAAATATACACATGAAAATAATTACAGTCTGCTGGATCAATCTTCAATTAAAGGAAAAGTAAGATTTTAATTTTTAAATTGAGATAAATATCATTAACTAGATTGTTCCCTAACACTTGAGAAACAGCATAGTTTAATGTTTTCCTCTTTAACCATGTACCTCTGTGACTAAAGCTGAAGAAGTGAGGAGAGATTTTTCCCTCTTTGGTGGGGGGTGAAGGGGGGGGAGTTTCTTGGGCAAAACACACGGTAAATACAGCTTCTAGATAGAAATCATTGTTTATGTTTATGAGAAGCTGTGTTGGTTTCATGAGAACATCTTTTCTTGTAGTACATTCATCATGGCATTATCTTCAAATGTGAAACTATAAAGCACATGATCTAGAATTTGATCCTTATTTTTAAAAATGCCTTATTTTCCTGAAGATAACACCAAAATAATCCCATCCAAGTAAGCAAGATGTAAAAGAAGATGGACCCAGTTTCTAGGTGTTGCATACAGTAAGAAGATGATGTAAGACTTTGTGGATTAAAGAGTTAATCTCAAAGTGGAAGGGAAAAGAGATTGCAGATACAATTTAGCAGAAAAATTTCTGAGAAATTAGAATAGTAAAATGATAAATCTATCAGGAATCTCTTTAAAAGTATCATTTGAAACAATAATTTTAACTTATGAAACATTTCTCAGTATGAGGATATTTGAAGGGATATAAATGTGTGTGTATATACACACTCACACACATATGTCTATATAGGAGGGTATATATGTGTATGAATACGTATGTGAGTGTGGGTATATATGTGTACAGGTATACATAGAGGGCACAAGATCAATAGAATGTGAAGGGCTGATATTTTTAGAAGGTGAAATTGAGAAGTGGGAGAGGATTATAATGAGAGGAGACAGGGAGAGACAGAATGGGATTAATTATCTCATATAGAAGAGACAAGGGATAACTGTTACAATGGAGGGGAAGAACAGGAAGGCAAAAGGGAATGGGTCAACCTTACTCTCATTGAATTTGGCTCAGGGAGGGATTGAAATACTCTCTAAATTGCGTATCTTGCCCTCCAGGACAGTAGGGGGGAAGGGGATGCTAGGGGGATGATGGAGAGGAGGGCCGGGGTGGTGAGGGTTGTGAGAAGCTCAGACTTTTGTAAAGGGAAAGGGACGAAGTAGAGAACAGAACAAGTGGGGGTGGGATAGGATGGAAGGAAATATAGTCAGTCTTTCACAACATGTCCATTGTGGAGATGTTTTGGGTAATTACACATGTATGGCCAGTATTAAATTACTTGACTTTCCAGTGGGGGTGGGTGATGAGGGAAGAAGGGAAAGAATCTAGAATTTAAAGTTTTAAAATCAAATGTTCAAAAATATTTATTATTATTATTATTAATTACATGCAACTGGGAAATAAGATATACAGGCACTAGGGTAGGGAGATCTATCTTGTCCTACCAGAAAGTCAAAGGGGTGATGGGGGAGCATATAGGAGAGAGCAGATTGGCAGAGGGGGTATACAGTGGGGTTGCTGTTTTAGGGTGGTGGGTAGGGGAAAGACAGGGAAAAAATTTGTAACTGAAAATCTTGTGGAAATGAATGATGTAAACTAAAAATAAACAAAAGTTAATTAAAAAAAAGAAATTCACTGCAATGAACTTGTGAAAAAAGTATCATTTGAATTCTGATAAAGAACACATATCCACACAAATATATTTTCTTGAAAGTTATACATAACCGTAATATATGTTCAATTATATATGATGAAACAACGATCCTTCAGAGAATCTTGGAGGATTTGTTTGTATGGTCTTCCAGTTTAGGAGAGAAAAACATAACAATTCCCTCTTTCTGGATTCTTCTCTGTTCTTCAGGAAGAACTGGATTTTAATCACCCATTATCTGCCCATTTTCTACAGTATGATGCATAAATTATTTATCCTGACATTCAAGGATCTCCACACCAAAATCACTTTTACAGGTAAAGGGAGAGGAGATAGTTTCCACTTACAAGAAAAATCAGAGAAGACTTCATAGAGGAGGCAGCATTTGAAGTGTGCTTAAGGAATGGGCAGGACTGTGACAGGTGAGAAGGGAAATAGTGGACATTCTAGACACAAGAAACAATTTGAAAAAAAATAGGGCATATTCAGGAATCAAAGAGTGATCCAGTTTGGTTAGTCATAGAATATTTGGAGAAATCCACTGAAGAGGAGAATGATTTTTAAAAAATTTGGTCAAATGGAAAAAGTGTAACAAAAATTCACCGAAGAAAATTAATTCCTTAAAAAAATTTCATTTTCATAATTTGAAGGTAATGATGTCATAAGACATCAAGAAACAATAAAATTAAATTAAAAGAATGAAAAATTGAAGAAAATGGGAAATATCTAATTAGAAAAACAAGGAACCTAGAAAATAAATCAAGGGGAGAAAATGTAGGAATTACAAGACTATTTGAAAGCCATGATCATAAAGACTGTAGATGTCATATTTCAAGAAATTATCAAGGAAAAAGTTCCATGATATCCTAAAATCAGAGAATAAAATTGAATTTGAAATAATATACCAAGCATCTCCTGAATGAGATGTCCAAATATAAACTCCCAGGAATATTATAGCCCAATTTCAGAGCTCCCAAGTCAAAGGTACTAAGATAAAAACAGTGAAATCAGAATGGGAAATAAAGCTTAGGGAGGAAATACAAGATCCACTTTGGACACATTGAGTTCAGAATCTTGTTGGAGTATAAGTCATGGTATAGACATGCAGCAGACAGGAGGATCTAACCTTTCCAACTCACAGATACCCACTCTCAGTCGTTTCTTATCTAGAGTCTCTCAAAGAGAATGAGGGTAGTGAATATGTGCTACCAAATATTGGTTTGACCTTTTATAGTTCCATTTTGTAAATAGAGAGCCTAAGAAGAAGTAATTTTTGTGACCTCCTTTGAGAAGAGAAACCACATTTTAAAGTAGGTCAGTATAGGTAAGAATCCAGAATTTCTGGGTTCTAAGGGCTTACAACAATAGCAGTTTCACAGAAGACTTGCCTTGGGGCATAGACTGTAAGGTTTGGGCCAGTTATAAACATCCCTGAATACCCTGGAGTCATGCCCATCAAACAGCAACTGAAATACCCAAGAGGAGCAGAGCCGATGTCTGGGAAAAGATAGAAAGCCCTACACGATACAAGGCACAACTAAGCCTTAGAAATTTTCCTGTCCAATGTCAATATATATATATATATATATATATATATATATATATATATATATATATATATGTATGTATGTATGTATGTATGTATATATATATATGTATATATTACATAGACATGTGTATATACATATATATAAAATAGACATATATATTATATATACACACATATACACATATACATATACAGAGAGAGATACGTAGAGATAGATATCTATCTTTATATCTATCTATCTATCTATCCATCTATCTGTCTGCCTGCCTATCTATCACTCCTAGAGAAGTGAAATGACTTGTCTAAATCTATGCAGGAAGTAAAAGGCAGAGACAGGATTGAAAGCCAGATTTTCGACAGCATCAAAATATCCTGCCTTTTTCCTTGGGAATTGTTGTCAAATCATTCTGTCTTCTACCTCTAAATCCCAGTGATCTTTTTATTATAACATGCTTCCTCTCAAAATAACCCCATAGAGAACTAATTAGTCTCAAAGGCAACACAGTTATTCAGTTCAACCTTATTTCAGGCAAATATCAGAGGGTGGAATCAGAGTAGAAAACAGAAGGAAAACATTTTAGATCATGTTGAGATGGCTTTAATTTTTTCTACTAATAAATATATAGAGTGGGTGAAACATATTCTAAAATATCATTTTAAAATGTTTTGAGTGCACATGGGACTTCTGGTGATCCACTCTCCTGAGTGCTCTAGTCGTGGCTTGTCCTGGCTGTCCAGGGGCTAACCAGTTTCAGGCTGGGGTGGGCTTGACTCCCAGTGCACTGTGATGAGCCTTTCCTGTCTGTCTGCCAGGCTACTTTCAGCAGGAGCTTTGTTCCTCTGGCATTTTGTGGGTGCTGAAGCTCTAAAATTTGTTTAGAGTCATATTTTACAGGTATTTGAGGTGGTTATGGGGGGAGCTTGCGGAGTTATCCTCATCACATGGGACTTCGGTAAGTATAAAGAAGTAGAAAAGGGGGAAAATGTGTGTCCTAACTACTTGATGATGTTTACATAAGCCAGTAGAACAAGTGGAAAGTTATATAGTGTCATGTAATCTCACTTCCATCTTTTCCCCTTTATTGAAACTTCTTTCTTAAAAGTCAACAGCCTTCATATCACCAAATCCAATGGCTAATCTATCCAGGGTTCATTCTCCTTGATGCTTACCTGAAACTTGAATTTCCTAGTTTTCCGACCTTATTGATACCTTTTTCTCAATCTCTTCTTTGCTCTTCTCTATAAATGAAAAGTCCCCTTAGAATTATTTCTTAGTCTTCTTTTTTTTTTTTTTTATTCTGTGCTCTCTTTCATGGCCTCATATATTTCCAGTTTGAATGTTCATCTCTCCAAAGCTGATTTTCAAATTTACTTCTCCAACCTATCCTTTCCTTCAAGTTCTAGATCCTCATTTCCAATTGCCTGCTGCATATCTATACTTGATTGCACACCTATTTCCCACTCCAGTGTATCAAAGAGAATGTCCCTAAAGTCATGTTCAATATTTCTTTCCTGTACCTGCTCTTCTTCCTGACAAATCCAGTGGTCTCTCTATTCTATTCTATCATGCTGCCTCTCATACTCTAATTTATTTTGTCATTATTTTCACCTGTTTCATCATCAATTGGGGTAGATAGGAGGTACAGTGGATAAAACGCTGGGCCTATACTAAGGAAGACCTGAATTCAAATCCAGTCTCAGATATTTATTAGCTGTAGGACCTTGGGTAAGTCACTCAATTCTTTTTACCTCAGTTTCTTCTTTTGTAAAATAAGTATAATTATACTGAGGGGATATCCATCAGTTGGTGAATGACTGAACAAACTGTGGTAAATAAATCTAATAGAATACTATGAATAGGCAAATTTCAGAAAAACCTGGAAAGACTCATATAAACTGATACAAAGAAAAATGAGCAGAACCAGGAAAACATCATATGAGGATCAATGATGAATGCCTCAGTTCTCCTCAGCAAGAAAAGGACTCACAAAGGAAAACACTATCCCCATCCAGATAAAGAATTGATGGACTCTGAATACAGATTGAAGCATATTTTTTCACTTACATTATTTTATTTTCATGTTTTTCCCCTTTTGATCTGTTCCTTCTTTCACAACTCTGACTAATATGGAAATAAGTTTTACGTGATAACACATGTATAATCTATATCAAATTGCCTAACATCTTTGCAAGAGGGAAAAGGAGGTAGGGAGTGAGAAAAATTTGTAACACAAAATCTTGTAAAAATGAGTGCTAAAAATTGTCTTGATATAAAATTGGGAAAAAATAAAATACTATCAAGAAGGAAAGAAAATAAATATAATTAGAGCATCTGCCTCCCAGGGTTATTGTAAGGCTCAAATGAGATAACATATGTAAAGCACATAGCACAATGTCTGGCACATAATATATAAATAATAATATAAAAGTAATATATAAATATTAACTATTATTATTAGCCATTATTACCATCAGATCAAATATTTAGAGTTGAAAGAGATGTCTTAGAGGTTAGCTAGCACAACTCTCTCACCATTTAGTTGAGTTTAGCTTGCAAAACCTTAAGTATAATCTTGTTGGCATGTAAAGTGAAGACAATTGTTTCATAATTTGAGAATTCTTTGGTATTGTGCTCTTTAGAATTGGTATGTGAACTGTTTCCAATCCAGTAGTATAAAATCAAGTTGAAAAAAAAAACAGAAAAGAGATTGTGATAGATTCTTTTGCAAAGGAAAATATTCCCAAATGCCTCTAATTGATTGACCTAATACACTTTTTTTCAATGAACCAAGGTAAGCTGGATGTGGTGAAACAGGTGATGGAAATAAATAAATAAGACAAAATAAATTAGAGTATGAGAGGCAGCATGATAGAATAGAGAGACCACTAGATTTGTCAGGAAGAAGAGCAGGTATAGGAAAGAAATACTAAACATGACTTTATGGATACCGTCTTTGACATATTGGAGTGGGAAGTAGGTATGCAATCAAGTACAGATATGAAGCAGACAGTTGGAAATGAAGGTCTAGAACTTAAGAGAAAGGGTAGGTTGGAGAAGTAAATTTCAAAATCAACTTTGGAGAGATGATCATTGAAACTGGAAATGTATGAGGCCATGAAAGAGAGCACAGAAAAAAACAATTACAAGAAACTCTGCTGAGTTTCCCAAATTTGTTGGTACATTGAATGCAACATTTTAGATGCATCAGCATTTAGGATTTTAAATAGCTCAATTGGAATTCCATAACCTCCACTAGCCTTATTGTCAGCAATACTTCCTAAGGCCCACTTGACTTCTTTCTTCAGGAGGTCTGGCTCTAGATCAGTAACTACACCATTATGGTCATGGGTGATGTAAAGATTTCTCTTGTATACTTCTACCTATTCTTGCCACCTCTTCTTAATCTCTTCTGTGTCTGTTAAATCCTTACTAATTATGTCTTTTATCATGTTCATTTTTGCATGAAACATTCTCTTGATATATTTTCTTAAAGAGATCCCTTGTCTTTATATTTCTATTGTTTTTTTTTTCCATTCCTTTGCATTGGTTATTTAAGAAAACCTTCTTATTTCTCTTTGCTATTTTAAGGAATTATGCATTCATCTGGATATATATTTCCCTTTCCATTTCCTTCTTTCCTCAGCTATTTGTAACGCCTCATCAAAAACCCAGTTTGCTTTCTTGCTCTTCTTTTTCTTTGGGTTTTTTTTTTCTATTGCTGCCTCCTGGGTGATATAGTGAACCTCTCTCCATAGTTTTTCAGATATTAAATACCTGATCTAATTCCTTTATTCTATTCCTCACTTCCACTGCTTATTTCTAAGGGATGTAATTTAGGTCATACTTATATGGTCTATTGGTTTTCCCTACTTTCTTCAATTTAAATCTGAATTTTGCAATAAGAGGCTCATGATTTAAGCCACAGTCTTCTCCAGGTCTTTATTAACTGGCTGCATAGATCTCCTCTACCTTTGGCTACAAAGTATATAATCAATCTGATTTTGATATTGATCATGTGATGATGTCCATTTGTAGAGTTACCTTCTGAGCTGTTGAAAAAGAGTGTTTGCTATGACCAGCGACTTATCTTGAAAAATCTATTAGTCCTTGCCATGCTTCATTTTGTACTATAAGGCCAAAATTGCCTATTATTCCATTTATTGTTTTTATTTCCTACTTTAACATTCTAATCCCCTATGATGAATGTGACATCTTTTCTTGGTATTATTTATAGAAAATGTTATAGGTCTTCTTAGAACTGATCAACTTTGGCTTCTTCAGCATCACTGAATGAAGGATAGATTTGTATAACAATGATGTTGAATGGGTTGCTTGGATTCAGATATCACTGTCATTTTTGAAATTATACCCCAGCCCTTTTCTCACTTTTTTATTGATTATGAGGGTTATAGTATTTCTTCTTGGGAATTTTTACACATTGTGGCATTTGGAATTATCACCAGAATTAAATTCACCCATCCCTGTCCATTAAAATACATTGACATGAAAGATGTTGATGTTTAATCTTTCCATCACCTGTTTGACCACATCCAACGTACCTTGATTCATAGAAAAAAAATATATTAGGTCAATCAGATAGAGGCATTTGGGAATATTTTCATTCTTCCAAATAATCTATCACAAAATCTTTTGTGTTTTTTTAATATTTATTTTATTTTTGGCAGCAATAGAGTTTGATCAAATTTCTATAATTCCATACAGTCTTAAAAATCTATAAGGCTCTAGGAAATTAGAGTCAAACATGAAATAGACAGACAGGAGAATTTGTATATTACATCTATCTAACAAAATAAAATCTTATTTTATGTCATTTTTTGAGACAGAATTTTATATTAAAGCACTGAGCTAGTTATCAGATAACCTGGACTTTTTTTTCAGCCCTCTTGATTTTGCAGAATAGAGAGTGATAAAATTAAACTTAGGAAGATCTACCTTCTCATTTCTGACACTAACTGTGTGACCCTGGATAAATTACTTAACCTCATTTATGTTGGTTTTCCTCATATGTAAAAGGGGCATAACCGTCTTTGCAAATCTTCAAAGGCCAAAGAAATTCTATTATTGATGTTACTGTTGTTGATGATGATAATGTTGCTGCTTTTGTTTTAAGGATTAAATGGCATAATGTCATTTGTAAACCATAAACCAGTATATAAATGTCAATTATTAGTAGTAGTGTTACCTAGTTGTAGGTGATATGTAAGTTTATAAAATTCAGCACGTCATGTTTCTGAGCTTTAGTTTTCATATGTGTAAAATGAAGAGAATGACACCTCTGTTTTTAACTTAGAGTGTTTGTCAAAAGAAAGCAAGACAGTGCATGTAAAAGAAATTTGTATACTGGACAATACCATGAGCAAACATGAGCTCATGGTCTTCCACTCTATTTATCTTGTTCAATGGAATTCAGATAGACATTGTCCTGAGACAAGTCACCATTCTGCTATTATTATTATTTTGTTCAATGTTCTTATGAACTACCTCACAGGCAGATGAAATAACTTTCTGTTAGTGAACAAAAGTTTTAGGCTCTAAATTCATCATCTCTATGATTGCTGAGAGTACCGTCAACACAACTACAGTAGCAAATAGGATGACTAGCGTGATATGTATCTCATCCTGTTACCACATGATTTTGATTTCTTTTAGTTCTTTAGATTTTAAAAGTGCTTTTTAATGTATAGCTTGATGAACATGAGTATTTGTTATGACAACATTGATTTAAAATATAGTTCTTAAGTGTTTTATTGATCAATTTTTATGTCTAGACAGTTTTTTGAATCAATTCTTTCACTTGGGAATGATATGTTTCCTACAGCTTATTGGATAAGCTCACATGGAAATTTTGAGGTCTCTATTTGTAGTAGGAAGATTTGTCATGAATGATATGTACTTTGACACATAATCCTAACTACAAAGTCAGAATTTACTAGCTATTTAGTTGCTGCTCAAATTTTGTAGCCTTTGATATTACAATTTCTATGGTTTCATTGTATTGTTCCTTCTTTAGAGATGATTCACCTGTGATTTCTAATAATAATGACCTGGTCTTGAATTGTCATAATAAATATCTGCACTTTTACAAGTGTTTTAGAAATAGATCTGCATGTCTGTGCCATTTTTGGACATTTCTTTGTAGATATACTCCTGGTTGAGTTAATGGATTCCACTATAGAATATAGGCTCATCTAGATGTAAATTACTTTCAGTTAAATTGGAGAAATCCAATAGCAAATTCCCATTTGATTCTTTACTGTTGATTTGTGTAGTGATGTATGTTTGTTTTAGAAGGTTTTAACCAGTTTATCATGTGATCTGAGATTGTCAATTTTTTCCCTCACTTTCCACTGGGAAGTTTTTGGTCAGTCTTGTGTTTCATTAAATTTGTATGTATTTTCTTAGAATACTTTCTAATTCTGTTATGGTCTACTTTGCAATTTCAAAAGCATATCTTAAAGCTTAACATCATATACATGTTCATTTCTTTAACAATTGATTAAGTCAACTGAACTTTGATTTCAAGATGTTAGTGATGTTGCTGACAAAAATGGCCATAAATTTCTTTCTGATAATGCTATGCTTTATGTTGTAAGTATAACCATAGTCCATTGGGCCAGTTTGCCTTCTGCATCCAAGATCAAAATCTTAAGTCTACATCTTTTCTTGATGTTGTTTCTTGATCTGTTGAGAAGTTTATACTTATGAAGTTCAAATGACATTTTGATGAAAGTAGATAAGGATTTCACAAAATAGAGACTATATTTAGTGTGCACGTGTATGTGTATGTTTTGATGAAGCTATATAATTTGAAATCATCTGTGTACATAAAGTAATCCATAAAATATTTTAGCATGACAATTTCTTTAACTTGGAAGCCATACTCACTTGAATTTATATAATAATGTATTCTAAGGTAAGTGAGACCATATGGGGCTTACTATCTCCCTGAAAGAAATTCTGTTTCTTCTGCTTTATCTGGTCTTGTTATTGTACCAGAACATCAAGAAGTGCTCTGTACTCTTTATGAAGCTAATCATCACAATGGTTTTGAATCACTTTTTGCATAGCCTCATGTATTTCTTTGACTCTTGAGAACCATTGCCTTACACCCATTGAAGTACTAACCCAGTTAGTGGTATCAAAGTTTAATGTATTAGCATGTAGGGATTCCTATTAAGCCTTCACTTAGAGGATAATGATCTCAGAGTACACAAAATACATTTCATTGCCTAGCATTCCACCACTCTGCTATTCCTCTATTCCTCTCCATGGCATGGGCAATGGGTTGGATTTTGCTCCTCTTCCTCTTTCTTTTCCCTTCTGCTTCCTTCCACTTCTTTCTCCTCCTTTCCATCTCCCTCTTTTGATTCCTCACTCCTTTTTTATCCTTCATTACTGAACATATTTAGAACTGACTGAATTTTACGAGGTAAGAGTTTGGAGAGGTAGCAAAGTGTAAACAAGTACTTTCTGGCATTCTCTAATCTCAGGAATCATTATAGCTGCTTTTGATGTATAAAAAAAGTACCATTTCCCCACAATTATTGGCATCACTTTCCTCATTTGCAAAATAAGGGGGTAGATAAATGTTTTCTAACGCCCTTTCCAGCTGTAACATTTTATGATTACAAAGGCATAATATTTACTCCTTTAATTTCATACCTTTCACACCGTTATTTAACTGCTAAATTCAGGGGGAAGGAAAATGTTAATACAGTTTGCTTTAAATGGGAGAAACCCTGGCAGCTGCTTCATCCAAAAAAAAAAAAAGAGAGAGAGAACTAAAAGATATGAGGCTACTTCATGCTAAAAATATTAATAGTAATTAAAAATGAGTACAGAATGGGTCAATGGTGGTTAGCAGAGTTAATCAAAATTCCAAAAGGTATCTAAACAGGTAAGTGTAATTAGGATTTTATGTTTCTATTCACTTGGGCTTCTTTTAAAACTGCTATGGATGAAATATTCTAACATTTTAATGCTCTGATAATTAATCCAGATTTTTATCAGAGACACTTCAGATTTTAAAACTTTGTTTTCATTCTTTCAAACAAGGGAGAAAAAAATTATTTTTTTTCCATGTAGTAGGCAAGGACACAAAAGGAAACCCCAGTTACTGGTATTCTTCATCCATCTATAGCCTATCCAGAGCACTTAAATTTTGGGAGACACAGCAGAAAAGAAGGCCTTGACCTCATTCTCTTTATTCCAGACTAGATTCTCTGTCCAATATAATTACTTGTTTTTTGGCATATTATACTAAAAAAATTAAAGAAAACTTTAAGATACCTTTAAAAAAAATTGGGTGAGTAAGCAGACTTTCCTTTCTTCTGACACTAATCCCAAATGCCTTTTCTCTTCAGAGTCAAACACCTTATATCTTTCTCTTTCCTACCCCTACTCCACACCTACTCCCCATTCTAGGGACAATGGCCACCTTGCTCTTCCTGGCATGCCACTCCACATTCCAACTAATTTTCACTGCCTATTCACCATGTCTAGAACATTCTGCCTTCTCATTAATGCCTCCTAGTTTTCCTGGTTTCTTATAAATCTTAGCTTAAGTCCTATCTTCTGTGAAAAGCAATCCCAGACTACTTTCATGCTAATTGCTATCCTTCCGTTGACATACACACACGTATGTATATACATATATATGTGTATGTGTATAATCTTATTTGTACATAGTTTTTCACATATCATCTACCACACTAGACTATATATTTCTTGAAAGATGGGAACGCTTTTTTGCCTTTCTTTGTATGCCCAATATTTAGTGCAGAGCCTAGTATAAAGTAGGTAATTAATAAATTATAGTTGACTGATGGACTGAACATCTCTCATGGTAAGGTGAAGGCATTTTAATATGTTAAGCAGAATTCTATTAATTTCTCTATGCAGCAGAAGATTCTAGGCACCTTGCTCTCACCCACCAAGAGACCTCAAAGCAAATAGATCTAAAACCCCTCTCAACACCAAAGGCCAAAGGATCAACCTGTACACAATTATCCAAAAAAATCACGATCTACTTTTATCAACCTTTGCTTTCTATTATCAAAAAGCTTGCTCTACCAAAGATTTTGATATTTGTACCAAAAAGAGAGGAAGGGAGAGTGGGGGAGGGGGGGAAGATAGGACCAAGAAAGATGGCTAAGGAGTTGTTTCATCTCTTTCCAAGTTTTTTTTTTTAATCTGTTGATAATTAATTTATCTCCTTCATAATCATTCATTCTGATTGATTTTCTATAGTGGTTCTTTACTATCAACATCTTGTTCATACTAAATTCTTACTAGAATATCCTTACTTTCTTTGGACATAAATGATTTCTGGGTTCTTTCTGAGCTCTGGATTTATGATCATATCCTTGAAAAATCTTCACTTGACCTTACCATATCTTTCTTCCCTTTGTTAAAGTCCTTGAAAAAGCAATCTATACTTGCAACCTCTACTTCTTTATTTCTAACTCCTCCACCCTTTGCAACCTGGGTTTCAACCCCATCACTCAAATGAAATACCTTTTTCCAAAGTTACTACTGATCTTCTAATTGCCAAGTCTAATGATCTTTCCTGGATATCATCTTTCCCAAACTATCTAATTCATTTAAAACAAATTACCGTAACCTCCTTCTGGACAATCACTCCTCTTTCGATTTTCATAACCTCTTTCTTTTTTTCTTATTAGTTTGACAACTCTTTAGTCTCCAGGCACAGCCTCTACCCCAAGATATGGTCCTATATCACTGACTGCCTATTGGATATTTTAACATGGAATTCTCAGAAACATGTAAAACCCAACATGGTTAAAAATGAATCACTTCTACACCTCATCAACACCCCCAGGAAACTCCTATTATAAACTTTTCTTTTGCTGTAAAAGACATCATCACCTCTCCAGTGTCCTGATTCACAAAGTTGGAATTATTCTGCATCTCTCTCCTTTAATACACAAATTGGTTGCCAAAATTAACTTTTTATAATTTCACAACATTTCTTTCCTCCAGGCCCTTCTCTCATCATATCATACCTGAATTGTCAAAAATAAACAAACAAACAAACAAACAAAAAACCCAACTTCCTAGTTGGATTTCCTGTCTACAATCACTAATCAGTCCAATCTGTCCTGTGAATTACTTTCAAAGTGATCTTCCCAAAGCACAGATCTGACCGTGTTATATACCTACTCAATCAATTCTAATAAATAAAGATAGAGGAGTTTAACAGAAGAAAATGATAGTCAGTGTATGAAAGCTATTCCTCTCCTCTCCTTCTACAACTAACATAAAACTTATCATTTTTATATATTTTATGGACAAAACGACCATCTACCCTTTCATATCTAGCAAATCGACTTTAGCAGAATATTTAATCTCCTATGTTGAGTCTTTAAAGTCCTATAAAACCCAGCCTCAATCTATATCTTTAACCTCATTACACATTACACCTCCCATTTCACATCCTGGGATCCAGTTTAACTGGTCTTACCTTTCTCCCTCACATATGATACTCCATACTCCTTCTTGGTGGCTTTGCATTGGTCATATCCAATCCCTGAAATTAACTACCTCCCATCCTTTACCTCATGGAGTCTCAATCTTCCTTTAAGATACAACTCAAAAATTTGGAATTATGTCCAAAGGGCTATAAAAATGTGCATACCCTTTGACCATACAATAACCATTTCTACAGCTGTATCCCTAAGAGATCATACAAATGGGAAAAGAACCCACATTTACAAATATATTTATAACAACTCTTTTTGTGATGGCAAAGAACTGGAAATTGAGGGGATGCCCATCATTTGGGGAATGGCTGAACAAGTTGTGGTATATGCATATAATAGAATATGGTTGTGTTATAATAAATAATGAGCACCAGGCTTCAGGAAAACCTAGAAAGACTTATTATGAACTGATGCTGAGTGAGGAGAGAAGAACCAGAACATTATGCAGTTACAGCCACATTGTGTGATGACTAACTTTGATAGACTTATCTATTCTCAGCAATGCAAGGTTCTAAGACAACTCCAAAAGACTCCTGAGGGAAAATGCTATCTACATCCAGAGAATAAATTAGAGTCTCAATGCAGATCGAAGCATACTATTTGCTCTCTCTCCTTTTTCTTTTGTTTTGTTTCTTCTTTTTTGGGGTCATTCCAATGCTTTTAATTCTTCTTTGCAACATGACTAATATAAAAAAAATGTTTAATGTGAATGTATTTGTAGATATATCATTTGCGTGCCATATTGGGAAGGGAAGAGGAAAAAATTTGAAACTCGAAAGCTTGTGGACCTGAATGTTGTAAACTAAAAATAAATTAATTTTAAGAAAAGATACTGCTCAAGTATCATCTCTTATGGGAAGCTTTTTGATATTCCCCTTTCTTTGTTTGCAACTTCTAGTACTCTCTCTCCTAAACTAACTTATATTTAACTTGTAGTTCAGTCTTTTCGGTCATGTATCATTCTTTGTTATCCAATTTGGGGTTTCCTTAGCAAAGATACTAGAGTGGTTTGCCATTTCCTTCTTCAATTCATTTTACAGATGGGGAAACTGAGGCAAACAAAGTTAACTGACTTGTCCAGGGCCACACAGCTAGTAAGTCTTCCTAACTCCAGGTCCAGCATTCTATTCACTGTATCACCTAATTGTCACTTTCTATATAATTGATATCTATGCTATACATATATATTTATGTAATATTCTGATTATCTTACCCATTAGAATGTAATATCCTTAAGGCTATTTTTTTCTGAGTATTTTATCCACATCTCTAGCACAGTACCTATAATACACACTTAATACTTAAATGATTTAAATGATTTATTCATTCATAGGTTCCCTCTTTTAGAACATTGCAATAAAGAGGTTTTGATTTAGGTGTATAATGACCTGTCCCAATATTGTGTTTCACTAGAATATTTTTAATATTAATACATCCTTAGAAATCACATTTTCAGCACTAATTTCCTTGAAATGAAAGAGTTGATGGTCTTTTTGTCTAAAGCACACATAAAAGTAATAAGCTTTATATTGATTCTAGCAAGAGGGGAGGGGAATATCTTTCATACACTGACCACTGAATCCTTTTCTTCCTTTAAACTCCTGGATCTTTGTAGAGTTGTGGTTTATGTTTGGCGGGGTTTAAGTGATTGGAATATGTGTGGCTATAGAGATGAGGGCAAATAATGTGCATTTATTATTTGCCAGTAGGACAAAGTTTCAGCTGCATTTGCTTCTACCAAACTACATTGCAAACAATATGAAGTCAAAGTTTTTCCTTACAAAGACTGACAATTTCATGAACAAGTAACAAAAAAATATCATATAGATTTCTTTTAAATTGTACATGTACTCCCTCCACTAAAACCCACTCTTGACATCTCATCATAATGTGGCATCGACCCTGGGTTTCCAAAGTTTTTTTCCTGCAGAAATCCACCTCTGATAGGTGATACAGAGGTGGAAATGTTTTGCCAGAGCAGTGGCGCTTGTCCTCTATGGACTAGCCTAATGAAATCTGGAGACATCACTAGAAGGTTTCTCATTAGGTAATTTTAAAAATGGTAGCAGAAATTCTTCATGAAATGTCTACTTAGGATAGAAGAATTGTTTTCTGTAGGAATAGAAGGAATACCCATATTCATGAAATTATGTATCTTTTGAGGTACAGAATCTTGTGTAGTTATATACAAATGCACTATTTCAGTGGCTTAAGTTAGGGGCATATAATGGTTGAAAAACATAAAGAATCATTTTGTGTAGACATGTGCAACAGAATGAGATTCCACCTGTATTCTAAATGTTAAATTTCAATGAACAACTTTGCTCTCAATTTCATTTCATTTTTTGTTTTGAAAAGCATAATGTGTTTTTAGGCAAAATGCTGCATTTGTCATTAGACATGGTCACTAGGTAGGTTTTTATGTCTTTATCCTATTTACTTAAAATAAGGCAGGATTCAATTCTAGGTGAGGGCTATGTGGAAGAATGGACGTGAAGTTATGCAAAATCAATAAAATTTATTTTTGAAGTAAAGTACACAAGGTGCATGAAGTAAAACCTGTAAGAATATAATCTTTACAGAAAATAATAACGAGACAGTTCCTGTTTGTTGCATAAACAATCACAGGTGACATAGTCCTGCTTGATCAAAATCTAAAAAGTCTTCCAGGTAATCAAGACAAATATAAAGTATGCCTGGTAAGTCAAAGCAGCCACATTTATTTAGAAGACAGAGAATATACATCATGGCTATAATAGGACCATGGAATTGACAACACTTCTTTGGATTTATTTCACACAAATTGAGGGTAGTAGGATGCTAAAACTAGAAGGAACCTAACAGATCATGTTGCTTCCCCCACCCCTATTTATGAAGAAGGAAACTTTGTCTCATAAAGATGAAATGACTTGTTCAAGATCATATAGCTAGTTAATAAAAGAGAGCTGGGATTTGATTCCAGGTCCTCTGGGGTTCCATTCCAGTCTTTAAATAATCAGAAAGCAGAACCACAAAAGAAACACTTCAAAATGCAGCTGCCAATGCATAAATGGAGTTGTGGAGAGAAGCAGCACAATACATCTAAATGTTTTGGCAGGCTTGAAAGCCTAAAAATAGAAGAAGAATATATTGTAAGGTTAGAGTCAGAATTTAGACCTGGAGTTCTTGCAACCTTTCTGCAGCCAAAAAGTAGATTTGCTCTGAAATGAGAATATTCAGCTTTAGAGAATCCCATTTTAAAACTTCTTATTTGGAAGCATCTTCCATGAAAGAGAGTTTTAATGTGGTGTTATATTATTAGAGTACATTAAGAATAAAGCTCTGAATATAATGAATTTTTCATAGTACCATTAATCTCATACTGCCTAGAGGAGAAGGTTGGCCCAGTGTTAAACGCACATTTAAGAAATTGTCCCCAAAGATAAATAAACTGAAAAATTAGAGCAACATCATTGGTAGAAAGAGACCCAGCAAAAGACTGAATGGGACCTATTTACATATGAAGGTAATCAACAGAATGGCTACTTATTGCATAGTGTTCACAAAACACTTCTAGTATTTTATCCTCTAATCAAATTACATTTTTGTTATTCATTTTCAACTCTCCTTTCTCTGTATCTTATTCATCTTTGTATTCCCATAAATTAGTGCATAGTAGATACTTGATAAACATTTATTTAATTGAATTGCAAATACTATTTATTACATTAGTTAATTATTTTCTTCTGTGGTTTATGTGCACTCAGTTTTAGACAGCAGCACAGCTAGAAGAAAAATCTGATTTTTTTTATTTTTATTTTTTGCTTCTGAAACTCATCTTGGTTCACTGAGCCAGAATCACTCGTTATTTGTACTAGGTTTCTTGAAGAAAAAGGTTTGGGGGAAGAAGAGGAAGAAAAAAGGTCTTAAATACTCAAAAGAACATAGAAATGCATACTCACAAATTAGATTCAATTTATGACTGATACATCTGACTAACATCAATCTTAGCCTATAAAGAAAGTAAGTATTGACCTGTCTACATTAGACCACTAGGGTGAGTCAGCATCTAATTGATTGCACAAGTAGAAGGTAGAAAGTAGGAGGAAGCCCAGTGGCTAGACTTTCTCCTACAGAAAAGACTGAGAGAAAGGGGAATCGATGTCCTCTGTAAGACAAAAAATGATGGCATTGGCCTTTGAGTATTTGTCCTTCCTGACAAATACTGTAAACTATTATTAATTATTTTTATACAAACACATTATTTTCTGTTATTTGCATCCCTTGTGTGATCAGTAATTATTATATTTGCGTGATAGACCATAGCTTCTACTTCTTACCTGTGTGACTCTGGGAAAGTTTCATTGAACGTTTTTCTATAAAATGAGAAAGACTGGGCCCTCCAAGGTCCCTTCCAGGTCTATATCCAAGGAAGAGAAGCTCTGTCATGTCCTCTATTTCTTCTGTCTAGGAATATTTCACAGTTGACTCTGTGTACCTTTTGCTCTCTGTCATTGCTAATATCCATTAAGGGCCTGTCTTTCCTAAGATGCATCCTCACCTTTAATACTTATCCTTCTATCAAGATGAATATCCCCATGAGAGCAAATTCTTCACCCCCATATCTTCAGAAGCAAGGCTATGCATGGGGTCCATTCCAGTTATCCTGTATTTGAAATGTACTTGGAATGTGACCGTTTCTTCATTTCTTATGTAGGGAGATGACACAATTTTCATTGTTTTTCTGTGATTTTTAGGAAAGAACTGTAGTTTTAATTCATTGCCACAGAGCTGAGGGGAGTTAAAGGGTCAGGATAAACATAGAGTGGACATCATTGCAACTTCAACAACTCATATTTCTATAATACATCTGCCTAACAAATAGTAAACACTGAATAAATACCTGTTGACTGAACGACTTCATAATGTTTAAAATCACTCCCCATAATAACCCTGTGTGGAAGATGCCACAGATATTATTGGGCACATTTTATGGATAAAGAAATTCAAGTCTTAAGAGCCTGTGTATATGAAAGAGTACTCATTTTTTTTCTATATAAACTCACCCTTTCTTATAACTTTCCTATTTCTGTCAATGGTGCCACCATTTTCCTGGTTTTATTGGGGATAGTCTCTCAGGTTTGTAAACTAGGAATTATCTTCTCCCCCTTCACTTCACTTCATTTAGCACTAATGTCCCATTACTGGATAAGTTTTGCTGCTTCAAATTCCATATCTTGTGCATTAATGCTCTTCTTCTCACTAACATGGTCACTATTTTTATTTAGGTCCTCATTACCTCTCACCTGGACAATTAAATGGCCTACTAATTCGTCTGTCTCTGCATCCAGTCTCTCTCTACTACAATCTATCCTTCACAGAGGAGTCAAATTGATATTCCTAAGGCAGGGGGTATGAGTAGGTCATTCTCTTCCTCAAGAAGTTTCAGTGGGCCCCTAATATTTCTAATTTCCAATTCAAATTCCTCCATTGGGGATTTAAAGTCCTTCACCATCTATAAACTTCAACCTCTCTGGTAAGGCTAATTATACATAGTCACTATATTCTAGCCCTTGTATCCAGTACTGAATTTCCTGCCTTTATCTTTTTGAACAAGTTGTTCAACATGCCTGAAATGGTCTGGAATCTAGTTTTTTTTTCAAATCTCAGCTCAGGTACCTCCAACTCCAAAAGATCTTTTGTTATTCCCTCTGTCATTAGCTACATCCCAAACTATATTTTATAGGAGACCTTGATTTCCTGATTTTCAGTATGTTCATCCTCAAAGTTCTGTTTGCTGTGGTTCTTTGCTTGTTGTTTTGCTTGTGATTACATTGGTGTAGGAAAAAGTTCAGTGAGTACAATCCTGCTAGCAATGAAGATCAACTTTTCTACAACTCAGTCTTAAAGAGTTGATTGCATCACTGAGTAGTTAAGTGATTTTCCCAGGACTTGTCACAGGTAGGACTTGTACCTGATTTCCCCTAATTCCAAGGTCACCTCATGATCCAATGCACCGTGCTGTTTCTATCAGGGAAACAAGAAATTGTCACATCAAGAGAATATTCACTAATGAACTGACCACTTTGAAAATGATCGCCCAAACATTCCTCCTGGCTTAACATTAGCCTCTATCTTTCCTCACTCACATTCTGATTGTCAAAGTCTTTTTTTCAATCTCTCACTGATAGGAACAGGGATTTCTTTAAAATTGTATTAATATGAGAAGACTAATAGAAGTACTTATGAAAATTAGTGAAGTTATCAAATATTTTGACTCTATGGCTGTGATTTCTATGTCTAATATGTAGTGAATCTCATACCATGTTATACTTTTTTAAAAATGCCATAAATAGCAATGAATGATTCATTTCCCCTAATAATATATTGAATACATTTATATTCCTAATTGTAATTTCACTTTAAAATTTTTCACTATTTACTATGAAATTTTGTTCCCCATTTAAATAAATTCATTTTTTTAATCAATGAAAAAAATAGGAAGGACAGTGATGTAGCCATACCAAGTCAAAAACTGTATTATAAAGTGGTAATTATGAAAACTATCTAGCACTGGCTAAGAAATAGAATGGTAGATCAGTGAAATAGATTAGGTACATATTATATTAAATGACCATAGTTACCTGGTATTTGATAAATACAAAGTTCCTGCTTTTGGATACCTTTCCTGCTTTTGGAACAAAAACTCATTATTTGACAAAAACTGCTGGGAAAACTGGAAAACAGTATAGCAAAAACTAGGTATAGACCTACTTCTCACACTGTATATCAAGATAAGTCAAAATGAGTATATGGATATAGATACCATAAGTACATTAGAAGAACATGGAATAGTTTATTTGTCAGATATTTGGATAAGGGATGATTTTAGAATCAAAGGAAATTCACTTTTGAGTAGCTATTTTCTGGTAATACTCAACCCCATGTTGTGATCATTTCTTATACATATTTTGCATTTGTTCTTCTGCTGAGATAGATTTCCCTTAAATAGAAACTACTTAAATTAACATCTTATTTTTGTATCTCTATCTTCATCTCCTAGTACAATACATAGCATTCAAGAAATGTTTCTTTAGCTATTTGAATAAAATTACTTTCCCAGATTCACACAGCTAATGTGTTAGAGCTGACATATGAATACTTCTCTTTTGACCTAACATTCTTTTTTTGCTATAATGTAACACTCCTCCAGAAATAATCACAATAGCTATAACAAACCAAATTCATAAGATACTTTAAGGTATAAAAGACATTTTCATCATAAAAACTGTATGAGAGTAAGTAGAGCACATATTATCATCTCTGTTTAATAGAAAAGGAAGTGAATACTCAGATGTTAAGAGTTGCTCTCAACCACACAGCTAGTAAGAACAGGTGTCAGAAGTTGAACTCAGATCTTCTCACTTCATTTCCAAGGCTCTTTTCATAGATAAATTTTACCTTCCTACCTCTCACTGCTTCTCTATGGTCAGGAACTGTGTCTCCATCATTATTCTGCCCCGCCCATCCAAGTAGTACCTTCTACAATGGAAGACCTTATATATAATTTATGCATAATAAATGTTGGTTGAATTAAATGGTTTACCCTTTCCTGCTTTGAAGCACTATCTAATAATCCTGAGAAAGTTATATTATGTGAAATAACAATGGATCTCCTTGGTAGAATTTAGAAGTCTTTTATCTGCAAGCCCTGGTACTAATTCTCAAAGAATGACAGTATTTTGGAACTGAAAAGAACCTCAGAGGTAGTCAAATTCAAGCTGGACCTGACCAAGCAGTGTTTCTGTAACCTATAGTAACAATGACATTTGAAGTTCCTTTTGTATTGCTAAACTAAGAGATACTTAGCACCTAGTTCAGATTAAACCTCTGTTAAAGAAACAGAAGGTATAAACTCCTGTCTCCTGTTGCTGATGTAACAGGAAGGGGCTGAACAGGAAGGGGCAATATTGTATATAAGGAAAAACCCAGAGAGGGAAAGACAAATCTTGGAGTAACCTTCTTGGAGGCAGAAGCAGCTGCTGCCAAGGAGGCTTAAGAGGAAGGACCCAGGCTGGAGAGAATGATTTTGATTTAGTCAACCTAGGTGAAGTGATTTAGAGAGGGAGAGATAGATCTTCTTGGAGCAAGGTCCGTGAGGGAGGCTGGAGAGGAGGTAAGGAGGCTGAAAATAAAGCCCCCCACACACACCAAGCTAGAGAGAATGATTTTGATTTTGAAAACCTGGATGGAATGATTTTGATATGGGGTACCAGCTGAAACTTCTTCTGAGTCCGAGGGCCAGCCAGAGATGCTGAGGAGCTGCTGAGGATTTCCAAGGGCCAGACTGAGCTAGACTGAGGAAGCATGACTGTGATGCTGGTACTTTGTATGAACCTGTTGTTGGTGGCTTTGTTAAACCTTGAATTCCCAGGAACAGAGACTGTAAAGGATTTGAGATGGACTGGACACTGTGAGCTCCTACCTGGAACAGAAACTGCACAGAGAGCTGGACAAGGACCTGGGAGCTGTCTGCCTTTGAACCCAGGTGACAGTTTGGTGAATCCAAGTAGGATCTGGGACAAAGGAAGGGAATCCAGGGAATCTGAGGAACCACCCAAGTCAAGTTGAAAGAAGACTTTACTTGGATACTGAGTACTGACAAAATTGTAAATTTACTAGTGACCTAGGGGTGGAGGGTCTGTGTATTTTCTGATGATTGAATAGTGAATGATGAAGGATGATTGAATAATTGAGTTAATTGGATGATTGACTAAATGATTGTACTTAGTGATTGTTAACTGAATAAGTGACTGATTGAGTTAACTTAGTATGCCCCATGAGTGGAGGATTTTAACTATTGTACTTTGTGTTCCTTGAAAAGGCAAACCTCCTTAAGGATAACTGAATGATTGAGTTACTAAATGATTGTTCTTTGTTGAAAACTTTGTGACCACTGTGATGAAAACCATGTGGCCATCTTCTGTGATAAGTTGTTGTGAATGCCATATTTTGATTTTCTGTGATAAGTTGTAACATGACTGCTGTACTTTGATTTACTGTCAATATTTTGCTTTGAGTTGTTATAGAATAAATAGCATGTTAACCATACTGTGTAATCAAAACTTTAAAAGCTGTTCACAGCAGCATTTTTTCTGGAAAGCTGCTCATGCATGGCATTACACTTACCTACCAAGTAGTCATTCCAATTTCTGATTAATAACCTTTAGTGAAGGAAAACCCACTTACTTTCAGGGCAGTCCTTTATATGTTTGCACAAATCTAAAGGTTAGAATTTTTCCCTTTAAATAAAGAACAAATTTATACCTCTTTGACAATATTAGGCTCCTTTGAGAGTATCCTAAGTATAGCTCCCTGTTGGTGGTCATTTTCTGGGGACTCAGTTCTTCTAGTATGAGAACAGGATGAGGTAAGAGAAATAGCTCTGAAAGGGAATTCAACATACACACACACACACACACACACACACACACACACACACACACAGTATTTTTTATCTGTATAGATGTTGTTAGACCCCAGAAAAATTCTGAATCTCTCAGGGAAGAGCCATGGTCACTTAAAGGAGTTTGGTCTCACAATCCATACAAGAAGAACCAAAGGGATGAAGAATGTCTATTGCTCAGATTGTGGCGATCATTTTGATGGACAACTCAAGAATCTTGTGCACAATTATTGACAAATAATACAGATGGACAACAACTGAAACTAACAGTTCAGGTTGACAAATTGGACTCAGGATTGATCAGGCTGAGGAGAGCAAGATGGATTTCTTTTAGGAAGTTAAGAAGTTCCTTTAATATATCCCAAGTTTCCTATGAATTCCAAGATCTGTATTTAATACCAATAGTTGCTATATTGCAACAATGTATATGGAGCCTGGATATACATCATCTTTCTCCTACTGCTATTAAATGTTATGCTTTTTGATGACAGGAGATCAGGTGAATAAGAGTTTTGATTTTTACCTTGCCCTTCTTTTTGATGTTTCAAGGTGTTGCTAAAATTATAAAGAAAAAAAAAAAACAACATTCCACTAAAGCTAGAACTTCTCTACAGGGACCCTACAGAAATCCAGAGGATTAAAAAGAACAATGAGGCAAATGTTGGGAATGAATCCAAACCAAAATAAAACCCACAACAAATGATACAGGAAAATTATTATGAGTGAGCACATTTTCGAGAATACTGCAGGAAAAGCCACTAAATCCAATTCTGAGACACTAATTTTCTTGGGATCTTCACCTGAAGCTGAAAGAATAAGCTTCAGCCTAGTATAAATCCCAGAGGTAACTTGTCTTTCCCCACACAAGCACATCCTGCTACTGCAAGTGTAAATGACTTCACAGACAGCATTAAAGAGTCGAATTACTGAACCACACATGCCGGATGTTGTTTAAACAGCTGGCCTATGTTGCTTCTATAGACACCCACTCCCCTACAGATGATTTATGATTTACTGTGTTTGTACTGAGCTAATGAGTCATAAGGAACCCATTTTTTTCCTAAGGGAATTCTTGAAAAAGCCATAAATTTGTCCTTGGTTTTTCTTTTCATTATGCAGTATTCAGTCTTGAAATGGAGCTTATAATAGTGGGATAAGCTATGTTTCTTTGGCTTCCTTGAAAATCCTCTCTTATCAGTATCCAATTGCCCTCCCCCACCCCAGCCCTTCACTTTGACATCTATTAAGTATTGACAATGTCCTTCATGGCTACATTTGGAAAGGAGTTTGGAGATTAGGTCACCTGTAATTACCACTTCTACTGAAATGTGCCAGCTCAGATTGTTAGCATTTTCTATTTTTTTGTCTTATGGTAGTGGGAGAGAAGCACATACAGTCATTTCCTGTATTGTGCCTTGCAATTCTGACAGTTATTCAACTATGTATTCTGTTAAATATGTTTGGAGAAAAAGCTAAACAACTTTCAGAATTAAATGACCTCATAGAAAAACATTCCTTGTAATAAGCAAACGTCCCCTGCTTTCACATTCCTTCAACCAGTCTACTTAAACCTTAGCTTTCCCCTTGCCCCAGGGCCAATCTAGCTCCTATGCCAAAGAACTCCTAGGAATAGCATCAGGTCCTCTTTGTTGTAGATTTCTGGGGGTCCTGGAAGCAGATAGTAGTAACCTAGCCCAGGGGGTTGAGATGCAGGGCAAATTTTCATCCCCCTGGGTGGCCTAAACAATGGCAAAGCAGAGCTCTAGTGCCAGAGAAAAAGGAGTATGAAATGGAATAGGGAGAAAAAGATGTAGACATGGGGAACAAGACCAGAATCCAGTAAGCTCCTTCAGAGGATGTGACTTCTCAGGAAAGGAAGCCCTGAATCCAGCCTCTTTCCATACTGACACAATGTACTACCAGTAACTCAATTAATTTGACACTGTAACCACCTTTAGACTCCATAGGTTCCCAAAGTGGATGATACTGTCCCCTGGGTGGGGAACTAGAGTGATACAGGAGGGTGGTAGTAGCCCCAGGTGCAATTAGGGGACACTGAATAAAAATAAGGGGGAGTGGAAGCATAAGGAAAGAAGAAAAGATAATGAAAAAAATGTGTTTAAAAAAAACATTCGTACATGTTTCATCTGTTGTGTAATGGAGTTAAAGTCATAGTGATTAAATTATTTTCCAAATAAACACACAAAATGCAAGCTATAATCAGTGGTCAAGTCTGCAGACAAATCTTAACAAGCAAGTGTTGGCAGGCAAATGTGTAACTTGTTGGGAAGTTTAGCATGCATAGGCAGGAATATATGTATGTAATGACTTGTTTACAATATGATACTATATGGATACATGACACAATAGTGCCTCATCAAAATTTCAATGTAGGAGAAAAAACTTGCAAATTTACATTAAATTATTAAAATTGAGATGTCATTTTTAAAAAGCATGTATTTTTTGAAATGATGAAAATTTTAAAAAATTGTTAAAGAAAAGAAAGTAGGGGGTGCTGAGTAGTTTTTTGGAAAGGGGGTGGTAGGCCAAATAAGTTTGGGAACCTCTGCTTTAGACCTTCTAAATAGTAATATTCCACAAATTCCATTTTCATCTACTTATTTGCAGAATTTGTGTTTCCCCAGTGAATCAACAGTCACACACTTAGACATTCTGCTAAGATTCAATGCATGTACATTTCCAGTGAACTTGGAGAGCTTTGGAAGGGACATCAAGTTTCTGGATCCTGGTTGTCCCCAATCTAGCCCATTTGGCTCATATTCCTCCTTTCTTCAAACTTTAAACCCAAATTGCTCTGTTTGAAAGCCACAGGTTGTTCATAATTAGTATACTTATACAACTTTTATGCATTTTTAGGTGAGTAATGAGGGATCAATCATAGAAAAATTTATGTTTGACTCATTCAGCTACTTAAAAAAAAACCAAAACACCCAGATGAAGTGAGTAAAGAGGACAGTTTGAAGAAAGAGTCTTACAGATACTCTTGTTTTGCCAATTGCATCAAGACCTGGAACACTCCAGAGCTTTCTAGAAGAGATCTTTAAACATTCAGAGGAATTTGGCCTGTCCACTCATACAGAAAAGGTCAAGAATGTCAATTGGACTCTCAACCTATAAAACTTATCTATCATCATTCTTTAACAGTCCAGATGAAAGACAAATTGGACCAAGAATAAAACAGAATATGAGGAGAGCAGGCCAAAATGTAAATGGGAAATTGTAAAGCTCCTTTAATCACACCAAGTTTCTCATTAAAACAAAGGCCTGTCTTTTTAATACCAGTGTTCTAATGGCATAAAATAGCAGAATGCCATGGAATACAACAGTCTCTGAAAAATTAAAAAAGAACATAACACAGAAGGTCATTGGAGAGGTAAATGATGGTTGTGAGCAGCCTGTAACATATAACCAATGAGAAACTCTGCAAATGAAGAGTAGGGAAAGGTGTCATCAAGAAAAGAAATGATAGGGAGAGCAGATGGGCTGATCACATAGCAAGGTCAGATAGATAGCCAGTCTTCCAAGGTTACCTTCACAATGTCAGGAGGAAAAGAGGAAGACCATGGAAAAAAACGACAACAAAATAAATACAAGGTAATTTTTGAGGAAATCTCTCTCAGCAAGAGGCCAGTATAATTTCTAAATTTCTAAATGGTAGCCCTTGAGTTGAGTATTGAAGGGAATGAAGGATTGATACTAAGAGATGTAACTTAAGATGGACCACAGGCATGGGGGACTGCCTTTGAAACTGCATGTAGATGGGAGATGGAGTGTTGTATGTGTGTAAGAAACAGCAAGAGAGCCAAAAGGATTGTCTCAGAAAGAATATAAAGAGGAGTAATGAATGCATAATCTAGAAATACAAGTTGGAATGAGGTTGTGAAGGGTTTTAAATGCCAAACCAATCTTTGTGGAGCATTGTCAGATTGATGCAACAGGGTAAAGGATGGACTGGAGAGAGAGGGGCAGAATTTGTAGTCTATTACAATATTTTAGGTAAGAAGTGATAAGGACCTGAGCTAGGTTGATAGCTCAGAGTAGGGGACAGATTTGAGAGATGTTCTGGAGGTAGAACTGACAAGATGTGGCAGCTGATGAACATGTAGGGTAAGTGAGGTAAGAAGTTGAAAATGATTAGGTGTATTAGCAAGCACCCTAGCACACCCTGGATGGCCTGCTAGCACAGGTTTTTTGATCTGCTTTTCTAAAGGAAAGACAACTTTAAAGGGGTCAACAATCTTACGTTAATTACAGATAAGTAGAAAGAAGTAAATATCCAAGAAAGAATCCGACAGACGTGGCTCCAGCTGTCTGAACAAAGTAATACAACCACCTAAATACACCACCAGACAGGGAGAATGCCAACATCTGAGTAAGGGAAGGGGACTCTTAACAAATGATTATTCAGAGGCCTGTCCAGGGAATCGAAAGGTCCTTCTCATGAGCAAGGCACCAAAGTAAAATACCAACCTCCCAATATATATAGTTTTCACCTAATAGGCTCAAAGCCAGAAGGCACGCAACCCACATGAATCAGTGCCTAATTAGCTCAGTACCTAAGGTGTGAAAGTTTGCCTACCAGCAAGCCTCCCTGTAAGCAAGCTCCTCCTTAGTTAAGTTCCTCCCCCAATGGGGTCTATGTGACTCAGGATTTTGTGATTGAAATACCTATGTACTTTAACTGGGAACATGGCTCCCGTTTCAAGGGAAAAGGGGATACATGGTCACACAGGACTATTAATGAACAGGGAAGATCTTTTTATTCCATTAATATTACACTAGGCTATAAGTTTAGTTGACTACCCTCAAAAGAAATAGGAAAGTGAGTAAAAGGCAAAGACTTGTAGGGAAAGATCTTTAACTTTGAATTATTCCAAAAAACCTTAGAAAATATTCCATTTAAAATAACAATGTGCAGTTAGGTGATGCAGTGGATAGAGTATGGGCCCTGGAGTCAGGATGACTCAGGTTCCTAAGTTTAAATAAGGCCTCAGAAACTTACTGTGTGACCTTGGGCAAGTCACTTAACCCTGTTTGCCTCAGTTCCTTATCTGTAAAATGAGCAGAAGAAGGTAATAGCAAATCACTCCAGTATCTTTGCCAAGAAAACCCTAAATGGGGTCCCAAAAAGTTGGAAACAACTGAAAAAAAAGTGACGTAATTATAACAACAATTAACATTTATGTGGAATTTCAAGGTACAATATTTCAATTGAGTTTCTTAACAGTACTGTGAGATATTATTAGTCTCATGCTGTTTTTGCTGTTCAACAAAGATACTGTAGCAGTTTACCATTTCCTTCTCTACATTATTTTACAGATGAAGAAACAGAGGTAAAAAGGGTGAAATTATTTGCTAGGATCACACAAGTAGTAAGTGTCTGAGGACAACTGTGAACTCAAGTCTTCCTGACTTTAGGCCCAGTGCTCTATCTACTGCACCAACAAGATGTCCTGTTCTCATTTCACACATAAAGAAACTGAGATTCAGGGATGTTAAATGACCTATGATGAGTTTTTCAGGATTCAACCTCAGGTATTCTAACCCTAAAATTAATACTCTATCCACTACACTATTCTACAGTGCCTGTTCATGATGTATGTACTTAGTTAATTTAATGTGTTATCCATCTAACTTTATTTGATAATTGAAGAAATATTTATAGAAGGTAGAGATTTTCATGTTTGTATTTTTATCCCTGTGTCTCTCCCAAACCAGCACAGAGTCTGATATATAGTACAAGATTGACATTGCCTTTGGATTGATTCATCCACTTTGTTTCCTGTGTAGATTACTTTTGAATGAACTAGGATCTGGTTAAAGTAGCATTTTATAATCACGAGAGCTCCAGCATAATGTTGTTGCACAACAGATCTGTCCATAGAAAATCCCTCTTCTACATGGAGTTCACCAGAGTATCTTTCATGACACTGGATAGGGTTATTACTGATCATGTCTCCTTGCTTGATGCCAACCTTGATAAAAAAAAATATTTCGGTGGATCACTGAATAAAAATTTTTTATTAATAACTAAAATAATAATATCTAGCATTTGCATATCACATTAATGTTAAAAAAATATTTTACAAATATTATCTCATCATATCTACCCAGCAAACATGGGAAAGCACAATGAGTTGAATAAAAAGTGGAATAGAATGAGATCTGGGCAGTGTGTCTTTGGAAAATCCTATAGTATATTCAATGATGCCACGTGTTTCCCTCATGCAAAAGCCTATCTTTTAACAACAATACTTTCTCAGTGATGTAATATAATCGTAAACCATGATGTAAAGAGAAACACAATTATGCTGGCTCAAAAGAATAAGAAGAACAGCATGATAGGTATAAGTAATATTTTACTAATGATGTGAGAAGTGGCATTAAAAATATCTTCAATGGAACCTATGCCTATAAAGGAACATGGACTGGCAAATTCATTGAGAGATAACAGATGGACAACCTGCATACTTCACTGGTGTTTATAAACTAGGAAAATAACCAGAGGAAGATCTCCTGAGTGTTGGATAAATCCTCCACAAGGAATGTATGGAAAGACAAGTATGTGAATAGCACAAGAGCAGGATGAGAAGGTATGAATAGTTTGGCAATCTGGAATAGTGAAGAAGTGTGCCCATACTGAAGAGATCAAAGATCTGTCAAAATACCAAAGTGGATATAATAAAACTCAGATCCTCCATCAACTTTATAGCCTTATGTAGCCAGGTGCCCCTTTCAATCACACATTTCTAAATTGCAAAAGAGGCAGAAAATTGCAATAATAATGATAATAATAATAATTTGAATTTGAAGTCAAAGGAATAAGATGACCATAATCTGATAGAAGATGTTCACACATCTATGTCACCCTGCACAAATTACCTAATCTCTTATGTTAACGTTTTAACAAGATACTGTCCAGGAATTCAAAATACAAGCACCAATAAGATACAGAATCTCCTTTTGAATATCTTACAATTTAGTTTGGGGATTCATGAAAAGCACAAAGCATATTCATAAGTTGCCATGGTGAAAGAAAGTAGAAAAAGTACAAAGGAGAGTTCCCCAGAAAATGCTCCAAGAAATTGTAGGCAAGAGAGTTTCAAAGTGAGGGGTTCAGTGAAATCTTCATGAAGGTTGTGGGACCTGAGTTGGATCTTGAAAGAAGGAAGGGATTCCCTAGGGTTGTGGAAGAATAAACAGGGCAGGGTTGGGAAAGCCACTCACATATGAAACTACAAGGATTATAATGGGTAGATGCGTTTTTTAAATAGCCTCTTAATTTATTCTGGACATAGAGAAAATTGTATAAGGCATAATGGTGGGAAAAGGTGATAGTAGCATAGGGAAGATAGTATGCCCTTAATATCTTTGCCTCAAAAGGCATTATTCCAGTAAGGATATAACTGAAATAAAGTATTGTTACAGAGGAGAGATCTGAGTAAGCACAATGACTTCCAGCTTCACTCACAAATTAAATAAAATCCTAAGGGATCTCAAACTGGCAGCCATTTGGAGAAAATGAAATGCTAATGTGCACAATTATACTTTTTACACCCTCAGCCATAAAATACATAAAAGCATTAGGTTATCTTCTATTGCAATAGATACATGATATATGTACAAGATAGAAGGTTAAATCTTTCCAGGTAAGAGAAAAAAAATCTTACTGAGAAGCATGCATTTGGCAATATAACATGCGCCTAGATAATTTCACTTTTAAAGCATTTAACTGAATGGCCAACTATATTTTCAGTGAGAAATAATGCTGTTGCTGAGTCAAACCCAATTTGATAAATATTGAACTACAAAGGGGAAAAAGTCAAGGTATTATTAGAACTCTGCAAAAGTTCCTAAACATAAGAATTTAATAATATGAGAGAAGTATACTTCAGTGCATTTAGAGACTGTATGTTTTCTATCTTCAAATAATTTTAAAAGGTTCACTTTGGGGAGAAAAAAAAGAGTAATACTTTTAAAAGAGGTCATTCTTGAAACAGAAAAAAGCAATGATCCAGGAATATAACTCAGAGCCAGAACAGTCATAAGAGAGCATATAATTTAACCTCCTTATTTTATAGATGTGGAAACTAAAGTCCAAAGAAATGAAATAATTTGTTCAAGGTCACATAGAGTAAATACAGAAGACCTGCAATTTGAACTCAAGTTTCATCTTTCCATTGCCAGTACTCCTGCCCTATCTTGATACAAAATAATATTTTTGACTGCTAAAAAAAAAAACAAAACAGAAATCTTAATCATAGCAAAAAGAATTCAGGGCAAACTTTAGCATCTCTTCCAATATCCTTCTAGTGCTTAATAAATGTTTAATGATTGCTTGATTAGTGAGTTACTCTGCATGGCTCCGGTCCTAGCTGCCAGGGGTATGACCAGAAATGAAAGGATTAATTCATTTGTAACTAACCAGAAGGAAGGTTAGGGATTTTTTTTTTTAAAGGGGAAAGAAAAATAGAAAGGGTTTCTCAACAGATACCTAGATGTCAGTAGATGATAATACTCTTGATTAACAAAGGAGCAGAATGTGTGACATGCTGGTTGTGTTTGTTTCATTGTAACACCATGCACAAGCAGCTTCCCAAAAGAATGCTACTATGAACAGCTTTTAAGGTTCTGATTACATAGTATAGTGAATACTCCATTTATTCAAGAACAAATCAAAAGAAAACATTCACAACAAATCAAGATACAATATACACAACATTACATCTTATCACAGAAAATCACAATATAGTATTCACAACAGCTTAACATTAGAATGGGCACATAGTTTTCACTACAGCGGCCACAATATTTAGAACAAAGAACAAAAGAACAATCATCTGGTATCCCTAAGGAGGTTTGCCTCCTTACTCAGTCATTCAGTAATCTCAAAATGCAATAGTCGGTCTTCCACTCTTGGGGCAATCATAGTTTAACTTAATCAGTCACTTATCTAGCAATCAGTGACTAAGTACTATTAATCACTAAATACAATCATTAGAAAATTACACAAACCCTGCACCCCTCAGTCTCTAGTAAACTTCAATCTCATCAAAAATTCAATATCCAAGGAGAGGCCTTTTCTTCATCTTGATTCCGGGCGGTCTGTCAGATTCCCTGGATCCCTTTCTCTGATCCCAGCTCAGCTCCTACCTGAATCCACCAAACAGTCACCTGGATTCAGAGGCAGACAGTTCCCAGGTCCTTGTCTGGTCTTCCAGGCAGTTCCTGCTACACACTGACGTTCACAGGGTCCAGCACATCTCAAAACCTTCAACTCTGTTCCTGGGAACTCAAGGATCAACCAAGCCACAAACAAAGTCTTATCCCGGGCATGCTTCTTCACTTCTCTGGCAGTTCAGCTGGCCTTAAGACCCAGAAGAAATCTCAGCCTTCCAGGAGGCCTTCTTAGGAGCAACTTCAGCCTTCACCAGATTCTGGTCTCAAGGAAATCCTCTCTCAGTTCTCAGTCAGCTTCCAGATGCTCATTGAGAGAAACTTTCTCTCTCCTCCACTGGGAGCCTGCCAGGAGAAAGCAATTCTAATTCTGACTGTCTCTCTCTGGGGCTCTTCTTATATACATACAAAGCATTGGCTTCCTGTTTCAACCAAACTCTTCCTGTTATGTCAGCAACAGGAGACAGTTCACACCCTCTGCCTCTTTCACAGAGGCTTGACTAAGGGTTAAGTACCTGCTTACTCAACATAACAAAGAGGGGTCTTCAAATTTAATTTAATTACCATCACACTCATAAAAGACTGATAGTATTTCCTTTGAGGAAGAGGAAGCCACAGAAGCAAAAGCTAATTCTAGAAAATGGGACAGAATAACAGATGCTGAGTGGCAGAGATAAAGCGAAGAGTTTCAGCTGGTTACTTGGAGAAAGAGGCATAGGACTAATTCAAGGGTTATGATAACTATGTCTCACTGACTCTCTCTGGGATACATTCTACCTGCCATGGGAGTCTATGAGCACTCAGATCCTTTTGTGTATGGGTAGAGAAGTAAGGAGAATTTTATGTTGTAATTAAATGTTTTGCTATTTGTTTTAGCATTTTACTTAGTATATTGGAAGAACAGGTGTGGATAGTGGCTCAAGATGTATTTGCAAAATTGTGATGTCACACCGAATCCTGAAGGACAAGGAACTCCAAATTTTGGTGGAACCGCTTTTTAAAAAAAATTCTGTTTATAAATCATTGGGAAGTAAGTGTAAACAAACTAAGTAAAAAAAAAAAACAGCTCTGAGAATAAAAGCATAAAACCTATATAAGATGGCAATTCATTGACTCACCTTGATAAAACTGTTCCTCATGGAATTATAGACATCTATTTAGGAGTTAGTAAATAGTGGAGTTTTCTCTCACTTTTATTTTGAATATAGATATAAGAAAAACACTGAAGCATATATTTTTTTAAAAATAGAAACATTCAAAAAGCAGTTACACAGAAGGGGGGAGAACCCTACATGGGAGGTTTAAGTGATGGGGTGCCTCTGAATATTTTGGGGTGATTTTCTGTGGCATAGTTGTAACTTCAGTCTTTACCATCAGTTGTGAGGTCACTTTGGCTCTGCTCCCTCCCTCCCCCAGCTGTGAAGCATTAACTGTCTCTCCCCTGCCCTCAGCCACTAAGCATTAACTCTGTAGCTATGATAACAAGGGTCTTTTCAAGGCACTACTAGTAACCGGCCAAAACAAGACCCATCCTTCCCAAACTGGATAAGGTACTTCTCCTTAGGAATTTGACCTCAAATCTGGCCACTGGTTGACCTTATGACGTTTCAGGGCTAAAACCCCGCCTTTTGCTCCCCCTCCCCTTGGAATGTCCCAGTGGATTATGGGTAAAACACATGCTCAGTTGATGTGAAGGGGGCACGTCCCTTTAAGCATTGGCCACTCCCTGGCTCCTCCCAGGTTCCTCCCTAACTCCACCTTTGTACACCTCATTAGCTTAATGAACTTGTGATTGACAGCTTTGTATCTTTAAAAATGCCTCTCTGGCCCTTAGAACTTTGCAGATGGCCCTTTCTAGCAGGTAGGCCTTTCCTAGCGGGCCATCTGTCCACTGCAGAGTGTCACACTTCCGGGCTTTCTCTGACCCCTCCTCCCCTTTTGCACCTTGCCAGCTTTTCCTAGCCAGGTTTCCTCACCCTACCCCTTTTTGCCCTGTGAATCAATAAAACTTTTATAAATCTGCCAAAGGACAGCTGAGCCTGTAATTCTTTTCAGTGGCTAACCTAGAAAGGATTTCTCATTAGAAATCCCCCCCAAACCCAGCCCTCATCATAAGGACTTAGAAAGGAGAAAACTGTGAGGTTTATTGACACTAGGTAAATAAAACACTGAAATATAAGAATAACCTCCCTCCTCACGTTTTCTTCCAAAAATTACAAACTGAGCTACAAGTCCTGCAAAGTCTATCTTTGAAAAGATTAAGTGAATAAAGGAACTTAAGGAGATTTCCCACCCAAGGTTCAAGAAATTGAGCATTATGATGAAAAAAGTTTAAGAACATAAATCTTTTTTTTTCCCCAGTATCTAATTTCAGATTCATCTCTAAAACATCTCTGGGATTATCCTAGACCTAAATTTAGCTGAAAGTAATCATTCCTCTAATTTTCTATGAGTCATTTGTATTTCCCCTTTGTCTATATCACAGATGACCTTGTGCCATGTCTATTCTGCATCTGCCACATTCTATATGTTACTATAACCTGTAACTTGAATTATGACACTTGGTTAGCATGTTTAACACATGCTTTGGAGTTAGTCTCCTGAACTCCATTTTAATTGGCAACTTATTGGTAGCTTTTGGGTTCTAAGGAATGTGGAAGGGTCCTAGTACTATAGCTGATGAGCATCCACCAATATGCTCCCCTTCCACTATCAATTCATATCAATTAGTCATACAGTCTTAACTAGTTTTAGAAGCGTTTATAGAAAGAAAAGCTGCTACCAAACAGTGACCATGCCCCCTCCAAAAAAAAGCTATGGGGAACACACTTGCATATATGTATATTTTCTTTGAAAGATTAATATTCATACTCTGATACTTTTAGTGTGATTTAGCTGCACAGTGCTCCCTTTACTATACAGCACACTCCTTGTCAGGAATAGTCCAGATACAAGATGACAAGGTCCTGAACATGAACAGCTGCTGTGTTAGTGGACAGAAACAGAAATGTCCTTTTTAAATCAATTGATATGAAAAAGAAATAGAGACAAAATCAAATTCATTTTGCATCTGCTGTTGCCTGGTTTCATCTACAAAGAACAAGATGCCCCTCCCATCATTTTGAAACATCATTTCTCATTCTAAATTCACCACCATGCTACTAATTTAAACCTTGATGGACACTACCTCCCTTGGCCTTCTTTCCCCTCCGATAAGAGGGTTAGAGAGAGGAGTGTCAAACTCCTCTTAATGCCAACCTTCATAGAGGACAGAAATTGGATTTTCAGTCACCTCTACTTTGTATCAGCTGCTCTTCCTAGTGTTAATTCCATGCAACAAGATAAACCCAGTGTTGGAAATCCCTTTGATGTTCTCTCACACTCATTTTCCTTTTTCATTTTGCCTGTTGTCTCCCCCTTTATATTGAAAGCTTCTTGAGGACAGAGACTGTCTTTCTTTCTGTCAGTGTATCTCCAGCACTTGGCAATAGTAGGCACTTAATAAATGTTTATTAACTTGTGTTGGAAATTGTGCAAGTTGATCAACAACTACCAACATTTCTTGATATTAAGAAAATTGGATGGGGCAGGTAGGTGGTGCAGTGAGTACAACACTGGCCCTGGAGTTAGGGCGACCTGAGTTCAAATTCTGCCTCAGGCATATGAAAGACTTACTAGCCATATGACCTTGGGCAAGTCACTTAAACCTGATTGCCCTGCCCTCTTGCCTCCAAAAAGAAAAAAAAAATTGGAATCTAAATTCTTTAGAAAATAGACTGTCTTTGAGAAAATCATTATCCTCATAGGGATAATGTGTATGAAAGGGTATAAGAAGCAGCTCAACATTCAAAAGTGTTTAAATATCTGTATTCAATAGGTGAGGTTATATAAGAATTAAAGTCTGTATCTAGCTGACATAGATCTTTTTCTGATGGCAGGAGAAAATGGAAAATACTCTAGTACCAATACTTTCCTATTGATTAAATACTAGAATTTTAGGTGATGAATAGGAAAGCTTCTGAAGAACCTGTTAGTTTTTATCAGCACTAGCTGTTTATTGAAAGATCACATCCTTGCCACTGCTATTGATTATTTATGATAAATAACCATTAAAACATTTATGAAGATGCATGTTTAATGTATTATAAATGTTCAGACACAGGAGACAGCTATTTCAATTTATATCTTTTTTTTCTTCATGGCATTTTTGTTCCTGATAATTCCAACTTTCTTCTTATTCTATTTTTATTTTTAATTCAATTCATATTTTTAATAATCAACTGACTTAGAAAACTATTTCCTAACAGAAAATCTCAAAATTAAATATGAGGGAGTAGCAGAATAATTTGACAAAAGCTTTAAGTTTTCTCATTACAATTCAAGTATAAGTGTCTAAAATAAAGGCACTATAACTTCTAAGTCACACAAAGTGTAGCAATTAGGTTATAGACATTGGTCTTTTTTTAAAAAAACAACAAATTGAGATTAGAACAAAAGTTAACCAAAAGAAAAATGATACCTGCATACCTTTATTTGCATAATTCAATATAACTAGATCAAACATTTTAACCCCAAGTAGATGATTCATTAAATTCAAGCAGTGAATCCTATATCTTTTATATCCTTTTATCTTTATATAAAGAACTGTCACATGCCCCAAACACATTTTAAGAAAATATTCCACTCAAATAATTTTCTTAGTTAATATATTGTTCACATGGGATAGGAACATGGATAGGAAGTAGTCTTGTGATTTCTTTGGTATGAATATCTCCTGGATAAAGGAACTCCCTTTGTCAAAGCAGACTGGCAGCTTCTCTGTAATGTATAGACTTAGACAGCTGACTATTCTAGTAAAAGTAGGAATATAGTATGTTTACAACACCACAAAATAAAGTTAAAATGATATACAAAAACTTGTAGTTTGAATGCACTTATTTATCCATATGTTGTCTCCCTGATAATCCCTGCACTCAAGAAGCTCATGTTTTATTTCATTTTTGTCTTTATATTTTTAAGACACATAATAAAGACTTAATAAAAACTTAATGATTTATTGATTTCAGTGGAGAAAAAATTGTCATATGTTGCCAACTTATTCTTTATGTACATTTTCAAAATACCATTCAATGGATAAAAATGTTTTATTCTATCTTCATCTAAGGAATCCATACAAAGGGAATCCAATAGTCTATTTTATCCATTAGTAACAGTACCTATGAATCCCAATGATAAATACTGTGGATAATGTTCTCTAGACATGGACTTTTTATTTATTATTCCTCACAGATAAAGAATGCATTATAAATGCCTATTCACTGACTGCTTCTGCTATAGTTTAGTGTGTCATTATTTGTACTATTTAGGCTCCTTCAGTGGATTTTCCCATCAAAATAATTATGTATTTATCCATTTTGAAGGATTTTGCTATTAAAAATTAAAGGCAAGAAAAACAGCAAACTTAAATTTGACTGCCAAAACTTTAACTGCCAAAACTAGTTATGTATTTATCTATTTTGAGGGATTTTGCTATTAAAAATTAAAGACAACAAAAATAGCAAACTTAAATTTAACTGCCAAAATTTTAAATTGATTTCCTACAACTATTCTCTAGATATTTCTACTTCTGTCTAAAACTATCATTGAGTTATTTTCATTTTTTAAAGAGTTGTAGTATTTACGAAAGCACCTTATTATATTTTAATGACATCCAAAAATGACATTCAGAAATATACCAGATATGATTCTTTTAAATTCTACACCAATGCTATTTAATTTTGAATTTATACACATCACATTCAAATGCAGCAAGCAATAAGAAAGCCCAATGTATTTGTGGCATGAGCCTATGATCAACTGATGATAATAGTAGCAGATCATGTCAGCTCGAATTTGACTTTAATTATGCATAGCATATTAAATAATTATTGCCTTGCATAAACTGTAAGTAGAGAGACTTTCACTTTTAGTTTTGTTTTTATTGACTTCGACTTGAACTTCATCATCAAAAAAAAGTAGTGTTTATGAATGAACTTTACTTGAAAATGTTTAACAAATTTGACTATTATTTCTTCTTTCATACCTCTCAAACCCTGGCAAGAGTCCATACCCTGCAGTACTATCACCTCTATATTCTGTAAAAACATTACAGAGACCAGATAGGTATAGGGAAGTTTATCAAAACTTGTTTTTTTCCAATGGTTGCTAAGTCAGTAAACATGAATACAAGCACCTAACTATCAATTTCATTCACAAAGAGTAAAATTTGTAACATTAGCATTTGAATGGGCAGGATCATTTAATCAACTCCAGCCACATGCCCATCCAGTTCCAAAGGAAAAAAAAAAAACCCAACAGACCAAGACATTTAAAATTCCTTTAACAAAACATTAATATTGTTCATTTAAAAACTCTGGCATTAGTAGACTTATTATTGATCACCTAATTAGTCACCCTACTTGGGTGTTGTTTATTTTACCTCTAGGTTCCCACCATTTGTGGGTTGTCATGTAGACAAAATAGAAGAAATTTACTAGACTGAAATTAAATTCAACAACAACAAAAAAAGTATAGTGGAAAGAGCTCTGAACTTCAAACCAAAGAACCTGAGTCCTTGCCCTCTTGGGCAAGTGATTTAATCATTCTTAGGCTCAGTTTTCTCACCTACAAAAAAGTGGGTTAGACTATATTACCTCTGAGGATTCCAGCTCTCTATTTATAATCATAAAGAATTTCAAATACTATACATACATTCACCCTTCTATTCTACCCCCAAAGGGTAGACAATTTTTAATGTTTTCTGCCACTTTTTAGGTAGTAATAAAGTCTAAAAATTTTCCCACCAAGTCTTTTGCATTTTCTCATCTATTAAACACTATTATCTCCAATATCCTCAAAAAAAAATTGTTCCTTAAGCATAGACTTACTTGGTACATACTTGTTTCAGTCCCAACATTTTCCCCAATTTTTCCATTAAAAAATATTGGATTTTTTTTATATTATACTTATTTGCAAATGTTACCATGCCCTCAAAGAATGAGCTCATCCTACATTGTAAACTGTCACCTACCATGTGAAATTTATACACGTGAAATGTATTCCAAAACAGTAAGTTAAAATGCAAAGTAAGAGATAACTCACCTGCTGACTTACTGCACTTACTCATAAAGAAATTAGCTTCCACATAGTGTTTTTTTTTAAATTATTTCTATTACAGTCTGTATATTGCTCTTCTGGTTCTCTTTGCATCATTCTCCAATAGTTGATAAAAGTCTTCTCACATTTCTCTGAATTTCTCATTTTCCTCTTTTTTATGGTGCAGTAACATTCCAGTGCATTCATATGCCATGATGTTTGATCTTTTCCCACTTGATGAGCACATAGTTTAGCTCCAATTTTTGCTACTACAAAAAGCATTGCTATAAATATTGTTGTATTTATTTAGTCTTTCTACCTTTGATTTCTTTGGGGTATATACTCAGCAGTGGGAAGTCTGAGTTAAAGGAAATGAAGAGTTTTGTGGTTTTTCTCAATTAATTCAAAATTATCTTGTAGAATAGTTCAACCAATTTATAGCTTATCGAAAATCATATAGTGTACTTCTCTTCTCACAGTCCTTTGATTACTACTTATATTTTTTATAATCTTTAACAATATTAAGGCATAAAGTGAAACCTTGGTACTGTTTTAATTTGAATTTCAAGTTAGCTTTTGGAAGTGCATTTTGTATAGTAGCTGTCACTTTGTAATTTAAAAAAATGCCAGCATTCTTTGATGACTTATCTAACAGTTTTGCTTTAGAAAATTGTATTAACTTCATTTACCTCGGATAGTAGAATTTGGTCCAAGATATTTAATTTAAAGGGTTTCGTTTTCTTTAATTTTCTGGCTGCCATTCATCTTTTCATCCTAGATGAATTATTTTTTATGAAAAAGCTTTGTAATTCAGGTACTTTTAAAAATTCTCTTTTATCTCCTCTATCCTTTGGTAAGTAATTCTTCCCATAATGACAAGAGATATTTTTTCCATTGCTCATGAACTTAAAATCTTCTCAAAGGAGGAATAATGTGCCAGAGGTATAAGAATTAACACTGATTCCCAGGTGAAGATACCAAAAAGGCTAAAAAGATAAAGGCCTTATGTATTATCAGCAGAGAAAACTAATCCTTATGATGATCCTTTAGTAACCTTACCACACTAGCTCCAACCGTCTGACAGGATACACAATCTGACTCATTGGTCTGTGATCTATGATGTGATAAGCAATTTACCTGTTCCTGCTATAGTCCTTTCTAATATAAACTGAATCTAACCTCACTCCACCATTCCTTGGCAGCAACACCCATTTGTGGACAAAGGGGAGACAAAGGGAAATAGAACTTCACCTTGCCTAGAACATCAGTGCTTAGCAGAGAGGAAGTAGAGAGCCACTGTGCATGTGGAGTTACATTGGGTCTGAAGGAAAGGACACTGACATTCCAGTGGAATAATCCTGTTCAATCAGAAGTCATTTAAAGAAAAAACTAAGGTGAATAGTGAATTCCTCAATTTTTCAAGGCTGTTAGCTTTGAGGTCCCCTGAAATGGGAAAAGACACTAGTGAAGAAGGAATGAGAAAGCAAATGATAGGAGAAAATAAAAGGGGGCGGGAATTAACACCATCAAAGGTCTCAGGAGGAGAGATTTTAAAACAGAAGGGAAGATGGATACTAAGACATATAAAAAATTACAAATGTCTCTAAATAAAAATTTCAAGAAGAAAATGAAATTTAAACAATACCTGTTGAAACACAAGATTATGTGAATTCTCAAGATAGCATGGGATTGCAACAAGATGATACTTAATGTTTCAAAAGAAGAAATTAGAATTATCCTGCATCCATTAGAATCCAGAAAATAAATTGAAATAACATATTCCAAAACAGTAAAGGAGCTTACTTTTACACTCCTAAATGACACTCTGCAAAACTGAGTTTAATTTTTAATGGGGGAAATGGAAAAGACAAGAATTTGAAACATTTTTTAAATGTAAGTATATTATTTACCTTAAAAGCCCAAATAACAGAAACAGATAAAAAAAAGCTAAAGAAAGACATGTAATCTCTCAGTAATTAAGAGGTTATAAAAGAAAGGGTGAGTAGAAAATGGACATTTTGAAACAGGGTGAAAGAAAAAGAGATATTCAACTTAATAGGGGAGTATTGTCTACTCAAAAACATTTCCATGATGATAGAAATGCATTATGTTACAAGAAGTGAAGATTTAAAATGCATATAATCCATATGGTTGGATGCAAAGAGATAAAGATTTGCCTGAAACAGTGATGGTGTGCTGGTAAATGTTTCATGATCAGCTGTCTGAAAATACAGATACACTTTTAAATTTAATCTGCATTATTAACATTTTCTCTATCACTTAATAGTCAATTAACAAAACAACAAACCAAAACCTGATTTGTATTGTTTACTGATTACTGAAGTATAAATCCTCACATTGAAAATTTAACAATCAACTTTCCTGAGTCAGTATAATCTCACTTCAGCACATGCCTGGAGTGTTATGCCTCTATGGATGACATCCTATTTCAGGACAAAGGACAACAGAGATCTTATGGGTAACTGGCAACCAGGAATGGGAGAGCAAGGAAACAAAGAGGCAAACAGTAAAGAAATTGATCATGGGGAATGCAGATAGTAGCAATGGCCCATACAGTCTGAGACACAGAAAGCTTTTACCCTGAGCTGATATTTGTATCCACTCTATCTCCTTCAGGAAATGATACATCTAAGAGAGTGGCACAACAGAACAGAGAATGATGCAATGTCTACAAGACAATAACAAAAACTGTTTAAAGTAATAAGCTCAAGCTAGAAAAGTTTAGAAGATTTAATTCCATGAAGAATACAGAGACTAAAGAATAAATCAGTAAGTATAAGGACCAGGAATCAAACAATAAAAGTTTAGGATAAATAGAAAGAAAAGACAATTAATGAAAAAATTAAAAATATTTTTATTAAACATCCAGAAAATGAAAGAAGTATAAAGAGTGGACACAAAGGAAGATTTTAATTATATAATAGAAGAAAAACATTATGGAAAAAGGGGAAAGAATCAGACTTAACTAAAAATGAAAAAAAGAGAAGTTTAAGTAAAATTCTAAAGCTAGAGAAAGGGGTGACAAATGGAGGATATGAGTGAGGGAAGGTGAACATATGGTATTGGGGTTATCTTAAAAATAATTTAGGCAAAAAATAATTATAAGGACAAAGTATTACCCTAAAATCAGAGAAAAATATCCTAATTGAGAAGGAAAACAATATTAGAATGACACATGGCAGAAAACATAACAAAGATTATTCATAATTATAAATATGTATTTATTCAACCTGGCATGTCAGACTCAAAAAAGAAAAAGGTAACTAACCGATACAAATGGAGACCTGTGGGACAGATTTTAGCTTTAAAAAAATATACACACACACACATATATAAACTATGTACCTATATGTCATTGTGTGTTTATTTATTTTATTAAATATTTTCTAATTACATTTTAATCTGATTCAGTCACATATGCAAGTATTTCATGTTGCTTTTGGCCTATGGGCCACTTATTTGACACCTCTGCATTAGACAATTCACTTAAAGGTTAGTGATGCATTAGATAAGAAAACAAAAACCCACATTCTATTGTTTAGGAAAAACACACCTAAAAAGCAAAAGTATAAACAAAAATGAGAATTTGGAACAAAATTCAGTATAAATCAAATGAAACCTGAAAAAGCAGAAGTAGTAATCATGCTACTAGAGAAAGTAAAAAACAAAAGTTCACAATTTAGGTATAAACTAGAAAAATTGCATTATGATGAAGGAAAGCATAGATAAAAAAGCCAACATCAATATTAAACATACGATATAAATTCATTTAAATTCATAAAGGAAAATTAACAATAATTAGAAGACAGAAAGTGGCATAGCAAATACATAAAGGATTGTACATTTATATATATGTGTGTGTATATATATATATACACACACATGTGTATATATATATATATATACACACACACACACACACACACATATATATATTCTTGAGTAGTCCTATTCTAAAAATATTTTATAACTTTTAGATCTATTTTCTCTAGCAATTTGCTCAATTCTTATTTTCCTTAGCTCTTTATTATATTTATTCAAATTGTGAAAGATGGACATTGAAGTCTCCTGATATGCTACTGTTTATATCTTCTTGTAATTGTGACAAAGAAACTGAAAAGTAGGGACTCATTCATTAGGAAATGACGAAGTAAGTTGTGTTAAATGAGTATAATGGAAAATTGCTGTGCTATAAGAAATGACAAATGTGGTAAATAAAAAACAACATGGAAAGACATATGAATTATTGAAGAGTGAATTAAGTAGAAGAAAACAATATACATAATGACTACAAAATGTAAATGGAAAGAAGTTCAAAATAATCAAAACTTAATGATGCAAAACTATAGAGAATAAGCATGACTCCAAAGAAAAGAGATGAGAAGACATCTTCCTCAACTACTTTCTAGAAAAGTTGTATACAGTAACAGTATCCTCCAAAGAGTAACTGTGAAAGGCTAAGTTGTTCTGAGTGATATGAAAATTCCAGACAAATACAAAGAACCTATGAAGGAAGGTACTATCTACCTCAAGAGAAAGAACTGATATATGAAAGTATGTATTGTATGGTTTCACACAAACACACACACAGGTTTCACACATAGAGACATATATACATACACAGATATGTTTCACATATATACACGTATGTGCATGTATATATATGTATGTGTGTGTGAGTGCATATATCAAATGTTAGCCTTTTCTAGTACAGGGAGGGAAGGAAACAGTTCAAAACTCAAAATGTAACAAAAAACAAATAAAATGTTTGTATTGGACCAGGAAAAATGTAAAAGTCTTATGATGACAATTGTTATTAATTGGATATATTTCTATATGAAATTCTTTTTTTTTTTTTGTCTTTTTGGAGGGGGAAAGGTAGGGCAATTGGGGTTAAGTGACTTGCCCAAGATCACACAGCTAGTAAGTATTAAGTGTTTGGGGTCTGATTTGAACTCAGGTCCTCCTGACTCCAGGGTGCTCTATTCATTGTGCCACCTAGCTGCCTCTCTATCTGAAATTCTTACCATCAATGTGAGTGTCCTTGCCTTAATCTACTTTCTATGTATTTTTTTTTTATTTTCAATAATTCACACCAATAGATAACCTAAACATAGTATTAAACAAAATCATTGTTGACCTTGTAGCTATCAAATATAGTGTTTTTCATCTCATTTCTCCTGAACAGTTTAAGGATTGGAAAAACCTTTTTCTTGACTTGATTAGCTTACAAGTCAAAAGGGTTAAACTCATGATCTTAGGCACAAGATCCTCCTGCTACTTCTGACTTCATATTTATTTCTTTAAAATTATATTTATAGAGATAGAGTAGTAGAAGCAGGAACCCTTACTCCTTATCACAGCTTTATAGTGTTTATAATGCATATATGAGATGTGAATACAAAATAATATGACAGATTTCTCAAGATATATACAGAGCCCCCCCCCCACACACACACCAGTTTCATTACATTAAAGATATATAGTCACATGTCAGGTGCAGGCCAAATGCTCTTGCTAACAATGTCTCTAATACAGAAAGCTACTTACTAGAGAAGCATATGAACAATTTTATCAAAATATCATATATATGGGAGCACATACAGGACTTAGAAGAAATTGTTATTAGTGTAATCATAACAGTTTAATTATAGTGTGGTTCTTGCCATATTTCTTTTTGTAATTGTCCTAAAAGTTCTAATTTCTATGTTTGTCAGAAGATTCAAATAAAACCTGTCTGGGAGTCAGAGAGACAGAATATGCTACCATTTGTAGTAGGAAGGAATGCTTTTCTCTCTACGTATAACTGTTGCCATTCCTGGTGCAGCTGAAGGGAGGGGCATTTGCTTGCACTAGAATTACTACAGAGGTATTTAAGGGAGCAAAAGTCTAAGAAATCAGTTTGTCTATGAGTGGATTAGTTACGGAAAAACTACTCATTAGAGTGTAGAGAGGGTGAAATATTGCTTTAGGCCCTGTGAAGAAAAGAAAATCTGGTGGTCACCTAAATCCTGTGTGATTAAAGCTAGGACAGAGATTTAGGAGATATTATCCCATTTTTAGCATGAGCTAAAAAGGAAGGGCAGGGATCACTGTGGATCTTGGTTGCCTTTCGCATAAGCAAGATAGTTTATTATAATCACATTCATATATTGTATTATTACATATATTACCCATATAGGAAAAAATGAATCTCATTCAGGAAAAAAATAGTTGGGAAATTTCAGACCATCAGAGAGCTGTGAGGTTAGATGTTACTTTCAGCTTTATTTCAAATGCTGCTCTTTCAGTCTGAAACCATTTGGCTGCTCTGAGCAAAATAATAAGTAATACATTAGTTCTGACAATGCTTAAAATGACATCTTAAAAAAATGAGAATGTGTACATCAAACCTCATCTTCCCAGAGAACTTCTATTTCAACCTCTGGTCCAGTGTACTTCTCAGGCTGGCAACACCTCTATCCCTATAACATCCTCCCTTGGTTTGATTCTTTCCCAGTTTCCATTTGGAGAAGTTTCCATGCCAGTCATAATCGCTTCAAACTCAGCTCAGTGCCTGATTCCCAAGGCAATTTCTCCACATTTTCCTTACGTATGCTCTTGACTTGGCCTGGCTCTCTTTTTATGAATAGTCTTCCACATTAGAATGTAAACTTCTTGAGGACTAGTTCTATCTTTCTTTTGGTTTATATTTGTTTAGCCAACATTTGTCATGGTGCTTGGCACATGAAAATCACTGAATAAATGTTTTAATCTGTTTATGTTTATCTATCTTTCAAGATTCCTTAAGCATTCTGATGATACTTTCAAGTTGTTCTGGCTACATTTCCAATGTATGGTCATCCATGATCCAAGAATTTTCTCATCACCAATACAAGCTTGTAGCTTAGTTCTTTATCTCATACAGAAAGGATGCCCTTACCTATGTCACCTCACCCAAGCTTTGTTACATTTAACTTTTATTTTACCTTTCATACTACAAATTGGTATTCCTTATTAATGCTACCAAAGGGGACTCAGTACATCTTACATATAAGCGTTCATGAAAATGCTATTCCCCTTCCCTTGACCACCATAACAAATTAATTAATTGCATAAGTATCCACCATCAGTGGTATGTAAGTGATGGAACCAAGTCTTCAAACTGTAAACTTAGCATTCCTTTCATTATTTCCTGCTGCCTACTTGTAAAATAGTAATTTGTACCTTAGAGGCATAGGAAAAAAAAAAACAACAAAAAGATGGGCTTAAGGAAGATGAATAACACCAGGCAGAAAGTCAACATTTAATAAGAGTTAACATTAAAATTTGCATAATTATATGAAATGAGTATTACATATGTAATTAAAGGAATCATGAGTTTATTTAACAGTTATTGCTCCATAAAAAGCATTTTAATTGTTTCTAGCGGGAACATGCATTGATGCCTTCTGTCCATGGATGAAAACCAGAGTAGCTTGAATTATTATACTATCTAACATAAAGATAACACTTGAAATTTTGCAAAAACATTATAAATATGATATTATTTGATCCTCAGAAACAGCTCTGTGAGGTATATTATTCTACGACAGTTATTACTATCATCATTTTATAGATGAGGAACCTGAGGTTTAGAGAGCTTAAACGACTTGCTTGTGCTCATGGACCTGTAAGGATTAAAAGGAGAATTTGAGCCACTTCAAGTTCAGCACTCTATCCTTTACACTCAGTCACCTCTTCAGTAATTATAATCAACTTACCATTGTTGATGATACTTTGATTTACCAAAATATGATTGCGAGAGTTAAATACACACGCATACACACACACACACACCTACCTGTATATATATGGGTATATGTTGGTGTATATATGTATGTACACATATATATATATGTATATATATATATATATATATATATATATATATATATAAATTCACTTTTAAATACACATATACACTATTGGTACAATTTTCCTTAATTTACATTTTTTTCCATTCCTTAATTCATCAGGGAATTATTCAAGGAAATTTTGAACATCATCTAATGAAGAGAAGTGTTATAAGATAATGATCCTGTCTGAAGCATGGGAAAATAGGAGCCTGCAAACTTGAATTTTCCTATTAGTAGTAAATGAACTCTGCCTCATCCAAGAAGGTGTAGTAAATACTTATTGTCCCACCTTGGATGTGGGATGTTCTGGAGGGCATGTGGACATGTGGACCTGATAGGCTATGAAGAATAAGCAGGAGATTTGGATTCTTCTTCATTCTATAAGAGTAGTGGTAACTTCATGGTATGGGAAAGAAAAACACTGGTCATAGAGCCAAAAGACTGAGGTTTCAATCCTGTCTCTAACACTTAATAGTTTTGTATTCATGGGCAAATGTTTCAATACAATGGGAATAAGAACACCCTCACTCTTCATCTCTTAGGTTTTAGCAAGGAAAATACCTTGTAAACAAGAACTTAAAGATGAGCCCAGTCACCAGAGAAAAGTAGGCCTAAGAAGGAATCGAGTCTATTTCCCAGTAATACTGTCAGGATTAATGAGAAATCCATAAATATGTTGTCTACCTTTGTTTTTTATTCTGACTCTGTAAGCATCCCTGTAGTGCTTGGTAGTAAAACTGTTCAGCAAAATCTAAATAAGAATTTGTGCTAATTCCAGAAGGAGAACAAGGTAATAAGGAAAGGGTCTTGGCAGGAGACCAGAGGTGGGTAGGTAGGTGATGGAAACACAGCTTTTAAAGGGAAAGTGGAAAGAATAGAAAGAAGGGGGGAGGGGGAGAGACAGAGAGAAAGACAGAAAGAAAGGGGGGGGAGAGAAGGGGGTGAAGGGGAAAGAGAACAAACAGTGAAGTATCAGAAAGCTAAATCCTGCTTCTTGCTTGGAGGAAAAGGGTTACCAAGGTTTAAGATGCCACAATGAATATTAGCTAGTAACTGCAAGGACCAATAATAATATTACAATAAAATAACACTACAAAATATGCATTGTGCGAGAAAATTATTTCTTTCTAGAGGCTTTATTAGTTTCTCCCACCAAATTAGAACATTATTATAAATATGCTGATGACTCCAGGATCATGAAAAGATATGACCAGAGATAACAAGTTCTGGCAGATCCTATGAAGCTGTATAGACATCAGCTATAAGCCCAGGTAATGAAGACAGATGTAACTAAGTTCAAGGAATCTCATCATTGGAAGGCTGATCAGTAGGGGAATGAATTATTTTGGCTATATAAACCTATAAAGAACTTCTATTCAAGTGTGGAAGGATTGAAATTTCCATCAATTGAAAGATGAAGTCACAGATCCTAGAAGTAAAAGTAGCCATATGTTATAAAGTATATAGTGCTGGACTTAAGAGTTCAAACTCTGCTTCAGACTATTACTAGCTATATGACCCTGAGCAAGTCACTTAACCTCCTCAGCCTGAGGTTATTCATTTGTAAATGGATATAATAATAACTCCTTCTTAATAGGGTTGTTATAAGAATCATATAAGACAGCACAGGTAAAGTGATTTGCACAAACTTAAAGCCTCATATAAATACTAGCTAGCTATTATTTCTATCATTATTTTACATTATCTAATTGGATGACTATATCAATGATCCAAATTAGTAGTTCTGTATTTTATTAAACTAGATTATTTTTACAATTAGAAAGATCTGATATTCTGCTTACATATATTCCTCACCCCACTTCCCATTCAAAATTTTATTAGAATTTTATAAAATATCTAATAATAATCAATACTTTATAAGCTGCAATACACACAAAAAGCCGGAGTCTCTTTCTTTTGAGTCCAACAGCTGGAATGGAAATAAAGAATAAATAATATTCTAAATTGGACATTTCTGAGCTCAGTTTACACTAGAGTATTCATTCTATGTCTCCTGCTTGTCATGTTTGTGTATGGGCTGCATGAAACTCATAAGACTCATAAAGTTCATAAAACTCATTAAGTTCTACCTGACTCAAAAATAAGCAGTAACGTTTGTTTTCCTTACTTCTTCTTTCCTTCAGGGTTGATCCCTTCCCCCTTCAAGACTGCATTTCATTAGCTCTCTCAATATCTCTTACACACCTATTTATTAACATTATGCAACCCACACACCCCAAAAGAAGAAAGTTCCTTGAGGGCAGGGACTATTTTTGTCTTTCTTTGAATCCCTAGTGCTTAGCACAGTGCCTTGTTAAGTAGTAAGTCTTTAATATGTGTTTATAGGTTGAGATATGAAACAATCAAAATAGGAAATTTAAAAAAAACAACAACCAAAAGCAAGCTGATATCTAGTCTTAACATTACCATTAACTGTTGGTATGCCCAGGGGAAAGTAATTTCAAAACTCTGGACCTCTGTTTTCCCCTCTGTAAAAGGAGACTCTGGCCTAGAAGATGATTCCCATTCTGCCACTCTCTTTGGTCTTACCACAAACTCATAAAAGTGAGGAAGTAGATAAAATTGTCCATTACTTTGGTAACTCATTTTTAATCCCATTGTTTGTTTTTTTTTTACTTACTACAAACTTAAATTACATCTGGAAAAGAGAAAGTTCAGAGTTTCTGTGTCTATGTGTTCATGAAATTTCTTGTATTTATATTCTGTCATGCCAAAAGCACAAATAAAATGAGCTTACAGTTCTATAATTTGTCTTCCTAGTCATGAAACTACCTTCAAATGAAAGAAACTGTCTAATCTTGCTAGTAAATAAATCTTTAGGAATAGAACTGGAACATTTTTAATCTAACAGTTGACATGTAATAGTTAAAACTAAGGTTAATGGTTAGATTTTGCTACCAAAAATGCCCTATTTAGTATTCTTCTCATCAATAGCACTCAGAAAAGTAGTTTATGTAACATGCTTTATGAAACCTATAGGAAGGAAGGAAGATAGGAAAAAAGGAAGGAAGGGAGGAAGGAAAGAAAGAAGGAAGGAATGAAAGAAGGAAGGAATGAAGGAATGAAGGAAGGAAAACAAATAAAAAGAAGTGAGGAAAGAAGGAAGACTGGGAGGAGGAGGGAGACAGAGAGGAAGGGGGAAATAAGGAGAGAGGGATATAGCAGTAAAAGCTTGATTTACAAGAAATTCTGAAATTACCTTGGGAAAGAAAAAATGTTAATTACTTTGGACATAGGTTCATGCTCAAAAAAAGGGTGTGGACAAAGTGTCAAGAGACCTTGTTCTTACCTTAGTTGTTTCAATAATTAACTGTGACTTTGGGGAAAACACACATGCTTTTTCTTCATTTCTTTATATGCAAAACTAGAGGATTGGTATAGATCATTGTGTGAGGGATAACTTACAGTGAAGTTTCCCCATTCTGAAACATCAAATTTAGAGTGGCTTCAGCATCCACTATGTCTAAGTTTAGAAGTCACCTGACCTTACAGGAATCTGGGATGTAGAACAATGCAGACCCTCCCCAGGGCCACCCCAGCACAAGATATGCCAAATAAGGACAAAACTGCTTTCCTGGCCTTGCATTGGACACCCACCCACAAGTTTCTGTGTTCTTTGTCTCTGAGATAGAATCCTGTGCTTAGATTGTGAGTGCCTCCCCACCAATGGGAGTGAAGGCCAGTTGGGGCTTGGGGTTTCTGCATTAGGGGGTATATAGCCGTGGGCTTGTTTCCACATGTTGCACTCCCTGGCAGACACTATTTGAGCAACAGGGGTAGTTTCCTTTCACATGAGAAAGAATAAAGACTTTTTCTTATCCCAGACTCTGAATTCTTTCATCTCACATGACAAGAACACTGATTTAGAGCTGGAAGGGATCTTGGAGACGACCAGGTCCAATCCCATAATTTTATAGATAAAGAAATTTAGGCTAAAAAGGTTAACTGATTTGCCCAGGGTCACAATGCTATTAAGTACATGAGGCAGGGTTTGAAGACAGAACTCTATCCACCATGTTACATTCTCAGCCTCAAAGATGATTTGTCACATCCCTTGTTATAGAAGTAGTAGAAGCGGTAGTGGTAGTGGTAGTAGTGGTGAGGAAGGTAGGGGTAGGAGTGGGGGGGGGAGGGGTTAGTTGTGGTAGTGGTATAAATAGCTATCATTCATCTAGAGTTTTAAAGTTTGCAAAGTACTTTACACATGTTATCTCATCTGATCTCCACAATAACCCTGACCCATTAATCTGTAATTCAGTGGGTCAGGTCTGGGAAACATAAAAAAAAAAATCAAATAGTGAAACATTTTAAATTACAACATTCATAGTAACCAATGAAAGAAAAGCTCATTTATGTTACTCTATAACATATACTATATCCTTCCTTCCTTCTGTCTCCCTTCTTTCATTCCTTTCTTTCTTCTTTCCTTTTTCTCTTCCTCCCTCCCTTCTTTCCTCCCTTCTTTTCTTACTTCCTTCCTATAAGTTTCATAAGACATGTTACAAAAACTACTTTTCTGAGCATTGTTAATGAGAAGAATACTAAAAAAGGCATTTTGGTAGCCAAATCTAACTATTAAGTTTAATTTTAAGTATAAAATGTCAACTGTTAGATTAAAAATATTCTAGTTCTATTTCTAAAGTTTATTTGCAAGCAAGATTAGGTAGTTCATTTCATTTGAAAAGAGTTTCATGAGTAAGAAAACCAATTGTAGAAATACAAGCTCATTTTATATTACTATAGTGATTATATTTTCAGAAAAAAATTAAGTTCCATAATGTTTCAGAGGATATTTCGGCCATAAGACTTAAAAATGTATACCTCCCTTAAAAAAAGTTATTATTGTCCTAGGAAAAAAAAATAATTTCTAGTTACTATATATATATATTTACATATATATATATATTTACATATATATGTATATATATACACACATATATGTATATATATGTGTGTATGTGTGTGTGTGTGTGTGAATATATATATATATGCATACATAAAACTCACATGGATATACTGAAATCTCTCATACAAAGCCATGAATAGACTCTGTACTCTTAGAGGAAAATGAAAGACCTTCCTCTGTGATCCCCAGTGTCCTAGGTATGATAAACCTTTCCTAATAATGAAATGACATTCACACATAGTCTATAATGTATATGGAAGTCAAAGTGGTGTGTAACTCAGTAAGCTACAGGAGAGTAGGTGGTTGCAGTCAATAGTAACCAAGGATTGCAGCAGTATCCTCAAAAGAAGAAATGATAGCATCTACTAAATGAAACATCAACGGAATTTCTCTTTTGCAAAGCCTCCTTAAATGTACACCTTTTCTAGGAATTGGGATTGTCATGAAACATTAAGACATTAGTCACCATATTCGAAGAGCATTGCCAGTGGTAAATTGCTAGGAGGTAATCACAGTCATAACTTTAAGGGAGTTGCCAGAGTTGATAGTCAAGCAATTTGTTTCAGGAGGGTGAAAGATAGAATATTAAATGTTGTTTGTGACTTCAGCTATAGTTCTCATAAGTAGATTAGCAACAGATTGTACAAAACAGTTAAGGAATATTTCCAATGTGTTTTTTTAGACGGTGGAGGGGTACTATGATCCAAGGTAAATGACATACTGATAGGGCACTAAAGCCCTTTATAATATAGGTTACACAAGGAGAAAGAATGGATTAAATGCTGGAGTTAGAGTTAGGATAACTCTCTTTAAATTCTACTTCTGGCACTTACATTACTAATTGTGTAACTATTTGGGCAAGTACTCTGTACTCTATGGGCTTCAAATAATTCCCTAATATTTATCTACAAAATCAAAGATGGGTTGGTGAAGTGATGACTAAATTATCTTCATGAATACATGTATCATGAAGTATGGAAGTAAAATGAAGGGCTGTGTGAGATGATCTCTATTGTCTCTCCCAGATTGTCATGTGAGAATTAGTTACATGTGACATTCTCTACTTAAGACAGAAGGTAGAAAAGCATAGTATGGGGCTGCAGGGTTGTAAAGCCATTCACGAACAGCTTTCCAGAAGAATGCTGCTGTGAATAGCTTTTAAGGTTCTGATTATACAGTATAGTAAACACTATTTATTCCATAACAACTCAAAGCAAAACATTCACAGTAAATCAAAGTACAGTATTGACAACATTACAAATTATCACAGAAAATCAAAGTATAGCATTCACAATAACTTATCACAGAACATGGCCACATAGTTTTCACCACAGTAGTCACAAAGTTTTCAATAAAGAAGGATCATTTAGCAACTCAATCATTCAATCATCCTTAAAGAGGTTTGCCTCCTCAAGGAACACAAAGTGCAATAGTCAAAATTCTCCCCTCAGGGGGCACACTAAGTTAACTCAGTCACTTATTCAGTCCTCAGTTACTAAGTACAATCATTTAGTCAATCAATCATTCAATCAACTCAATCATTCCATCAGCCATCATTCACTATTCAATCATCAGAAAATACACAGACACTGCACCCCTAGGTCACTAGTAAATTTACAATTTCTCAGTCATTACACAGTATCCAAGTGAAGTCTTCTTTCAGCTTGACACGGGGTGATTTCTTGGATTCTCTGGATCCCCTTCTATGGTCCCAGATCCTACCTGGATTCACCAAATTGTCACCTGGGTTCAAAGGCAGACAGCTTCCAGGTCCTTGTCCAGCTCTCTGTGCAGTTCCTGCTCCACATTGGAGCTCACAGCATCCAGTCCATCTCAAATCCTTCACAGTCTCTATTCCTGGAAAGATGAGGCTTAACAAATCCACAAACAGGCTCATGAGAAGTACCAGCATCACAGTCATATGCCTCCTCAGCTCTGGCTGGCCCTTGGAAATCCTCAGCAACTCCTCAGCAGCTCTGGCTGGCCCTCAGTCTCAGTAGAAGTTTCAACTGATTCCCAGAATCAAAATCACTCCATCCAGGTTTTCAAAATCAAAGTCATTCTCTCCAGGCTGGGGGAGGGGGAGTGGGGGTATTGCTCTTCAGCCTCCTTGGTGGCAGCAGCTTCTGCCTCCACAGAACTTGCTCCAAGAAGATCTCACTCTCCTGTGAGGTTCACATTGCAAGCGGTTGTGTCATGCCACAGGGAAGTGTTTGAGGCCCGGGAATTAGTTGGGTCGCGTGGAGGTCAGGGCATATTGCACTGTCCCCCACCAGGGGATACTGCATTGCTCAGGACTCTCTTGTGTGGGGTTACCCTCTGTTCCTGATTGGTGTCTCCACACCTTGGGGCCTTCATACCCTTGTAATTGCACTCCCCCTCTCACAACTCTGTTCAGCTGGGTTCTATCATGTGTGGTAGGTGGATCTGGGCTCTATTTAAGACCTAGGGCTGGGAGGCATCTTTGGAAGCCTGCCTTAGTATATGGCTTTGAGGCTTCCCCATGGAGAGACCTTAATAAACTTTTCTGTTTGGACCTCAGAGCTGTGACTCTTCTGTTCCTGAAAGGTAAGCTAGCGTCATTGAGTTGTGTGTGTAACCGGCTGCCTCTGCTGGTAAGTTAAGGCACTCTGAGAGAGAACCTTTACACTCTCCCTCTCTGGGTTTTTCCTAATATACGGTATTGCCCCTTCCTGTTGCATCAGCAACAGGAGACAGTTCATACCTTTTGTTTCTTTAACAGAGGCTTAATCTGAACTAGGTGCTAAGTACCTCTTAGATTAGCAGTACTAAAGGAACTTCAAATCTCATTACTGTTACAAGGATCAAGTGATTAAAAGATGGAAACTGGAGTCTGGAAGATCTAGGATCAAATCCCAAGAAGATATAGGATCAAATTCCAGATACTTTTGAAGTGTTTTACTAATCCCCCCATCCCCCAAGTCATTTCATTTCGCTGAGATTCAGTTTTCTCCTAAGAGAGGGGAAAATAATAGTAACTAGCTCATTGGGTGGTTGTAAGGATCAAAAGAGATAATGTGTGATTGGTACCTTTCAAATCAAAGTGCTAAATCAATGTGTGTTTTAGTACTACAAAAATTTCCTTTAAAAATACTTATCTTTTAAAATGTTTGACTTTAAATAGGTAGGTTAAGGGATGGCAACAATAAAGAGTTTATCATTCTTTCATTTTATATACATATTCCAGGTAATTTTATTTAACATGCAATAAGCCTCAATTTGGTAACTATAATTTAGAACAGGGATGAGAAACTTGCAGCCTTGAGGTTGCATATGGCCTTCTTGGTCCTCAAGTGCAGCCCTTTAATTGAATCTGGACTTCACAGAATAAATCCCCTTAATAAAAAGATTCAGTCAAAGGACTGCATTTGAAGACTTAGAGGGCCACATGTGGCCTTGAGGCCATAGGTTCCTCCCTCCTGGATGTGAATAGGATGAATTTACCCATAAAATGGAAACTGATAGCCGATTGAAAATCTGAATTCGACAATATGTTTCTTTTAGGAAATGCTATAAAAATGAGAGACATGAACATAAAATAAAGGCCAGAAATAGAATTTTATGCAAAAAAGCATGGAGGGTAAACATGATCTTAGACAAAGTTAATGTTAAAATCAGATTTAATCAAAGGAGAAAAATAGAGAAACTACACTATACAGTCATACTAATAAACAGTT
>CM053580.1:113134073-113169141 GCA_028627135.1 Pseudochirops cupreus
TTCCAGGTCAGTGTTTTTTTTCAAGGAGATATTTCACATTGCCTTCTATTTTTTCATTTGTTTGGATCTGTTTAATAGTATCTTGATTTCTTATAAAGTCATTTCCTTCCATTTGCTCTACTCTAATTCTGAAGAAATTATTCTCTTCAGAAAGCTTTTGAGATTCTTTTTCTATCTGGCAAATTTGACTTTTTAAGGCATTCTTCTCCTCATTGGCTTTTTGGGCCTCTTTTGCCATTTGAGTTAACCTATTTTTTAAGGCATTATTTTCTTCAGTCAGGTTGTTGACTGTCTTTTCATGATTTTCTTGCATCATTCCCATTTCTCTTCCCAATTTTTCATCCACTTCTCCTATTTGATTTTCAAAATCCTTCTTAAGCTGTTCTATGGCTGTAATGAGTCTACATTTTTCTTGGAGGATTTTGGTGCAGGAGTTCTGACTGTGTTGTCTTCCTCCCATTCCAAGCTTTAATCCTTTTTGTCCCCCAAAAAGGAAGCTAAAGTTGCATTGCTGTGTTTGCTTTGCTTCTTTTGCCTGCTCATTTTACCAGTCAATTACTTGACTCTTGGGCTCAGTAGAACTCTGCTTCCAGAAGGGAAAGCTCTGTCTCAAATCACTGTGGTTTTCACAGCTGCCAGGACTATTAGGAGGCTGCTGCAGCCCCCACCAGCTTTGGCTCACTGAAAACACACCCCAGGACAACCACCCAAGATCGTAAACCAGATTTAGGCAGATCAAGGCAAGAGCACTTAGCCTCTGAATGATTGCTTTCCTCTCCCCTCCCCTGCAATCTGCAGGCCCAGAGCTTCTGAAGCAGCCATGTGGAGGTGGCTGCAGGGCCGCCGCTTCTGCCACTTCCTTGCCCTGGAGGTAGTCAGGCCAGACCTGCTTTTCTCCCTTGAATTTAGCCAAGTTCCACTGATCTTTCACTTAGTCCTTGTTTCTTATGGCTTGATAATTCTGTAAATTGCCACAGCTGCCACTGATCCACTCTCCTGACAGCTCCAGCTGTGGCTTGTCCTGGTGGCCTTTGGGCCAAGTTGTGGTTTCGGGCTGGGCTGGTTTTGGCTCCCAGTGCACTGCGATGAGCCCTTTCTCTCCCACCTCCTGAGCTTCCTTCAACAGGAAATGTGTTTTTCTGTAATTTTATGAGTTCTGGAGCCCTAAAATTTGTTTAGAGTCATATTTTATGGGTATTTGAAGTGGTTGTAGGGGAGCATGGAATTTTCCTGATTCTATGCCACCATCTTGGCTCTGCCCCTAAATATTTTATTTTAAACAAATTTATATTTATTTTAAATAAATATTAATATGTAAGTATTTGTTAAAAAAAAAAAAGAGGTCTTATTGCATTCCTTCCCATGGCACATGCTAGGCAGTGATGTTCCACATGATGTGTTAAGCTTTCTTGGAACCTACATTAAAGTGTTTTACCTCTTCTTGAAAACACATTTATTCTACTTGAAAACTTGCCATGGCTTCAGAAAATTCATGAGTGCTCCCCTTCAAGAAAATGTGCCATATGTATTTGGACTTATAAAATATGTAGAAAGGGCATTGTACTGAGAGGTAACATGGTACAAGGTAAAGAGGAATGGATTTAGAGTCAGAGGATGTTGATTCTAATTCCACATTTTCTACTTTTTTCCTGTGTGACTTTGTGTAAGACTCTTAACCTGTGGGGATACAAGGAAGCTCAAATGTGAAATGAGAAGCTGGGCCTTGATGGCCTCCAAGGTCTTTACCAAGACAGTCTTTGTGATCCCTGGGGAATAATTTGGAGTCAGACTTCTGAGTCTATCACCCAGTTCCTTCTCTTTATTAGCCATGAGATCTCTGGTAAATCATGTCATTTGTTTGACTCTCTCAATTTCTTCAACTGTCATATGAAGAAAGATATATTAATATATAATATAATGCATCATTAACTCTATCATTAATTAATTATATATTGATATTGACATAAAATTTATAATATATTATAATATATTATTTAACTATCCTACAGTTTAATTATGATTATAAGGTGATATGTAAGCTTAATAAGGTGATATATCCATAAATTTATTATAATTCATAATTTATACCATCATGTTATATCAATATATCATAAATAATAAAATATCTTATTATAATCCATAATTGTGATAATTCATACATATGATGTTTTATCATGATATATTACTTTATTACCTATTACACTACATGGTATCTGGTATTCATAATTATATACAAGGTAAAATATAATAAAGCAATAATACAGGCTGTCACAATATTTGTACTGTGCTTTTAAAGCTGTGAAAATGAGAAATAAACTATTATTAAAGCTTAAAACTTTTGGACACCCTCTAGATCAGTGGTTCTCAACCTTCCTAATGCTGCGACCCTTTAATACTCATATCTGGGCATATCTGCATGTGGGCAGACCCACCTGGAGAAGGATAGAGGAGCTGTGTCTCGGTTCCTAAGACCATCAGAAATATATGTTTTCTTATGGTCTTAGGCAACCCCTGTGAAAGGGTCGCTCGACCCCCAAATGAGTCGCGACCCCCAGATTGAAAACCGCTGCTCTAGATAATGGATATAGAAGTTCTTTGTACAATTTGAAATCCTATACAAAAGTAAGATCATATGACAATTATTTCCCAAAAAATATTCTTTATTCAAAAAGATTTGTATTGAGGCCCCTTTACATTGGGAATTCTGAACCTTTTCCGTATCATGAGTCCTTTTGGTTGTCTTGAAGGGGAAAGCTTCCACTGGTGGCCCCCTTTCTCAAAATAATGTTTATAAATGAATAGAATTTTGTTAATTAATAAAATAAAATACATAGAATTCCAAAAGAAACAAAGTAGAGCAGAATATAGTTTTCAAGATATTATTTGTTTGGTTCTTTTTTTTTTTCCAGTTTACAGATCCCAAGTTAAGAACCTCTGCAAAGGGAACACATTTTAAAAATTCATTTATACATTTATTTGCAGACTCTTACTGAAAGGAGGACCAGGACAGTACAGAAACACTTTGGAAGTCAAAGCATTTGGAACTACTGCCAACTTATTCATAAATGAAATAAAGTTTCCCTGAAATTATCATTTGAGTGAAGAGGTAAGTTTCACTCAAGTTTTCAAATTTTATTCACTCACAATGTTCCAGAAACTTGAGGATCCTACATCAATTTAGTATACCAGTATTTGAACTAGTGAGACGTCAGTTCAAAACAGTAAACTTTGAAAAAGTGAACTCATCTGCCTTTTATGAATTTATTCAGTTTCAGTAATGGTTTCATTTTCTTATTCTCTCCCACATACTTTCACTCAAACAACACCATTATAATTTGATATCTGAATAAAACTACCTGTTGGAAAAGATACTGCCCACTGTGCAGAGAGTAATTCAAAGCCAGTAGGTAGCATTCTTCTGTGAGACTTGACTTTTATGAATTCAGAGAAATGCCAGCACTCTACTTGTGAATAGTCAAGTAATTAATTGTGTTAGTGTAGATTATGAATTTGTCAGAGTTCATCCAATTTATAAAACTGAATAATCAGCCTAATTAAAGATTGTAATATTTATGTTGGTAAGTACTGTAATATTTTATTCACTGCATATTGCGAGCAAGCACTTTATATATTAATGGTTCATTTCTCATTTTCACGGGGTACAGTATTTTCTAATTCACCTTGAAAATATGAAGATAAGGAATGTACATGTAAGATTGAGTTCAGCAGTTACTTTATAACTCACACCCTGACATTCCTTAATGGGGATGCTGCATTCTTATATCATTGCCTACTGTCCCCAGGCTGGCATCAGCATTGGTGCCCAGAGGCATATTTGGCACCAGAGTGGCTGATAATGGACAATGAGGGTGCACTGCCTTTAAAAATGGAAATCAAAATTCAATACTTTTCAAAGTTCAATTCTCCTTGGGAAAAGGGAGATGGACTTCCTAAGTGCTTCCATGTTCTCAGTAAGTGGCAGATCCAAAACTTTTACTACTTATCCTAGGAAAGCACAAGCTTCAAAAGGAGGACAGTTACTTTATAAAGAGATGCTCCAAGCTCTGCTTCTCTGTGAACATTTTCCAAAGTAACAAAAATACTTCTACTTTTGAGATCTTTTTTTAAAAGCTTACTTTGCCCAATCAAATTAATATATAGTATAAGTGTCAAAAGAATTTCATAGGATTGTTTATTTTTATTTTTGGCAATCTCTTCCAATCTGTGATTGAGGGGAAAGAAATAGTGGTGTCAAATATCTGTGGAGTATTTTATGCTTACAGGTAGTATTAGTTGTTAGTGTGTATATGGTGCCCTAAGATTTGCAAAGTGCTTTACATATGTTATCTCATTTGATCCTCACAACAACCCTGTGAGTTAGGTACTATCATTATTTCCATTTTATGGAAGAGAATACCAGAGGCCTAGAGAGGTTAAGGGACTATTACCTAGCAAGCACGTGAGACGAGATTTAAACTTTGGTCTTTCTCATTTCTTGTCCTTTATTCAAATCCGCTTGAGCCATATAAAAGCTATGTGAGGTATGTAAAATATTATCTCCTAAGATTCTGAAAAGCTAAGTGATCTGTTCAAGGCCTCCCAACTACTAAAATGTTCCTGGAACGTAAAGTCTTTAAGGTTTTGATGTTGTTGTTCAGTTATTTCACTCCTGTCTGAGTCTTTGTGGCCCCATTTAGGGCTTTTTTGGCAAAGATGTTGGAGTGGTTTGCCATTTTCTTTTCCAGCTCATTTTGCAGATGAAGAAATTAAGGCAAATAGGGTTAAATGATTTGCCCAGGGTCACAACAGCTAGTAAGTGTTTGAGGTCAAATTTGAACTCAGGTCCTCCTGACTCCAGGCCCAGCACCTACCTACCTAGGTTCCTTCAATACAGGGCCTATTTTCTCTTGTGTCTCTTTATTCCCATGACACTAACACAATAACTTATATATAGTACATGATTAATCAATTCTTATTGGTTGACTGAATTAGAAATGGTAAAAAAAAAAAAAAAATTAAATGGTATGGTCCTGACATGTAAAAAGCGCCCTTTCCACTATACCATTCTACTTTAAAAATGAGTTGAATTTCATTTTTCTCTTTTAAAATATTGGACACATGAATAATTAGGATTTGCCTTTAATATAGTAGCTTTATTTATACTTTCTATTGTTCCAATCCAGACCTTAGGGGAAGATGAATGTAGTTATAAGATGACCCAAGAATTGTGAATTCATTGTGAAAAATAGTATTAACGATGAATACAAACCACAAAACTAAAAACATCTACTATGTGTGCGTACTCTTTACCTAATGTGGAAACAGATTCACTCTCATAATACGCATTGTTGTGAAGAGACTGAGAAAACCGTTTTTAAAAAGATAGTAAAATGGGGAATATATATTTTCAACAATAAATCCTTTTGGTTTAACAGATATATATGGTACAAAATTACTGTAATAAATACAGAAGTACTGTGTCACACATATCCTTCATAAGAAAGTATTTAATAAGACAAATCCAATTTTTAATATTTTATTAAGCAATATGATTCAATACATTTTAATAAAATACAATTTATTACAACCAAACTACATATATTATATTATATATCATACTGTATGATAAAAAGTTAATTAACAAATCAGTAGCTGATGAAAACTCAGCAGGCTTAATCATTCACCAGTCTATAGTCTATGAAACTCACAAATTAAATGATGATTGTATCTCTATTAACTTTGGCTCCCTTTTCTTGTCTTCCCACCTCACCCAATAACATGAAATATTGAAAGCTACACTAGTTGAAAATAGAATCTTTGAAAATAAGGTATTGTACTGAAAGATAACATCATGGTATTTCAGGGGGGAAAAGTTACATTAGAAGCAACAGTAGGCAAATACTTTCTGTTCTGAGTGTGACAAACGTAGCTTAAGAATTAGTCTGCATTAGCAGACAAAATGTGGAATGAAATGAAACCCAGTAAAGTGAAAAGGTTCTTTTGTGCTTGAAGATTATAATTTCACAAAATCTCTTAACCAGAAAAGATCAATAACTACTTAGTGTTTGAAAACATACTATCCCTTCCCCTCAGAAAACGTTAATTGCCTATGGCATGGGTAGAACCTTTTGAGAGGGAACGTGTATGTGTGCTTATACATATATTTATATATGTGTTTATACATATATGTGTGTACATAATACACACATATATGTATATACATACTTATACATACATTTAATTTTTTAGGATGTAACCCTTCATCTTGCACACTCATTATAAATATTTAATCCAGTTGATTAACTACTTTCATCCTAGGATTTAAAGTATAACAACTAAGGTAGAACACACCTTTTAAAAAATAATATTTTTATATTTGCTTAGTTTACACCAGAAAAATATGATAATAGATGAAAAGGCATTAGTAGTAAAAGATGCCTAGCATCCAGGACCTAATGAGTTCTATATTAAGATAAACCACTCCCTTAGTGAAGGGGTCCACCATCCCCAGTGCTCCAATAGCTCTGAGAACAGTAACACCTTGAACAAGAGTTGCTTTCAACAAAGCCAGCATAGCCATTATGCAGGGAAACAAGCCTAGTGGAGATAACAGGAAGCAACTGACCTTCTTCTCCCTTAGCATTCATAGCTACAGAAGACCTAGAAAATAAAGTTCTGACTAAAAAAGCTCTCAGTACTGTAAAAATGGCTTGATGCTATTCCATTTTTCAATGGAATAAAAATGAATTCCTATTTGCTTTGCCACTGTTATCCAAAAGACCATTGAGTCTTTCCATCAACATTTTAGCTGAAACCTTCTATATGTGTTATTTTCCCCATTGGGCTTTGGGAATTTAGAGGGGAGAAACTATTTCTCTCTCTTTTTTTTAAATTTGCATTTCTAGTACTTAGCAGAGTACTTTAAAACGCAATAAGTATATATTTTTTTTCATTCATTCATTCAATGAATGTTTATTGAGTTGCAATGAAAGGCAACAATGAATCAGTACTAGATACATGGATACGATCCTTGGTGTCCATTGTGTGGAATGTTTTCTTCTTGAAAGATCATATCAAGAATCTCTCTTCTACCAGATGCAGAGGATAATGGCTCCTTACTCAGGCACCCTAGTTCAATTGCTACCAGTGTTCTGAGCAAAGCTGCCTGACAACTAGCAAAGATTTTTTTTTTCGCTTTTTGGAGAGGGAGAAAGCAGAGCAATTGGGGTTAAGTGACTTGCCCAAGGTCTCACAGCTAGTAAGTGTTAAGTGTCTGAGGCTAGATTTGAACTCAGGTCCTCCTGACTCCAGGGCTGCTGCTCTATTCACTGTACTACCTAGCCATCCCACCTAGCAAAGAAAAAGGTTTTTGATACAATATCTGAGAAAAAGAATTATTCCTCCCACTCCTCTGATGAGATTTATGAATCACAACGTCATTGAGAGCATAAGTAAAATAAATTTTCTTTATTCTTAATAAAGTCAGTAAAAAAATTTAGAAAAACAAACAAAAAACAAAAATAGAAACAATAGTAGCTTCAGTCAAGGAAGTCCTACTAATGGCAGAGACAACATACAAACAAATATGTGTGCTGTGTGTGTGTGTGTGTGTGTGTGTGTGTGTATACACACACACACACACACACACACACACACATATATATATATGACATACATAGGATATATGGGAATATAGGATAAATTTATATAGGATAAAATGGAGGTAATCCTAAAGGGAAGGCATGAGCATGGAGGGGAACTGAGAAAGGCTACTTATAGAAAAGGAGATTCACTGATACTTGAAGGAAGCCTGGGGATCCAGGAAGGCAAGGAGAAGAGAAAGAACATTCCAGGCATGGGGTATAGCCACTGAAAAATTATGAATTAGACATATGGAACATCTTGTGGCTTTTTCCTCCACGGAAAAACTGCCAGAACTTTGGTACTCTCAAATCCCCACTTCCAAAAACCAAAATGTCTCTGTAACCATGTGTCAATACCAGTGTTTTATACAGGCTGTGGTATTCCATTATACTTCATACTTTTAAGGATATATACTTTCCTCCGTATGGATTCAATGAAGGAGACTGCAATACCACTGCTGAATTACTAGACAGCCTTTGAAATAAGACACATTTTGGCTTCTCTGTAAAAATCTATGAAGAAAAACCAAGGGCCTTCCACAAAAAGATTTATGACATTTATCTCTGCCATTCCTGGAAGGAATTACGTCCATGTTTTGTAATAACTAGTGTTGGTGCAAATCATAGAATCTTAGATGTACAGAAACAAAAGGGAGCTCATATGTTCTAAAGTCTAATGCCCTTATTTTATTAACAAGGAAACAAAGTCCCAGGTAAGTTGAATAATTTGCCGCAAGTTTACCCAGTTTACCATCTAGGTCCCATGACTTCAAATTCAGCATGCAGGACCAAATGAAAACGAAATTTAAATAACCACCTGAGAGAAAGGGTTGGTGTAAGCTACTAGATTTCTTTTACATTTGTACCCAATACTTTTTTTATTCTTGAAAAAAAAACTGCCAGCAACACTGGTATTTTTTTTTCCACATCCCAACATCCCACAACCAAACTGACTCTCTAACCAAGTTCCAATATATTACTGTTCAACATTGGCTGTTATATCTATTATATTTAACTATTTTAAGGGTATGTATTTTAATTGGCCTGGATAGATCAAAGCAGACTACAGTATGATTATAAATAAGTACATGGCCTTTGAGAATTGCTCTGGTTGAAAATTGCATCACCCAGGCCCAACCTAGAAATGAGCCTCTCCAAATTTAGCTAGGATAATCTTCAAACAATTAACATTCAGGCTATCATTAGACCATTCCTGGAAGTCTTTCCATCTTGATCTGTCAGAAGTTTCTATCCACAGTTACAACACTGGAGAACCAAGGCTCCTCTCCATTCCTTGAAGTCAGAACTTGAGTGGAGGATGTACAGAATTTTATTACAAAGAAAGAAGCCCTATTTATACTTAATAGAAAGTTTTATCATAGGTTGGTTCCTCTTCCCCCAATTTGAGGCAGTTTAATTCTTTGACACTATGTATGCATATGAATCAGTACACAAATAAACATGAATATATGCCATTAGATCACCCACTAAGTATGTATTAGACTTTGATAATCTAAGCATTAAACAAGAAAGATATATAAAATATACAGATGCATTGAAAATATTTCATGTTGTTACATAGCCTTGATATACTCTAACACAATAAATAACCGCATAATAAAAACAATGTTTTGGGAAGACAAAGTCATAACCAATTGTAAGTGAAGAGACTCTTGGAAAGGATGTTAGGTACAAGAAAAACAGATTCAGCTAAATTATCCTACAGCTGTTATTAAAATTCTGGATATGCTTGTAGTATATAATACATACAAGTGCTAGTGATTGGCTAAGAGAGCCTTTTAATTTTTTAATCCACTTTTGGCAGCAGTGAGAGATTATGAGAGGATTGTTTTTAATCTTCTAGAAGATCAGACTTAATGATTTTAATTTTCTCTCACTCTGTGGGTGTCTTGCCTGTAGCCTATAGTGCAATGTTGCATCAATATGGATCAAGACTGCTTACAGCTCATCGTTTTATTGTTCACTGTAAAAGGGAAAGATAGTCATTACTTCTTTTGGTGTCTTTCCCATAACTAGGGTGAGGAGGGAATTGCATTGATGCAAAGAACAGAAAAAAGAAAGAAAGAAAGAAAGATTTACTTTGTCAAATTTACATATATGACTTCTGAAACAGGGCTTCAACTAGCTAAAAAAAAAAAAGCATACTACTAACTCTTCTTCACTCCCATCTAGCAAACTGAATCCTGCTCTTTCTTTCAATGTCCAATAAATAAGTTATTGCATCTTAGATGTTATGGAATACATCTAAATCAAGCTCTGACTATAATATAACATTATCCTCATTCCTGAAAAATTTTAAGATTACAATGACAAGCAAAATTTATTTGGCAACTTATGCATATAATGCATGATAATGTGGATGCTAGCCTTCTGCAAGCTGTGCTGCACTAAACAAAGGTAAAATATTATTGTTTTTATCCTCTTTTTTGCCTAGCTTTGAATCTCTTTGTAGAGGCTAGTTGATCTGCTCATTTGCAAGAGGTCAAAGCAACTATGCAGGGCCTGAGGCAATTAGAATTATTAAAGGCTTAGGAAGGCCAGGTCACAAGTGAAGATCCCATGACCAGAACAGGCTTGGTCACATTGATCCACTAATCAGAATTGTATCTGTTTTTTGTTTTTTCTCATTTCTTTTTTTTCAAATGTTTTTTAATAGGTTACTGTTTATTTCAAGGTTACTAAAAACTTTATTGTGTTATTTTGAAGCAAAATAGTTTGAATATTGACAGATGAAAGTGCTCGTGTAGTCTCCAACCAGATTTTTAGGACTTTTAGGACTTTCTAGAACAGGGGACAAATAGATGGCTTAATGGATAAAATGTTGGGCCTCTGGTCAGGGGATAGAGAAAAAAAAAGATGCATTTCCCCCCATTCAAGTTCAAAGATCCCCTTGCAATCTATATATGGATCCCCAAAGGAATTCTGTGTGTGAATCTGTAATGGTAATTTGAAGATCTTCCCTCTCCCTTAATAAACCTAAGGGAATTTGAAGATCTTCCCTGATTTGAAGATATTCCCTACCCCCTAATAGGTAGAATGTAATCACATGGAGCCTGTGGTGGGAGGAGTTTGCTGAAGGGTGGAGCAGAGCATACAGGAAGCTGGGAGTCAGAACAACTGGACAGGGAGAGAGAGAGGACAACAGGCAAGCAGACAGCTAGGCTTGTGAGTGTTTTTTGTGGGAAGGCTACAGGATGTTGAGGTGCTCTTTTGCATTACGGTGTAATAACTTCTATGTTGCTATGATGGATTTGGTTTCCTGGTGTTGGGATTTGGTTTTCTGGTACCTGAATAAATGTTTTGCTTCTGTCTTCTCTATGGAAAGTCTGTTATATTTTGTGATTGAGAACTATGCCGGCATATTTACAGTTGCTATTGCTGCTATGAATATTGCATTGGAACTACATTTGATAGCAAGGGTGACCATGAAATATTGGACCTCTATTTGATAGCAAAGGGGGCTAAGAAGAAAAAATGGATACTCCCAGATGGGAGGATTTACCCTATTCCTCCCCAGCAAGAGAGTGAGCTAAAAGTACAGAGATCTGTGAAAACTGGAAACTGAGGCTACATAAGGGGGAACCTAGAGATTTAGAAACGTGTTTGCAAGGAATATCAATAAAACCAGGGTGAGAACTGGAGGCACTGTGTACAAGAGGCTGGGTTTTACTACCAAGTTACCGTATTATATGTAAAAAAAAGAGACAAGCTGGTACAAGAAAAAGCTCAGATGGAAATGAAATTAGTTGATTTGCATGAAAAATTTTCTGTGTCACAGCATTCAGGCTCTCCTTTAGAAGAGCAAGCTGGAGGGGCTCAGGTTGTAGAAGTGTGTTTGACTCAGAAAAAGAAGAAATAAACTAATCAGAGGAATGTGCATGCCACCCTAATACAGACTGAGCCTACTTCCCTTAGCAATGGCTGTGACAGGACAGCAGGTAAACAGACAGCTAGGCTTACGAATGGATTGTTTTGTTGTGTTTTGTTGGGAAGGCTAAAGGACGGCTCTATGCCATGTTCTATGTTGCTTTGATGGCTTTGATTACCTGGTATTGGGATTTGGTTTTCTGGTGTCTGGATAAATGTTTTACTTTTGTCTTATTTATGGAGAGTCTGTTTTATTTTGCAATTGAAGACTATCTTGGTATATTTTCATTTGCTGCTGGTACTGTGAATATTGCTTTAGCACTATAGAATCCTAAGTTAAGATTTCATGTTCTCAAGAGATGGATTAAGCAGGCAAAGAAAGTGCTCAGCCTAACCACTATGCTGGACAATACAGCACAAAGGACAGTGAAGAAGAGGGTAGATAATGAAGGCAGATGCCATGAAGGGCAATTCCACTGAATATGTCTTTGTTCTGAGAGAGCAAAATCAATCTTCCAAAGAGTCCTGGGGAGGGGTTATACTCTGTGTCCAAAGAACTATGAAGTGACATGTGGGGACTTTGTTGTTGTGAGGAGGTCAGTCACATGACAAACATTTATTAAACACAACAGGCATTGTGCTAAGCAACAGGGAATTAAAGAAAGACAAAAGAATGATTCCTGTACTCAAGGAACTCAAATTCAGATTGGAAGAGATAGCATAAAAATAATTGTATACATCAAATACATTCACTGTAAAAGGAGAGTAATCACAAGGCACCAGAAATGGGAATGGGAGAGATTGTACGAGCAAAGGCCTCTAGCCAAAGATGAGATTTGAGCTGAGGCATTTTTATCCATTCATTTATTTGTCTATTCATTCACCCGTTGATTTGCTTTTAATATTCATTTTTTTTTCAAATTGAGTTCCAAATTCTCTCCCTCCTTCCTGTCACACCATCCATTGAGAAGGAAAGCAATATGATATCAGTTATACATGTGAAGTCATGTAAAAGATTTCCACATTATCCATGTTGCAAAAATAAAAAGCAAAAAATATAAAGAAAATGAAAAAATATGTCTTAGTCTTCATTCAGAGTTCATCACTTCTCTCCCTGAACGGGGATAACATTTTTCCTCTAGGTACTTTGGGATTGTCTTGAATCTTTGTATTGCTCTGAATAACTAAGCCTTTCACATTTGCTGATCATCAAAATATTGCTATTTCTGTATACAAGGCTTTCACTTTACTTTGCATCAGTTCATGTAAGTTTTCCCTGATTTTTCAGAAACTATCCCATTGTCATTTCTTACACCATGATAATATTCCATCACAACCATATGCAAAAACATGTTCAGCCATTTTCCAACCAATAGGCAACTCTTCAGTTTCTAGTTCTTTGCCATCATGAAAAAGTTGCTATAAATATTTTATATGCACAAGTCCTTTTCCCTTTGACCTCTTTGTGATGTAGACCCAGTAATATTATTGTTAGATCAAAGGATATGCACAATTTTATAACCCTTTGAGCATAATGCCAAATTGTTCTCTGGTTGGATCAGTTCACAATTCTACCAAAAAGGCACTAGAGTAGCTATTTTTCCACATCTCCTCCAACATTTATCATTTCCTTTTTCTGTCATGCTAGCTAATCTAATAGGTGTGAGGCCATATTTCAGAGTTGCTTTAAAATTGCATTTCTCTAATCTATAGTCATCCGGGGCACTTTTTTTTCGTATGATTACTGACAGCTTTGACTTCTTCTGAAAACTACCTGTATTAACCATGTATTAATTGGGGAATGACATACTTTTTTACATTTGACTCAGTTCTCTATATATTTGAGAAATGAAGACATTATCAGATAAACTTACTGTAATTTTTTCCCCAGTTTCCTACTTATAAATTTCATTGCATTAGTTTTGTTTGTGTGCCTCCTACTATGCTAAATACCTTTCAAATATGATCCCATTTGAGCCTCACTACAATCCTGTGAAGTAGGTTACATTCCACCTCATCTTATAAGTGAAGAAACTGAGGTAAATAAAGGTTATATGATTTGGAGTTAACCTTTAATTTCCTTCCAAATCCAAAATTCTATTTTCACATGAGAGTATCATGGGAAGCATTTTCTTGATTCTATCACATTGATTTTCTGAGACTCTCGGAGTATGGGAATTTGATCTTTAGTCAAAACCAAATACAGACACAAGGAATAAGACTTCAGTCTATGATCTTTGAAGTTCTCTAAATCATCCTCCAAGGTTGCTGTTCTTGTCTTCAATACCTACAATTTGTATTAAAATGTCATTCCTTTTCCTCAGCATTGTGAAAAGTGGAGAATACGAAAATTTGTTTTAAACAAAAGGAAAATGGATAAAGGAAAAGATAATTCAAATCTGCCATAAAAGGTAATACTTAGAAAAATGTTTCAGGAAAGATTTTGTAGTGGAGAAATCAATTTAACATTAAACTATTTTAAAATATATCTATGCACTAACATCAAGAAGAAGACTTTGAACAAAATAGACTCTCAAAAAATTGTCATTGAATAAATTTACTAACTTTAAAATAAAAAAACACATGTGTGTGTGTATATATGCACGTATATACACATATGCATATTTGTTATATATGTATATGTACAGGCATATATATTTGTGTATATACATACCACAAGTAGACACCCAATAAAACCATGCATCCTTTTATCCTTTTATCAGGATATCCTCAGAAATCTCTGTTTCAGTTAACTTTATAAGCTCAGAGATTTTCTCCCTCAGCAAAACTCTGTCTTGGCAAAATGGGCTTAATAAATGACAAATACAGGGATTTTTTCTTGAAAATGAAGATATATTTATCAGTCACACTGGACCAAAGTTTATGGATTGTATACAGAAAGAGTTGTTGGTTTATTTTGTTGGAGTAGCTGAGGGAAGCGTAGTGAAAGAACAGGAAGAAGCCATGGTAACACTCTTGAGGGAAGATTTCTATGATGTCTCAGAGGAATCCCAGCCTGATTTCATAGAAATCTGTTTCTGTAACCTAGTCACAATACACCTGAGTAAGGCCCCTATAACTTTTTTTTCTTAGTCTACATCTATGGTTGTCCCATTAACCAATTTGACTGCAACAAGACAGAAAGTAGTTCACTCTGTGATCCATCAGGTATTTAGAAAACAGGCTATAATGCTTATGTTTTTAGCAATATGGAGAAAGATGTCCTTGGCAGAGGCATAATCTACTAAAAAATATTAGATCACTGGAATTCAATCCCTAAATTTAATCCCTAAACCCAGAAATTAATTTTAATTTAGAATTCTTCTAGAAGTTATAATAAAAATTGATTGTTTTAATGGGCCAAGTCCATCTATTAGCAATATTTTTATTATGGGCATAAATGAATACAAAATATAATTAAACCTAAATTAAATTAATACTTAAAATAACTTTAAAACTGTAATTCATTTTTCCCAATATCAAACTCTGCCACCAACAGGATTTTCAAATCTTCTTGATTGGAATTCTCAGAACCACCACCTTTATTCTAAAATTTTAGTTTAAATCTAATCCTCCTATCACTAAAGTCAAAATCAGTTTCTATATTTACATTACCAAATGGGTTGTGATGACTGCTCAGAGTGAAATGGGCTATAAGAGGGACTACATAATTTAGAGATAATGAGATGAATAAAAATTATTTAAACACTAATAAAGTTATAGCAAAGTAACAATAATGTCATATTGAAAAAATCAACATTGCCTATCAGATAACTTTCCCTGCTAGATATTCATTAGAGGGAAGCTAGAAAGTGCATAATAAAACTTGCTGGAATAAAACAAAATATCCCCCCTCAGGGACAGAAATCTATCAGTGGTTCATTTCCCAGAGACTGATTTCCTTTCTAAGTAACACACCTGTGTGCTTTCATGGAGTGCTTCCAGTGGAGGTGAACATGAAGTACAATGCAGAGTTATAATTTCACCTTCATGATGCCTTTGCTGCAAATAAGCCAGCCTCCCTCTGATTGCTGTGCCCTAACTGAACAGCTTGTTGCTGTTCTTTCCAAACATTCTACAGCTGTGCTGCAATAACCACAAGTCCTGCCCTGGCATCAAATCAACAAATGTTTATTGAGTGCCCACTATGTGCAAGGCACCCTGCAGAGAAATGGGGCTTGTAGAGCTGGCATGTTCTTTTAGAATTTTTTTTTCTGCCCTGTCACTTCAGTTTACTCCTACAAAGGGTCCTGCCCTTCAAAGTCAACATCAAATTAGAAAAAATTTAAAATGATCCAAAAATATAGTGTATAAATTAGGTTTTAATTAAGATTCAGCTTCTTATTGACTCTTCACATCTCTAAAGCAATGAGTCAGTCGAAAAGGATGTGTTAAGGACCTATTATGTGCCGTACACTTTTTTCTGGGGATACAAAAGAAAGGCAAAGGACAGTCTTTTCCCTGGAGGAACTCATAATCTAATGGGGGATACAGTATGCAAATTATGCACAGACAAATTACGTACAGCATAATCAAAATATTCAACATACAGAAAGCAATAAAATTAAGTGAGACTGGGAAAGTGGGTCTCGAAGAAAGGGAGAATTTAGCAGAGCCTTAAAGGAAGCCAGGAGGCAGAGATGAGGACAGAATGCAGTTCAGGTATGCAGGACAGCCAGGGAAAATGCCCAGAGCCTAGAAATGAACTGTCTTGTTCAAAGAACAGCAAGGAGGCTGCTGTAACCAGATCAGAGAGAATATGTGTGGGGTGCAAGACGTAAGAAGACTACAAAGCTGTGAAGGGACCTAGGCTATGAAGGATGCTGAACACCAGAGGATTTTAAATTTCTATTGTTGTACAGAGGGAAAAGCACCAACTCCAGAGTCAGAAGCCTAAGACCTTGAATTAAGTCATTTAAGAATCTCAGATTAAACCCCTCTAAAGTAATGGAATAAGGGGACTATGTTGAATTTGATGGATTATGAGGTCCCTCCTATCTCTAATTATATGTCCTATGATTACTCAACCTGATTAATTACAAGTCCCTCCCAAAAATATTTACTGGCACTGAGTCTGCTTGTTTGGGTTTTTTTGATTTGTTTTTTGATTTGTTTTATTACTCTTCTGTCCTTCGCTGCTATTTACCATTCCCCATTCCCATCTCTATTGCTCACCCCCTAACTAGAGCCATGATTCTGGCATCTGTTTATTGTTTCTTTTTTACCCCCTATCTCTGCACACTGTAGACAAAAGTGCTGTTTGAAAGGTGTAGTCACAAGGAGATTGTTTCACACACAAGGAAACAGGAAATTTTGGTTTAATGGAAAGATGAACAATAGGTTCTCTCGTGAGAAGGGAAAAAAGAAGTGGGTGTAATTATTTTTGTTTCCATGTTATGGTTTTCACAAGATAGTGTCACTTTTAATGTCACTTTTAACATGAATGGGACCTCATACCTCTTCTGAAGGCAAATTAGGATATTAGAGAAACAAGTCTGTTTCTCTGATTCTTTCATTAGGGCTTGATTTGGGAACTGTGGAGTAGTTCTTTTTTTTTTTTTTGTAATTAACCCATGGGAACCAAGTGACATTTCAAAGGATATTTAGTCATCTCCTCTCATGATACAGATGACAAAGTATTTTAAAGAAGGTCACCATGTTACAGCTTATTTGCCAGTATCTTTTTAAAAAATGAACAGAAAATTTTTCTTAAAATATAAAGTAGATGTATGCTCTAAATTAAATCAAACATATTTGAATAATTAGTGTCTTCATTGTAAAGGTGTGCATAAGGAAGGATGATGAATAGTAACTTTGAGAATATGGCTTGGGAGTGAGAAACAAAAGATGCTAAAAATTGGGAGATAACTGATGTTTTTGCTTTATGGTATGTCATGAAAAACCTTCACTAACAAAAGAGTCAGTTTGTGCTGGACATAATGAACAGCAAACAGTATCTAAAACTGAACATTTTAACAAATAGCAAACAACTAGTTGCCAATGTTGGTGGCATTTCCAAATTCATTGCTTATTTTTAGCCAGACTAGTGATTTGTTAGAACAAAGGACAAAATCAATCCCAAGGACCTCGCAACAAAACCAGGCACGATGTTGCTGCTTACTAAATTCGTCTTGACCTGATTGTACCTGTATGAATTGTCCAAAGTGAGTCTATTTCCAGTCTTCTTTCCCTATAATATGGTTCTTAGGGACGCTGGGATTAATATGCTGTTTTGTGTTTTTGAATACAATGAAATTTTTACATATTAGCATTATAAGCATTCATGGAGGAACTGAGAAGAGTATTTCCTTTCAAGGATCTTTCATTATTTTCAAAATGTCATTATTTTCAAAATTTCAACAATTTTGTTGTTCTGAACTTGACAAACACTAGTAAATAGTTGTTCTTATTTTTTGCTGTTATTTCATTCATGTCTGACTCTTCATGACTCCGTTTGGGGTTTTCTTGGCAAAGATACTGGAGTAGTTTACCATTTCCTTCTCCAGCTCATCTGACAGATGAGGAAACTCAGGGAAACAGGATGAAGTGACTTGCCGAGCGTCACACAATTTGTTGCCAGTTTTGAACTCAAGTCTTCCTGACTCCAGGCCTGGCTTTCCCTGCACTATGCTCCAGTAAACATGAGCATTGCCAGTACAAAGAACAAAAACAGAGTATGGCTCATGAAATTACAAATCTTCAGTGCATGTATTTTTTTTCTTCAAAGTATATAATAAATTCAGTACATTCCTTTCAGAACTTAAAAGAGGAAGCAACTAAACTATAAACATGTTTCTATAATTAAAGAAATGGTTCTCCAAGTGTGGTTTGTGTATTCCTGGGGTTACTATAAGTCAAACTATTTTCATGGTAATACTAAAGCTATTAAAATAAGCTTCCCCTTTCAGCGTGAGGTTGGGTTTTCTTTATATTACTTGAACCAACACAATACATTGCAACAGATTAAATTCAGAAGTAGATATGAGAATCCAGCTGTCTTCTACTTAGGCAAATAATAGAGAGATTTGGAAAAGTATATAAAACAATACCATTCTCTCATTTTTTTGTTTCAGTAAATATAATTATTTTTCTCAAAATACGTGATTTTAATATATAATGAACTTATTTTGTTATTTTAAAATGATTTAAAAAAATAAATCATTTTGTAAAAAATTTCTAATGCATGCTAAATATAACCCATATAAGCAAAAATTTCTTTGAGTCTCTCTATCATTTTAAAATTTGTAAAGGGGTGTGGGCACCATAAAGTTTGAGAACCACTGAATTAATGCAGGTAAGTAACAAATTTCTATAGTGATGAGCAGCAGCAAACTGTTCTGAACTAGCAGGAATCTTTTGAAGCTGCATAGCAGCTATTAGAACAATCTATTTCAGTTTTCTGGGATTTCTTTTTCTTCTACCATACTAAATGACCTATACCCCATTTCAGGGACACAGCTTCTCAGGAACAGTGGGCAGGAGAAATTTGGTATGAAGCCCTAAGGGGTTTAAAGAACATGTACTAATTCTAGATACCAGTAAATGAGCATTAAAAACAGTAGCTGATAGCCTGCTATTCTGAAAAGAACCTACTGAAATGGAACTTTTATGTTATAATTTCCTTAAGCATCCATTATGTTTTAAGCCTTTAAAGACAATCCTGAATTTTATACAGAGCTTAGTGTATTATAATAATTAGCAATCTATGTTTAGGATATGGCATGGGTGGGTCATTTTTGTAGCCTTGTCTAGTTGCTAAAACACTTAAAGTTTGAATTATTTTCTTGTTACAATGTGCTACATGTCTGTGTCTAAAAATTTACATTAATTTTGGCACCAGAAATCATAATCAGTGATATAAAGAATACAGGAAGAGGGGAGTTTCACATGGGTTCTGGACACCTACAAATGTAATAATGTCATTAAACATTCCAGGAAGTTTGTAGTCTTGGTATATTATGCTGATGTATGTTGTTGAATAAAATAGAACTATTAAAAATGTCTAATGCTCCCAAATATCATTTTCTAGAGACTAAGCTGGAACAATTCAGACATACAGTGTGAAGGAATGGAAAGGTCACTGGAGCTGAAGTTAGGAAGATCTGCTTTCAAATCTTGCATCAGACACTTAATAAACATTAATCATTAATTATTATAATCAATAATTGATATAGAGTATTTAATAGCAAATAATTAATAATAAAAATTAATAAATATGTAGTGTAAATCCATATAACCTCACTGGGCCTCAGCTTCTCCATCTATTAAAAAAAGGAGACTGTACTCAATAGCTTCTAAGATCCCATCCAATGGAAATCTATGACTTTTTTTGTTTCTGTTTTTGTTTTATACTATATTTCATCCCTATTTTCATCAATGCTTTCTTCCTCTATTTTGATGTGCATAGTATAGCTATAGAATCAGTGAGAAACATGGAAATGGATACTACTGGACAATGGAACACACCATGATGATATGACTTATGAAGGAATGCCAACATAAAGTATTTTTGATGCCATTTTCCCATGTCTTCTGACTGCAACTATCTTTTTTTCTTTCATGCATTCCATTGGCTTATTATAACATCCATTAACTTGCAGAGCTCCATTAACCATTATATTGCCTAACCATCGAGGCTGTTCTCCACATACCATCAAATCACTTATACGCAAGCAGTCTTTATTCCAGCTATTTCCAAATTTTCAATACAGGAAATATGCTAAATGAATATAGATGCTTGTTTTGTGTACTAGTAATTTGAATAATCACATGTATATGGTAACTATTTATGGTTAGTATACACCAGCATACACGCGTTCAAAATCTAACGGGAACATGCAAATAACTAAATATAAACAAGCTATGTACAGAATAAATCAGAAATTGTCAACAGGGGGAAACCAGTGGAATTAAGAAGAATTGGGAAAGGCTTCCTGCGAAAGATGGGATTTTAGATGGGATCGGAATGAAACCAGAGAAGCCAGCAATCAGAGATAAGAACATCCCATGCATAGGGAACAGTCAGTGAAAATGTCTGTAGTTGGGTGATGGTTTGTCTTGTTAGAGGAATAGCAAGGACAGAATAATGCAAAATGGGGGTCAGGTGGGGGGCAGGTTGTAAAGGGCTTTGAACACCAAACAGAAGGGTTTATACTGGATCCTGGAGATGACCGGAAGAAAACAATGGAATTTGTTAAGTAAGAGAATGACATAGTCAGACTTGCACTTTAGGAACATTAATTTGACACCTGAGTGAAAAATGGTCCCCCTACATGAGGAAAGAATTGTGACAAGCAGGTCAATCAGCAGGCTACTGCAATAAACCAGACATGAGATTATGAAGATATGTACCAGGCTGTTAATGTCAAAGGAAAGAAGTGGGCATATGTTACTAAGGTAAAATCAACAGGCTTTCACAACTCACTGTATGTGGGGTTGGGTGAGAAGAGTGAATGAAGAGTTGAGGATACAATCTAGGTAGCCAGCCTGGGTGATGAAGAAAATGGATCACTCTGGATCAGCTTCAACATTTGCTCACATTCTTAAACTTCCAAACAAATTTAGAAAAAAATTCATGTAACCCTGATAACTGGGTCTAATATTTTTTTTTCTCTAGTGTCAATTGGGGCTACATATAGTATTGTAGTCCTCTAATTTCTAGTATCCAGGAGGTTGAGGCTGGTGGATATTTTGAGTTTCGGAGTTCTGAGATGAAGTAGGGGTAGGGCTGAGCAAGTCTGCACTAAGTCTGGCTCTAAAATGATGAACTCTTATAGTGGGAGCCCACCAGACTACCTATACAGAGGGGCAAATACCAACCCAGGTGGGAAACAGAGTAGGTCAAAGATCCCATACCATTTGGTTGTGGGATCTGGCCCTTGAGTGACTGCTATACTTCCAACCTGTTATTAATAGGTAAACTCAGCATCCCCCACCTCAAAGCCCCTGCTTCCCCCCCAAAAAGTAATATCAAGAAGGCCCTTACTGTTAATGGTAATCTTTTTATTTTTCCTTGGTCGACTCTATGACCCTGTTCACCAAATGTTCCACACCTTCAATTTCCTTCTTCCTTTTTTTTTTTATTTAAGCAGAGATCCTCACTTTCTACATCACTAAGAAAAATAAACATTTAATTGTGAGGTCTCTAATTTCCTCTACTCTGCCTCACGAACCCACAACATCTTTAGTAAACTTGTTTAATTATATTTCTGGGGAAGAAGTGGTTTTTTTTTGTTTTTTCCCCAAGAAAAATTTCTCTCTTTTGCTATCAATTAATCATCACGTTTTTTTACACAAGCTTCGTCCTTTGATCACTCAACCTTTCTCTCTCATCTTCAATCTCAGTTTACTTATTAGTTCCTTAGAGAATGCCAATATATTCATACTACCCAAGTTATCACAGTCTTTCATTTGATCATCCCATCCTTTTAAGATAATTGTCTTGTAATGCTCTACATTACATTGTGAGAATCTGAATAATATGTATATACTCACTTTTTCTACTTCCATACTACCAATTTTCTTCTCCAATTCATGCCATCTGGCTTCCCTTTCCAGCAACCAGCTTAAATTGTTCTTTTCAGGTCCCCAATTATTTTTAACTACTAAATCTGATAGCCTTCCCTCACTTTTCATCCTCTTTGATCTTTTTGTAACATTTGATACTGTTTTATCACTTGCTCCTTTTATATTCTCACTCCTTGGTTTCCATGACATTGTTCTCTTCAAGCTCTGCTCAGTTGTCTGATTGTTCCAAGTTTCCCTAGCTAGTTTATCATCCATCTCCTGATCTCTTAAAATGAGTGTCCCCTGAGGTGACTAGGTGGCACAGTGAATAGAACACTGGCCCTGGAGTCAGGAGGACCTGAGTTCAAATCAGGCCTCAGACACTTAACACTTACTAGCCATGTGACCTTGGGCAAATCACTTAACCCTAATTACCCTGCCTTCCCTCCCCCAAAAAGGGGTGTCCCCAAAGGATTATTCCTCCAATCTCTTTACTTTGCTCTGTATTCTTTTTTTTTAAATCTCATATGCTATCATTATTTATCTTCCCATAGATAACACTGAAATCTATGTATCCATCCTTAATTTTTTTTTTAATTTCTCTTCTACAATCCAGTCTTGAATGAAAGAAGTATCTATTGGAATTTCCTTAAGGTTTCTTATAGGCATGTCAAATGCAACATATCCAAAATGAATAAAGATCAAGTATTCCAACCCTAAGGCTGTCCATCTCTCTTTCAGTTCATCACTGCTCTAGGGCCCCTGATCTATACATCTAGATCTGGAGAAATTGATAAGACCTATTATTTACATATACATATGCATATGCATATATTACATATACGCATATACATACATACATACACACACACATGTGTGTGTATGTGTGTATGTATCAGAGATGGGGGTTTTTCCCTTTAAGTATAATGGGGAAAAGTCAAAGGCTTCTGCCACCACAAAGTTATCCATGAACACCTAATAATATCCACTAATACTTTAATGGGTTTACATTGTCATTGGGAGACTTTCTGCAGACCTGACCAAAGAAACCCATCTCGTAAGGAAACATGCAAGAAAACCATATTAACCATGTTCTTGAATCTAAAGCCCAGTCAAATGTACTTATATCCTAGTTAAATGTGCCTATATCCTTCAACAATCTGAAGTAGGATATGTAAATTTACGTCTGGATTGTTTTTCACTTCTATTGCATGCCAATGGACTTACCAAATACCCATCTTTTTAGAGAATGTTTACTAATAAATGGTTAAGGCTAGAGGGGCTGATCATGTTCAGCCACCAAAATTAGCCCATAGTTACTCAGAACAACAGAAAACTTGATACTAAATGACTTCAATGAATGAGGTGGGGAAAGGGTGTTTGAATGGTGAATGCTATTTGGGAAAACATAGTTGGGTCAATAAATGTAGAATCCAAAGATTTGGAAATTATCCACAAGTCTCACAACATAAATACTTTGAGAAATGAGGCAGAAGGCAGTTGTCTTGGTAAATACCAAGCATTATGAAAAAAAGTCACTGACTCTACAATAACAGGTAGTAAATAAGTAGTTGCAGGTATAGCAGCCATAAGCTACCAGGGCCTAGTCTACTGATAAAAGCAAAGTTTACTGTAAACATGAAATCAGAAGAAATAATGAAAGACAAAATTATATAGCTGTATTTAATAACCACAACTCCAATCCAAATTATTTAAATGAAAACTGTTCAACAAAAAATGAGAAGTTGGAGAGATAAAGTTCAGACACTGACTCTTTAAGTATCACTGTTTCTTAAAGAAATTTAGTGAAAACAAAGCAGTAATCACACTGTGAAGGCAGGAAGACTTAGGTCTATTCTGGAGCCAACTCAGCCTTCACATTGGTAAATTTTCAGTGTGAACATTTATACTTCAGAAGTTGGCAAATGCTAAAAATCAATGATTGATTTATTGTTTTGTTGATTTCTAAACTTAAGAAAATGATGGAGAAAATGTTAATAATATAGACTAAACCTAAAAATGTGTTACGCATACATTCCTCCCCACTCCCACTCTCAAACTGTGTATTAAACAATTACCACCTTACCACTGGCAAAAATTCTCCCCTCTCCCCAATAAACTATCCAAATGATTTAAATGAAAACTGTTCACCAAAAAACAAAGTTGTTGGGGAGATAAAGTTCAGATTTTGACCCTATAAGTATTACTGTTTCTTAATGAAATTTAATGGAGGCAAAGTAATAATCACACTGAGAAGGCAGGAAAACATAATCTCCTTATTCGAAAGACATGAGTAACCCCAATTTAGAGTGCATCATTTGCTAAACCATATAGAATAGAATGAAGCCTGCAAGCTGTATTGTGTAACAAGCAGTAAAAGATAAATAAAAAAAAATGAGTCTGTAAATGAGTACTTGTCACAAGGTTAAACCAGATCATCCCAAGAGTCAAGAGTGTTTGTTTATGACACACAAAGAGAAGAAATGAAGCATAACTTCTGACATTTTTAGTAACCAATTCCTATCAGCAAAATAGTGAAACCATCCCATTTGGACTCTACCTCCTAGTAACTGAAGTACTCTGGGAGGAAGCAATCTAACACTCCCATGTCACATCTTGACAAACATGCAATTTGCTGAGGTTTAACATTGCGTGATCTGACAGTGCTAACTGTTCATTTTCAAAACACATTTGAATGGACAGAACAAAATGTTAGCTTGAAGATTCTCCCCAGACAAGATATTTCACACATACACAATTCTATGATGGAAGCAAATATGATGACAATAATAGTGTTCAATACATCACTGATTATCAAATTAAAATGAAGTATTAAACACAGAAACATACATTCACTCAAGATGTCCATGTCATGCGATATGTCTAGTTACAATAAAAGGATTTAGTATTAATGTTTATAATTTCCAAATATTCCTTTCTGCAGTGACCTCAAAGGCTATCTAGTCTAGCCCCCTTCATTTTATCCAAGTTTCTCTTAGCTGTTCTGGGACTAAAAGAAACTTGGGCCTAGAAAGAGACAATGATTCATCCAGGGCCACACAAGTAGTCAGCATCAGAGGAGAAATTTGAATTCAGATCCTCTGACTCCTAAGGAAATAATCTTTCCTTTGTACCATGCTGCAAGAAGTGGTATAGAAGACTTTAATAACTAACTAATTGTCAGCATTCGTACGGTGCTTTAAGATTTGCAAAATGCTCTATAAATATTCCCTCATTTTTTTCCCCTCACAATAACACTGGGAGGTTAGTGCTATTATCTTCATTTTACTGAAAAGGTATTTAAGGCAGATAGAAGTTAAATGACCTACTCAGAGTCATAGAGTTAGTAAGTGTCTGAGACAATTTGAACTCATATTGTTTCGGCTCCAGGTCCAGTACTTTGAGTCCCCTGATGCCTCTGAATGCATGCTGTATATGACCACAGAGAAGAGAGTCTCAGGACCATAGAGCCAGAGTGAAAAATAACAGATGGTCAATCAAAATGATACATCTGATCTTTGAGATATGATGAGGAGGAGGAGAGGGATCCACTAACGTAGTAGATAGATCTCTTCTGTAGCATTTATGGGATGACATGTTGGAGAATTGTTGAGGATTTAAAAAAAAATTAAAGAGCCTAGAGGCTTTAAAAAAAAGTCTTTGAATATACATTAGAAGAAGGAGTCATACCAACGAAATGATACATCTATCAAAGCAGTTAGCTAATATTGTAAACTCATATGCTAACATAAAATCCATAAAACAGTGGGGAAAGTTAATTTTATAGGTTTCCTATTACAGGAAGGCAATATTCCACACTAATGTGTGTTTTTTTTTCTTATGTAGTTCTGTCATCCTTTTTCAAGAAGAATCTGAAGGAAAAGTAAAGTTTCACAAACAGATTAGTAACATATTGGCGAATTTTGTGGTTGATGCTATAGAGAAGAAGGCAAAAATTTAAAGGCAGTGAATCAAAAGTGATTGTTCCGTGTTCATTGGCTCATTAGTAATGGCTTGAATGTGATCACCATCAAGCTTAATGCAAATATCTTTACTTATCCTGAAGCAAAGACCATGTTTGAGCCCTGAGGGAAAGTGACAGATTTTAGTAATGCAGTTCAGAGGCAGGAATAACTCAATAGGGACATTGGGGGAGAAAATGGGAAAAGAAAAAAAAGAGGAGAGGTGAAGAGAGGGGAGGAGAAGAGAAAAAAAAGAGGAGAGGAGGAGAAAGAATGAGTGAGGAAAGAAAAAAGGAGAAAAGGAGGGAGAAAAAGGAAGGCACAAAGATGGAAAGAAAAAATAAAAGAAGAAAAAAGAAAGAAAAAAGAAAAAACAGATTGATCTAAAAGTTAACCACAAGAGCTATAAGTTTCAATATCTCTTCCATCTCCAAATCTCCTTGAGATTTGAAGAAGGTGATATGATTTTCTCTTCACTGGAGACTAATCTTTAAAAGACACTGCTTTTGATATGAATTTTCACCTAGCTCATATTCTAACATTTCAGTGATTGCTTTTTGCCACTTACTTTTTGTCTGTTTTTTTTTCCACTTAATATTTTCCTATCAAATTTTGAATATACTCAATGGAACAATTCAATTCTGGTGGATTCCCTAAAGGAGATCAAACTTTTAGCAGTATCTAGTCCTCACATAGCATCAAAGTAAAGCCCTAAGGGAATTTTCCTGGGTCATCCACCTCATTTTGCTTTTGAATATAATCAAAGTGATCTCCATACTTAATGAAAAAAACAAGTACAACATTTGATGGGGATACTTATTCCTTAGAGTTTTTAAAATACTTATCTATGATTTCTATTCTCCCAGTAATTATGTAAAATGATTTGCATACATTTTCATTGATTACAGAAAGAAGAGTTTAATTATGTATTTAGTTCTTTGTTATTTAGTGTACACAGGGATGAATATATGTATATATATTATATATATATATATATGATAAAAGCAAATACATGACTGTAAATTATTTATAGTGGTTAGAGATTTATGTAGAGCAATGAGACTACATATTATATAAATTTTAAACCATGTCTTTGAGCTCAAATTTCTGCCGAGGAATAAAGTCAATTAAGCAGAAAGATGGCACAGTGATACAATGCTGGCCTTGGAGTCAGGAGGACCTGAGTTCAAATCTGACCTTAGACACTTAACACAAAATTAGCCATGTGACCTTGGGCAACTCACTTAACCCCAATTATCCTACCTTCCCCCATCCAAAAAGCAAAACAAAACAAAACAAAACAAAAAAACATTTAACTTAACATTTAACATCTAACTGCCTCAAATTTGTCATCTGTAAAATGGGGATAATTATAGTACCTTCCTTTAAGGGCTGTCATGTAGATTAAATGAAATATTATTTACAAAGAATTCTGCAGAACTTAAGGTGCTATATACCAGTTAGCTGTTCATCATCACCATCATCATCAATCATCAATCATCAATCGTCACCCATATCCTCTATCCTTCCAAGTCAGCAAATAGAAGGGAATTGATTCTGCATCTCCAGGAGCAAGGTCTCAAGGAGTTTATCTAATCCCCAAAACTCTTTTTATCTGTTTAGTAGACTGCTCTCTCACTCTCCGTTGTCCAGCACTCTCTGCCCCATTCCCTAAGGTTATGGCCCAATTAATGAGAGCAGAGGGAAGCCATACCTTCAACTTCCATGTATTTCCTTTTCCTGAGATATACAGGCCCTGTTGTTATCTTGGCCTCCCCACAATTTCTATAAAGAACTATTGCTAATGATCCTGCAGTTCATATTTTAGGCTTGAGCTATTTTAATTCTTGGCTCAACTTCTATCCCCACATCCTCGTGGTCCAGTTATAAAATGATTTAAAGTAAGAGCTTAGAGAGCTAGTAGAAAGACAAGAATTAAGAAGCTCTGCTTCAGCATCCCTATGTGACCCTAAACAAGTCACTTTATCTCAGTTTCCTCATCTGGAAAATGGGCAGACTGTATTAGACAAACAACCAAATCCCTTTAGTTAAAATATATAACAATAAAGAGTGACTAAGGGCAATTCTCATATCTTTGGAGGAATTTCAATCAACAACAGTCAAATTGTGTCTCCAATGTTGCTTTATTCCTCAGAAGACCAAGGCTATTTCCCTAAGATTTTTCTCCTCCCAACTTACATCCATCAGCAAAGTTAACAAAAAAGGAAAATGTCAATGTGTTCCCTCCAAAGAGCAAGATAAGATGTGTTCCCTACTCGTATGTACATGTGATGGGGAATATTTGGTGAAGGCAAAGACTCTTCACAATGCCTCTCATAACAGTTGTCAGGTGCAACACATATTCAAAGAAATTATCTTATTAATAAGTTATAGTTTATCAAAGTCTAATTGAATACTTTAAGAAAAGATAGTAAAATACTTAGTATATATACATCCTTATTCTTAGAATGAAAGACTTTAACCTATAGTAACCTCCCCCCCTCCCCCCATTTTATCTGTTCTGTTAAAGTCCTAGTGAATGCATTTTTGTGGAGCTATTAACCCTGGATTCTCAAAGGCCATGTTAAGAACATGCTAAGGACCATCAGGTCCTACCTTTTTGGAAAGATTTTCAGAATGGCTGACTCAGGCATTCAAGGTCGGGTCTGACATCTAATGGCCACCTCAACTAAATTTGGAGAAAATCACCACCAGAATTGCTCACTGACGGACAGTTTTTGGTTTTTTTTTTTTGTTTTTAGGATCTTAGGAAACAATAAACTGAGTTATAAAAGTTTTGCCATCTGCATTGGTGCAGAGTATACATGCCATTGAAATTATAGTGCCTTCAAATATTCTTCTACTTGATACTATGTGATTTATGTTGGATAAGCATGAAATAAATACCTATGGATAGATATTTTTATAACAAATATATGTTTTTCTGGAGTTTCTTAGTTTTTTATATTTTGCTATCCAAATAATGGCCTCTAATCATATAGAGACAGTCATTAGTTATTCATAATAATTAAAGCTAACATGTATATAATGCTTTAGAGTTCAAAAAGAATTTTACAAATGTTATATCAGGGGAGGCTAAGTGGCACAGTGAATAGAACACCTGCCCCAGAATCAGGAGGACCTGAGTGCAAATTTGACCTCAGACACTTAACACTTACTAGCTATGTGACCTTGCGCAAGTAACTTAACCCCAACTGACCTGCCTTCCCCACTCCATAAAACAAAACAAAAAAACCACCAAAAAGCAAATGTTATATCATTTGAATCTGGGACAAAAGAAAATAACAACAAATGGCGAAATGCTTTATGGTCACAAAGCACTTTTATGGTTAACATTTCCTGTTTTTCACAGCAACCATGTAAGATAGGTGGGGATATAATAGCCCTCAGGATAAGACCTGGACCAGCACAAAAACTCTGAAAGCTGTATTTCTTCCTGGTATGGGAAAAGAAGTTTCTAAGATCAAGACTGGATGGTGGACAAGGCTCTTTACATTTAAGAAACACACTTTCTCACCTGTAAAATGGATTTAATAATAGAAGTTAACTATCTACGTCATTATGCTAAGGTTCATGCTTGATAAGTCATATTCTAAAAGGTCTATCCTTTCAAGAATGTGAGAAAATGTGAATAGTCATTTACACTCTGTTATTCATATATCACCAACTCCAAAGACCTCTTGCATTTTACCTCTGATTTTGTGGTTCTTTTTCTATTTTATTAAACTGAAACACCCCTAGCCTACTTGGCAACAAAATTACTTGAGAACAGAGAGGAAAAAAAGGATAGAGTAGAAAGACAGATATATTTAACATATAAAATGCATGTTCGGATACATACACATTCATGCACACATATCTATACATATACATATATATGTTTGCATATATGTATATAGGCATAGATACACCTATGAGATACAACATAATATCTTCAACCTAAAGACATTTCCCTAGTTTCTGTGGAAACGACACACTGGCTATAACATTACTATGGAGATTTATGTCATTACATTTCCTTTTCCCCCTTTACTAATTTGGCTTGCTTTCCCTACACATTTCTGACTGCTCTTGGATTCCTCACTGTTTCAACAATCACTTGATATATTATTACCACAGATATTTTGGTCACCTTCATATTCCCTTGTTAAGAACTAAGGTGACCATATCTGCTAGGTGAAGAACTGTAACAGACAATCTTAAACACAGCAGGCAATGCTTTTGAATATATGTGTTATTTCAAGGGAAATGAAGTATAAAAGGAAGAGATAGGATCTCTACCCTTTAAAATAAGAACCTGCATATTCATCCATCAATCCACAAATTTATTAAATCATTCATTCAACAAATATTTATTGCCAGTCTGTTATGCATAAGGTATCCATTGAAAAATGATAAAAAGCAAAAGCAAAAAGGAAAATGCCAAGACTGGATATTGAAACAGCCCTTGATAAGTGAATAATCTTCTTATATAAGTATATGAAATAACCCTCAGTTTCAAACTTTCCTAAAGAGGTGAGGAAAACCATCACAACAAGATTTGGCCTTCTGCTCCTACTAATATCAATCTCAGTGTTTGAAATAACCTTAGCAAACATCTGGTTCTACTCATACTTCACTGGAATAATTTTATAATGTATGTACCCTCAGCTGGAATACCTTTAACAATGGAAAACTCCTAACTATTGAGACAGTCCATCTGCAACAGCACCAGGGTTATTTAATTTCCCAGAAACAAAGATTAACTTGCTGTTCTGGCTTATTAGGTCATTGTTACTACTTGCAATAAGGGGTCCTTTTTCAACTATGTGATTTTGGACAGAATACATAGTGTGGCATCACTCACCATATGAACCAAATCTAAGAATCCATCCTTCACAGTGGGGACAGAAAAGTCTAGAAATTCTGGCTTCTGTCTACCACATTTTTTTCCATTTCTTTTTTTTTTTTAATGATGCATTGTGAGGGACACGGGTTGCGATTTTTATTTTTTTCACTGTACTGCCTGTGCCAGTAGGACTGACCAGTAAAAGCTATAAAAGAACTTACATGATATAAGGTTCTCTAGAAAAGAGGTGTTAAACATGGCACCTGTGGGGTGCATGCAGCTTACAACACTAACAAGTACAGCCTGAATCATATTAAAAGTTAATTGATAAATATCAAATATATAAATAAAATAAATAAATAAATAAATAAATAAGATAATAAAATAAATAATAAAATACAGTAAAGTAGAGATAATGTTAATTTGTGTTTTTCTAAATCAACATGCACCCACAACTACCTCTTTCTATTTGGCTTTGACATCACTGCTCTAAAACAACATTAAAAGCTTGCAACGACAGAGGTGGAATTTGATAGAACCTGAGTTCCCCCCTTTCCTTGAAAAATTTTCCCTAAGGGGGATCGAAGCTTTCCTTGAAACTAGGCAGCCTCTGTTTCACTTGATGTGGCTTCCGGGTCATCCAAGAGCAAAAAAAAAATCCACAAGAAATCACCTTTGAGTTGAGGATTATCTGAATACAAAAAGAGTCACCATATGGAGATGACAGGTCATATCTACAGAAGCTAATTATGTTCTTGTTGCATATCCTTATTGTGCTATGGCACAAGGAGCCTCCTTTTACTAACTGTTTAATGACTTACAAGCCTCTCATTTCATCTCAAAATGAAATATGAATATGGTGCCAGTTTGGAGGACACTCCTAAGATCATTCCACTTTTGGATAGCTCTAATTGTTGGGAAATTTTTTTCTTTATGTAAAATCAAAATCTCCCTCTGACATATCCTTTCATTTCTTCTACTTCTGCTTTATGGGGTCAATTCAGCAGATATTATTAAGCATCCATTATGTACAAGGAGATATGATAACAAAAAATGAAGCAGGTCCCAAATTCAAAGATCATATATCCTACTGAACAAGTCTAACCCTCTTTTCATGCTTGAATGATTGAAAAGAATGATGATCCTGATAATGAGTCAGATAACTCAGGTTCAAAAGGTGACACTTTCAGTTGCCATTTGTGTGATCTTGGAAACACTCATCAATCTTACTTTCATACATTCATAGACTAAGAACTATAAGGGATATTAAAGGTCATCTAATCCCATGCCCTCATTTAATATATAGAAAACTGAGGCCAAGGTAGTTGCATTGACTTGATCTATGTCACAGAAATAAAAATGGCACAGTCAGGTTATGAACTCAGGTGGTCTGACTCCAATAGCATGGTTCTTTCTACTGTACCAAGTTGTCTCTCCTACTCTTAACTATCTCCCTCATACATACCTCACTGTCATGTTCCAGTGTGCAAAAAAAAAAAATTGGTTTTTTTTTAAACCTACAAAAGAATAATTAAGAAATTATTATTATGGTCTTTACTACTAATGGGAAGGCTATTCAAAAACTTAAAATATTGTTTTAAGCTTTGGTCTTCCATCATCAGTAGGATGTTGAATGTTGAAAAGTCAATCTTTAAAAAGTTAAAGCATATAAAAATACTGAGATTGCTAAAAGCCATTATAAATTGGGCAAGTGTCTATCATGTTTAAGATATGAGCTAAAATAGGGGATAAATCTCTGTATCTTGAAGCTAAACTGAAAAGAGTATCTGGAAGAAAGAAATGCTCTTTTTAAATATATTAGAAATATGTTTGAAGGTAGAAACAATGAAATACCAACACAAAGTTCACAAAGTTCACAGAATCAGAAGTTAGAGGTAGAAAAGACTTCAGAGATTAACAAGGCTAAAGCCTTTATTTTATAAGAAAAGAACTTGATGTCTGAAAAGTAGCCTGCCCAAGGTCACAAAGTGAGTAAATGACAGAGCAGGGAATTGAACCAAGGTCTTCAGATACTCCATTCAATGTTCTTTCCACTTTTCCATGGAGATTTTTTCAAATCAAAGACACAATTCTATTTTGTCAAATATGCAGATGAAAGGTATAGTGTTTAGTTGCTTAAAGGTACATGTGATTAATGATACCTATTTCTTCCAGAGATATCTTTAAAATGTATTCAGATTAATTCAGATTAATGGAAATTGGATCTAAACTAGTTGTAGAGGTAGCTTTTCATTCTGAAGTAGTACCCTTTCACTGACTATGAGACTAGATGGACTAGAGAGACTTTTTTTTTAATTTAATTTTTCTAGGTAGCATTTCATAGTGTCCTTGGTGTCAGCAAAACCACAATTTAATTTCCATGCTTGACATGTACTGATTGTGTAACCCTAGGTAAGTCACTTAACTTCCTAGTACTCTAGGTCAGAGGTTCTCAAAGAATGGTTTGAGGAAAACTAGGGGTCCCTGAGAACCTTTCAGGACCATTTATGGCATGTGAGGGTCATAATAATACTAAGTTTTTATTTGACTATTAAAATATTTCTCCTTTTTGGAACTATTTTGTTGTTGTCCAGCCATTTCAGTACTGTCCAACTCTTTCTGACCCCATTTAGGGTTTTCTTGGCAAAATACCAGATTGATTTTCTATTTTCTTCTCCAGCTCATTTACCAGATGAAGAAACTGAGGCCAGCAGAGTTAAGTGACTTGCCCAGAGTCATATAGCTAATAAGTAAATGAGGCCAGATTTGAACTCAGAAAGATGAGTCTTCCTGACTCTAGGCCCAGTGCTCTCTCCACTGTGTCACCTAGCTGCCTCTTTACTAATCAACCAACCAACCAACTATATATACATACTTATGTATATGTATAAATGTACATAAATGTATGCATGTATAGTTGGAAAAGGGAGGAGTATTTTATGGATGTATATGGATACTTGTGTGGCAAGATTTTCTTCATATACTTAACCAAAATACCATCACAACAGATTTAATGCAGAAGTAGATATGCTAATTCAGCTGTCTTTTATTAAGCCAAACAAGAAAGAGATTTGCAAAAGCACATAAAACAACACCACTCCTCTCACTATTTTTATGGAAAATATAGTTATTTTTCATAAAAATATTTATTTATATTAATATATAATAGATTTATAAGTGTTATTTGATAATTAATTAATATATATTTTTAAAAGTTAGCAGCTAGATAAAACAATGGACAGAGTACTGGTCCTAGAGTCAGGGAGACTCATCTTCCAGAGTTCAAATCTGGCCTTACATACTTACTAGCCATGTTACCCTGGGTAAGTCATTTAACCATGTTTGCCTCATTTTCCTCATTTGGAAAATGAGCTGTAAAAGAAAATGGTATCTTTGCCAAGAAAACTCAAGATGGGGTCACAAAGAACTGGAGACAACTGAAAAAATTATTGAATCCAACAAAATATCAAAAGATATAACTCACACAAACAAAAGCTGTTTGGAGTCTGTGAGTGTATAAAGAGGTCCTGAGGCTAAAATGTTTGAAAGCCAATGCTCTAGGCAATTCTCTATGATTTATATCCTTAGGAAGAATTTCTTCATATACAAGTTCCCTATGCCAATTCCTTTCCTTATTTTAGACACCTGCTTCACCTATGTCGGCATTTTAAATATTTTGCTATGTTGGACTGAACTTTAACCATAAAAACTGTGTTAAAATAGAAATTCAATCTATTCTATTTTTCTCATATTTTATTTTGCCACATTAACCATTACCAACATAAATATGTAATGCACACAGAGCAAACCTTATTAAAAAATGACATTTCACCTAGTCCTCTTAATCCCAAAGCCATGAGTCCATAGAAGACCATATTATCTTTTACATATGGGCATAAACTCGGGATAGCCTCACAGTCCTAAACAGAAAGGTAGCAAGGCTTACAATTACTAACTAGTGGCACAATCAACTGGATCATTTAGGTATCAGTCACAGTGTCACTTCATATTCCATGCATGGTCTTTTAATCCACAAGGTGTATACGAATCAATGCTTGTAGATCAACATAAAATATGTTGCCTTTGTAATAGTAATCAGTTTAGCAGGATACTTAGCACTTGCTAAGTGTGGAAGGGGCAAACCCTAGACCATTGTTGAGAAGGCATGAACTCCCTTGTTGATGTGGAAGAAGGGGATTGGCTGAGCCCCTGTTGATGTG